>CM053271.1:32254133-32595742 GCA_028583415.1 Protea cynaroides
TGTATTGTAATCCTACACTGTACTATAAAAAGTTTCATCTTACTGGTAGCAAGTGAGTTTTTTCAAATTCCAAGTTTGATAATCTTGATGGTGTTTTTTCTCCATATTCTAAACAGGCTGCATCATTAGTTTAAAATAGAAAATTCAGAAGTGTGTTAATGATTCTCATTCTCTATGTTATTGGCTATGTAACTTTTGCTTTCATGCGATGTACTGTTGTTTATACCGAATCTCTCCTGTATCCCGTACTGAGTCAACCAATTCCATTTGAACTCCCGTCAAATGTATTCCATTTGAATTCCCTTTGTAGATTGTGATAACAGCCTGAATGATGTTTGTTCAGGTTGTCAAATAGTTGGAGCTATGAGAGAGGGGTTTGTTATTATTTAATCTCTCTCTCTGTCTATAGGTCTCTCTCTCTCTCTAGGTCTCTCTCTCTAGGTCTATCTTTTATCTGTTAGGGCCTAAGGGCCTAAGATTAGGGGTAGAAGAAAAAGAAGGTGGCTAAACAAACATCGCCCAGGAATCATAACAAACAGAGGTTTATCAGTTGGATTTTTAGGGCTAAGGGCCTGAGGTTCATCAAATCCAACTGATGAACCACATTTTTACCAGGAAATAGTGGTTTTCCAGTTAATATACCTCAGCAAAGATGCAGCCTATCCTCCAAATATCAATTGCAGGTGTATACTGAAATCAACAGCCATTACTAGTTTAAAAACAATTTAAGGAAACAAAATTCTAGATTGCAGTAAAAAATACTTGACACAATTACCTGAACAGAGAGCTGTTTCAACTTGCATGAAAGTGTAATATCCCTTCCTGAACAAGCATTTTTTTAATCCATGGATTACGATTTACTTAAAAGCACATTTAACACATTCCTTACGAATTAAAAAAAATAGATGTCCAAGCAATGAAGCTAAGACTTGTATGAACAGAACTAACAGGTAGACCTCAGTTACTGTGATAGAAAAAAACTACAAATATTTTACTTGTATTTCAACACAGGTGTTCAGAATGATGATCAATGAAGCTGGTCTAGCTTATCTATTATTCTTTTGTCTCTTTATTTCTGGTCTCAATATGACAATATGTAGTTAGAACACCCTCATGTGGAGTTCCTTATCTATCATTTGTTTTTACAGAAATTATCTTCAATTGTTTGAGGATATTGTCCCTTAAGCACCAATCCCATTAAGATATATGATTCAATTAGGCATTTATGTAGTTAATTTGTTCTTGCTGCTGTCAAGAATTTGTATTTTTTTTTATTTTGTCACCGATTTCATTTAGTAACAGTACATTGATCCACCCTATTTTATGTAGTTTTCTTCAAGTGCAAGCTTTGGAATCAAAGAGAATCTCTTGAGGAATATGTGGCTTCTTTGGCAGCAGCAGTCGCACATTAAAAGGTTTTTGAGGAGTATGTGGCTTCTATAGAAAGAGAATGAAAAGTCTAATTTGGGTTTTGAATGTTTTTTTTTTTTGGTCATTGCCATTGGATTACTCCAACATGTTGATGACATTTTGGGGTTTATGGTTGTGGTTGTGACTTCAAATACTGGTTCTTGGTTCAGTGGTTGCAGTTTTTGAATGTGAAAGTGGTAGTTTTTTGGGAGGTTTTTTGTGGAAGACCTTAGGTGGCTTGGTTCGCTTGTGCCATATTTGTAAAAAATCATGATCAACAAGGAGTAGATAGAAATTTACTACGGTATACCTCTTCTTTTTTTTTTTTTTTTTTTTTTAAACAGCAGCAGTTGCATAAAAGAAGGATAAGATACTTTCTTTGTAATATAAACAACACCATCAAGGATTCAATAAAAAATCACATGATTTTGCAATTAAAGATACCCCTTGCAATCCTTGCTGACTTGGTTGCTGCATGGTATCCTTTTTGGAATTGGACATAGAATCATGGGAAAAGCCCTACAATCCAGAATCCTTATTTAACAATCCAGAATCCAGAATCCAGAATCCTTATTTAACAATCCAGAATCCAGAATCCTTTCTTCAATTTGTTTCTATCCCTAAAGTTCGAATTAGTAGATGGAAAGATCCAAAAACTTGATATGCGACAATAATGTACTGCCATATCCAAAAACAAAGAAGGGTAGCTTGTTATGGGATTCACAATATTTTCACGTTGCTCTTTTATATTTATTATGTGATTAGGTAACACTGTTTTGGTGAAGATCAATAACTCAAAAGTGCAACAGGGTTTGCCCGGACTTTAATCTTGTACATCCTATTCTTTTGCTTGGTATTAGGAGGGATGTGATGATATATAAGAGACAGAAAAAAGCAAGGGAATGAATACTTAGAATATTGTGTAGAATATAACTAAAAAATCCCTTCAATCCTCTTTACATCTTGGTATGAGAATGTTCAATATACAATGAAAAAACCCTTTTGTAAGGTGAAAAAACAAACCCCTTCAATCTTATTTATATCCCAGTATGAGAATATTCAATATACAATTAAAAAACCCTAGTGTAATGTGACAAAAAACTCCTTTTTAAGGCGACAAAAAATGCCTTCAATCCTCTTTGTAAGGTGACAAAAAACAACACAGTCACTTGTGAAGAAATCATCCTCTCCACCTCCAAAAATTACAACCCCACACGGAGAACAAGTGTCATCAGGTACTCGTACCCCATTGCAAGAGCTCTGACAGATCCCTATAATCCCAGACTCTTCATCACTTCATCACTGGCTTGCATGCTTGAGATTAACTGTTCACAAAATTGCAATTATGGCATTGAAAATAAACAACTGTTAATAATTCTGTTCAAGGTTTAGATGAAACTTTATCTTGTGAACATAATGATGATTATAGTAATCAAACATTTAGCACAAGCCCATGAGCGAGATGGCACTCTTTGGGTATGCTGAGACTCCCTTAAGTAGGGGTGAAAGTTTTACCCTGATGACCCGAGCCCGCCCAGAACCACCCTGAGCCCGGTCAGGGCCTAACCCGGCCCGAACCCTGACAGGGCCTAATTAGGGTACAGGGTAGTTTTTACCTGTCAGGGTAAGGGCGGGTTAGGGTTGAGGCCTCAGGTAGAGCAGGGCCCGACCAGACCCTGTGTTTCTAAATTCTCAAGAATCTAAAAGAAAACCCTAATCTTTTATCTCCCCCATTCGTAACTTCCACTTAGGCACAGCCGCACAGAGTCAGAGCGTGAGTCCATGACATTTTCTACCTTCTTCCAAACTAGAAACCCCATCTCAGTTCATCCAGGTAAACTCCTCTCTCTCTCTCTCTCTCTCTCTCTCTCTCTCTCTCTCTCTCTCTCTCTCTCTCTCTCTCTCTCTCTCTCTCTCTCTCTTAATCATCTGATTCATCTTCGAAGATTGTAAGAATGTAAGAATGTAAGTTGATATTCCTCTAATTTTTTTTTTTGGACTCAGAGTCTCAGACCATTCTGTTCGTTGGAGGTTTATAGGTTTTAGTAGGAAGAGGAAAAAGCAGAGAAGCATTTCATAATTATTCCTCAAACAAACAAGACACTTAAAGAAAATTTAGGTCAGTAGACTCAGTAAGAACCCAACTCTTTTGTTCTGCAATTTACAACTGAGATTTTATTGATTGCTAGTGTCTCTTTGATTTTGACATCCGGTTCCATCCTTTTTTCCATCTCCATTATAACCAAGTGGGCAAGAGCAACTGTAATTCCCAGGCAGATTGGTATAGATCTCCTTGCAGGAATTTTTAAGTGGATCAGCATATTCATTTATGTCTGTAACAAAGACATATTAGTTTAGGACTTTCTACCATAAATGCAAAATGAATATAATACCTAAAATGTTGCTGACAAGCGTTCATGATCAGAGAGGGTTCAGCAGGGTTACTTTGGCATCCCTGTGGAAGGTAAGGATTCCCATGGTAACCTTTGGAACAGATGCAGTTGTACCCAACACCATTCTTGGAGATGACACACACGCTGTTGTTGCCGCATGCATAAGTACTTTGGTGTTTCTTAGCTTCTTCACAAGACTTTTCATCTACTGCCCAGTTGAACACAACTGGGACCCGCGAAAGCAAATAACTGCAACTTAGGTAATGTTGTTGGTGAAATTCAAGAGATCCGAGGCTGTTGTGAGGACAAAGATGGAAATTTTAGAAGTCGTCACCTAGATTAAGGTCTAGGACCTTGGAAAATGTGAAATCTCACCCTAAGGTAAGACTTCGATTGACTCATGACCCTTAGATTGGATTTCTGGTCCATCAGAGATTGGGTAAGCGTCAGGTTACGGTTATGGGAAGGGGTTAGGCACCCAAACCGCCCGATCGAAATCGGTCTCCTATACCTTTCCTATGATAGACTCTATTTGTTAAACCGAACCAAACCAAGTGGTTTGATATCATTGTACCGAATCTGTATCCATCAGATTGCCTACGTATTATGGAATTATTTTGAAAATCAGGTTCACCATCGTAGTTCAGGTGTGATTAAAGTTTATGGCTGTAATTTATGCTTGTGCTTGATTAAGTTCATTGTTCAAGTTGAAGTTTATGCTTGAAAGGCTGAGAAACCCTATGGGTTAGAATCTGGATAGTCCATGTGGACTGATAGATAGTCCTAGTGGATCTAAGAATAACCCTATTTGGGTCAAAATGTGGGTAAATATCCTTGTGGATCTATGAATAGTCTAAGATTTGATTCTCCCAAATAGCCTACGTATCCTAGGGTTTGCCCTAGGAATCAGAATCCGCATAGTTCAAAATCTGGGTTGAAATGATTGGGTGTCCTAGTGGATCTAAGGATACTCCGAGTAGACTAAGGTATGGATCCGAATTTGAGTTTCTCCCAAATGGCCTACGTATCCTAGGGTTTGCCCTAGGAATCATAATCCACGTAGTTCGAGATCTGATGGGTAAGTATCCTAGTGGATCTATGGATAGTCCAAGTGGACTAAGGTACGGATCCAAATTTGGGATTTTCTCAAATGGCCTACGTATCCTAGGGTTTTCCCTAGGAATCAGAATCCACGTAGTTCGGGCATTGATGGGATAACCTGTTCTAGGTTAGAATGTGAAAATCTGTTCTAGGTTTAGGGTTTAGAACCTATTATAGGTTATGGGTTTATTGAGAGGTAAAAATCGTCCTGAGTTACCCTTTTCATCCTGAATTCTAATTTTAGAAGGTTTGGCAAAGCATTCTCTTTCTTTATTAAGGTTTTTTATTATTTCCATTATGCCCTTCCCAAGAATGTGGGTGCCTAAATGCACGTCCCCACGCCACATATGTTTGCTAGAAGTGTGTATATATGGTAGTTCAACTAGGGTGTTGCATAAATTAAATTATTACCAAAATAGAATATTCTATCTAAATATGGCATGTATGATATTTACGGTAATTATCACAACATATAGTAAGATTATGAAAATCTCCCTAAAATAACATATATTGTAAATTAGGCAAGAGCCTATATGACAAGATCTAATATGCTAATCTAAGCATGGCAAGACCTAATATGATAAGATCTAAGCATGGCAAGATCTAATATGACAAGATTTAATATACAAGATCTAATATGCAAGATCTAATATGGCAAGATCTAATATGGCAAGATCTAATATGCAAGATCTAATATGCATCTATATATCAATATGGTAAATACCAATCATAGAATGCATATATGACATAAAATTTTTTTAAAAAGAAAAGATCTTATATGCTATTTTCTAAGCATAGTAAGACTAAAAAATAGTAATTATTAAGATTTTACTAAATATGGTAAAAATCTGTCTATTCTACCAAAAATAGCAACACATGGAATGTGAAAAACATGGTATGCACAATCCAAACAAAGCAGATGAATGATCCAAATATAGTCATTTATCCAAATATGGCAGAATTCACTTAAACAATCATTGATGTTATAATGAATGAGACATCAATGAAACCTTTTTTCGAAAAATGTAAAATTATTAAAAAACATATGTTCAATGTTCTTTGAAAAAATTATAATTTTTATGAAGAAATTTGGGAAGATTAATGACTCAAAACTTTCAACATTGTGACACAAGGTTTCAGATAATGGACAAAACTATGAACTGTATTCAGATTTTGTCACATTACACAAGAATGACCATAAGTAGGTCTTCCGAAACTCAAATCAAGCTCAATTTTTTTTCATAGAAAGATGACTTAATATTTTATATTTCATATGAGGAGTTGAATCTCAAAAAAAAGCAAAGACAGGTCAAAGATATGCCCTAAGACCGAACATGTGCACTGGTCAAATCTGTTCCAGATTTTTGACCAGTTGCACCATAAATTCCAAATAAAATTATTCTTAATGAAAATTAAATACAGACATATGTCTATGTAGATAACTGTCTGATATAAAATTTCATCAAGAAAAATAAGTTAAAATAGTATATTTTCTTTGTGAAAAATGACTCTTTTCAATCATGCAAATCAATACATCATGATAGATTCAAAATCAGAGCACTATGCACTTAAAAATTGATATCAATTCAAAAACAAATTGAAAAAATATGAAAATAGTGTCATTTTTTAGAAGACTTTCATGTCTAAAAAGTTCATATTAAGTGGATTTTCGGATTATGGACATAGGACCTTTGTCTAGAGACTTTCTGATGGAGGATTGCATTACATCCGAGAAAAACAGCAATGTCAAAGACAAATTGTTTGATATATTTTCCCAATTCTAAATGGAACAAAATTTTTAGGGTAGTCTTCTAACATATCAGAGAAACTCCGATAAAAATTTGGGCTTCAAAATCATAGAAAAAATACATGTGATGTACATCCTAAGTTTGAATCATAAATCTGGAATTTTCAGATCAGAAAACCACTTTATGAAATTTACAAAAAACATCAAACATCATTGTATATCATTTAAAAATTCATCATTAAATAACTTAGATAAATTAACATTCATGAAAAATGTTAGACATAGGCATCTTAACATTAACAAGCATGTAATAGAGCATTCATGATTAAGATTTCATGGAAATTAGCCTTTTCAAGCAAAATTGGCATTCGAGCATTCTAACGGCCTCTAAATTTGTTTAGAGTACTAACCTTGTGCTCAAATCGAGCGAAACATCGATGAAGGGTGATTGGAGGTTGTATCAACTCCCTTTGAATGCGAATCCTCCTTCTCCTCTCTTCTGTTTCTCTCTCTCTCTTCTCTTTCTCTCTTTCTTCTTTTCTTTTCTTTCTTTTCTCTTTTCTTCTCTTTTTCTTTCTCCCTCTCTCACATTTTCTCTCTCTCACTCACGTTCTCCTCTCCCTCACTCACGTTCTCCTCTCTCTATGGTCTGGAAAAAGAGAGCCTCCTCTCTCTTCTCTTGCCTATTTATACTTTTTCTCTCCTCTTCTAGAAGATCCTTCTTTCCTTTCTTCTTTTTCTAGAAAATCTTTTTTTCTTCCTTTTTTCTTCTTTCCTTTCTTCTCTTCCTTCCCTTTTCTCTTCTCCCTCTCTATTCCACACGTTTTTCCTCTCTCCCTCTTCTAGAAAATCCTCTCTTCATCTTTCCTTCTTCTCTCTTCCTTCATTTTCTTCTTTTTTTTCTTTTAGAAAATCCTTTCTTTCCATTTTTTTTTTCTTTTTTCCTTTCTTTTTTTCCTTCCCACGTTTTTTCTTCTTCCTTTCTTTCCTTTTTCTCCTTCTTCTTCGAGAAAATCCCTTCTCTCTTTCCTTTCTCTCTTTCCTTCTTCTAGAAAATTCCTTCTCTCTTTCCTTTCTTTCTTCTTTCCTTTTCTTCTTCCTTCTTTTCCTTCATTTTTTTCTTTCTCCCTCTCTTTTCACGTTTTCTTTCTTAGAAAACATTTTTTTTTTTCTTTTTCTTTTTTTCTTTCCTTCCTCTTTCCTTCCTTTTTTTTTCTTTCTCCCTCTCTCTTTCACGTTTTCTTTCTAGAAAACGTGAAGGGGAATCTTTTCTTTTTTCTTTTATTTCTCTCTCTTTCCTTTTTTCTTTCTCCCATTCTCTTTCCTATGGCCTCTCTTTCCTCTCTCTTTCCACGGCCTCACTTTCCTCTCTCTTTCCTATAATATATATGTATACATATATATATATATATATATATATATATATATATATATATATATATATATATATATATATATATATATATATATATATATATATATATTATGTACAATAATATATTATACATTATACACATATAAATGGAATGCATGCATATGACTGACATAACTTGATCCGGATTGGTCTGGACTGGGCCGGGCTAAGTTAGACTAAGCTGAATTAAGCTAGTTTGGACTAAGGTTGATATTTCATAGTCCATTTCTGTCACCATTCCACATAAAATTTTTCGATAGTCTCTATTCCAAATTTTCTATGTTCACTTTGTAGAACACTAAAAATGAGGAATATTGAAACTTGAATCACCTTATTTGAAAATAAAATGGTCAACTTATGAATTTCTGAAGTTTAAGCAAGCCAATTATCGATAATTTGGCTGACCATTCTGCATTGGATCCTTCGGAGACTTCAATCGAAAATTCTTTACATCCACTTTGAAGAGTACTAAAAATGGAACATAATGAAACTGAAATCATCTGATTCGGATATGAGACGACCAAAATATGAATTTTCGAAGATTAAATGACCATTTTCATGTGTAATTTTGCATGGAACCCTTTGGAGACTTCTACCCATGATTTTTTACGTCCACTTTGTAGAACATCATAAATAAAGAATAATGACTTTGGAATCATCTGAATCCAACATAGAACAGAAAAGATATGAAGCTTTGAAGTTCTAACGATAATTTTACATGAAAGCTTGCATGGGGCCCACTGGTGACTTCTACCCGGGATTTTTCACGTCCACTTTGAAGAGGACTTAAAATAAAAAATATTGGCTTTTGAATTAACTGATTCTGATATCAGATGACCCAAATATGATGTCTTGAAGTTTGAATGATAATGCATGCATGATACGATAATTACATAAATACCCTTGTACTTTCAAACTGCGATATCTTCCTTGTTTGAAGTCAGAATTTGATGATTCCGGTCTCATTTTGAAGATAATTTCACAACCTATTCATCCAAGTATATAATAACCCATGATCCTGCTGTGGGGTTCAGTAGGGAATCACAAATCTTTGGGTTAAAGGTCGAAAACCTACCATATTGGTTCACTTATGCAGAGGGTGGCAAAAATGGGGTGCTTACAGCTGTGAATTTAAACCAGTTGGTTTCGACCACGAAAGAGTAGCTCCAAGGATTGAAATCAAAGACATCGGTGTGATTTTTAAAACTGCCGAGATCGATTCCGTAGGCTCCGTAGCCCTTTGGAATTGAGGTCTGGTAACAGCTGATGCCCATGCAAGAACCATTGATCACATCATATGTGTTGTTGCAAATCATGTTACACCCACTCGTGAAGTTTCGCCCATGGAAGCTAGTGATGTAAGCTTTGGTGACGCATCCCAGAGCCGTAAACATGTTCTCTGTGTCAGAGTACACAAAAAGTGGGGATCATCTACCCTCATAAAAGGATGCCCAACTAGTCCATTAGAAGAACTTATTGTAGCAATTACTAGTTATGAGCAGCAATGTACGCTCTTGTCTGTCCAAAGAAAGATTTATAACTTCGTACCATTTTGATTCCGCAAACAGTTTTGGAGGGTTGTAACTGTGGTTACAGATTCGTTTAAAACTTTCGTCTCTGTAACACTCTTTAGCTCCGAAGCCAAAGGGGTATGGAACAGATAGCGCATGGTGAACAAGCAGCAGAGAGCTTGTACAGGTCTAGGTGACCATGGAGAAGATAGCGCATTGCCAACCTTGTGGGATTCGTTGCCAGCAATCACTGTCATCGGTGGACAGGTGAGCTTCTGATCTCACATGTAGTTTACTTTCTTCTTTTCTTTTTAAATTCAAATGTTGATCTATCGGTTGATTATTTATTTTCCTGTGCTTAGACCTTCACTTGCTTATGGATTATCAATGATTTGGTTCATTTTAAAATGCGAGATTTTGATAGTCTGAAACTTCTTTTCCTTTCGTTTTCTAAATAAGCTAACCACTTGCAGAGGCTTGAGATGCTCAAGTTCATATAGTTATACGAATTTGTTTTGAAAAGTAAGCTGGTTCCTGGGGGGATCAAGTTTCTTGTGGAGATGTGTTAAAGACGTATGATAATTTTGTTGTAGAATCCATCGTTCCACAATTTTTTTTATGTTTAATTGTTCTGTAATTTGTCATTATGTTACACTTTGGATCTTGTTGGATTTGATCAGTTTTATCTGTCTTCGTTCTAATATGGGTTTTTCCACTTTGATCAAATCCTATAAAACTTTCCCTTTTTAAGATTGGGATTGCCCTAACTCCAAAAACCTATTTTTATCTAGGAGATCATGGAAAAGTCTACCAAGTTTTCAATGTCTTTGATTTTTCTATTGGGAGTTTACACTCAGTTGATTTCTTTATTTGGAGGAGTACATTTCAAAATTGTAATTATGACATTTGAAAACTTTGGCAGCAATTATTAGTATTTAAATAAGGTTCTTATGTAAATGCTACAATTGAAGCTAACCAATGTTTTTTAACCCTTTCAAATTGTCAATAATTAACAGTTACACACTATTTTAGTTGCTGGATTTGTCCTAAATACATTTAATTCTTGCTAACTGTGTTGATATAATCTATAAATTTGGATATTAATTTCTTTAGTAGAATCTATAAAATTGGATATTATTTATTCTCTAATGCATGAGTAGTCTGAGAATTCTAGTAAACTTCTCCACATTTTAACATGGAAGCACAATACATATTTTATTTGAATGCCTTGTTTAATTAACTTGTCTAATGGGAAAGAAGAGATGATATTTTGTCACAGTACAAAAAAATGATTGAGTGCTGTTGTAATTTGAAAAGTTTGTGAGGGCTTTTGGCTGTTCAACATGCAGAAATAAGTATAGACATGTTCTATTCTATTATTTTTGGTGTTTTCTTTAGAAGACATTTTGACCTTTTTAAGCCATTTTAGTGCTCTTAATTTGGACCATTGACTTATAAGTTGAAATTAACCAACCATTTTCCAATATCTGATAGTGATCTTACAAGGATTACTTAAAAAAAGATTGCTGGAAGGGTTAGTACTGATGATATAATTCTACGCTTATCACTAACGCTTAGCTGATCACTTGATATAAGGTGGTACCTACATGACAAGGAAGTTCTTTTTCACTTCTTAAGTACAATTTTCCTGGAACATTTAAATCCCCCCTAACATTATTCATTTTTCTTTGCATTGTTTGCAAATGTTTTACAGAGTCGAGGGATTTCTTGCCTCATGGATCTGGTAAAAGAAAAGCCAAAAAGTTAAACTATTTCCTAGCAAGAGCCCAATCATTCCTGGTGGCCTTTCCTTTGAATCCTTCATCCGCCACAGCTCTCCCTGCACCGCAGCTTGGAGGATCCCTTTGGTTTTGAAATCAAAGGTTGTCACAGCCCCTCTTGCAGCTTGTACCCATTCCACTAATTCACAACTGTGTGAATCCTGGTCAAGCTCTGGTTTCCCATCCTGCCCGTAAGCAAGAGCATTCCAAATCTCCCAACTTCAATCTTCAACCAATTCATCCAATCTGACAGCTCAATTTGGACTCTTGGGTTCAAGTGGTCGATGTCTGGAGCACTTCCAAAGTCAGCACCTGTGTCAGGATTCCCTGTGCCATCAGAATATTTTGTGTCATCACTACAGATGAAGGATGGCCCCCAGGCAACAGTCATCCAAGTTTGAGTATTAACCTTGCCATTGCTAAAACTATACCAGTAGCTACAAGTAAGTACCCGATTATTTGATTGAATGAATAAATTCTCCCTAAAGTCAAGGTTGATAACATCAGCTGCCACACCAAAAATGTCTGCAGATTTCAAATGGAAAGAGGGGAGGGGCTAATGAGAGGTAGGAAAGACATGAGATATAATTTCTTTCCTATATGTTGTTCTCCAAAAATTCTTTTGTCGGTAAAGGAATTCCCCTTTACCAACATGGTTCTCAACTTTATTAACAAGTACATTAATGTACCAAAAGGGGGGGGACAGTAGACACACAAGTCAATGTACATTAATGCACCATCAATCTAACAGCCAGAGAAATTAGCTTCGGGTCTTTGAGAAGTTCAGTGGATCAGGTGCTGTTGTGTTTGTGTGCTGTGGATTAAAAAATAAAAGATAAAAAAAAATTTCAGAAATTTCAAAAAGAAAATAATTTGTTTGAGATATGTAGACCACAAGGGCATAATGGTCCATCCCATGTAACCGACTCTCCATTAGTACAGTCGGTCATGGGTGAGTAGTTTAGTCCTTTTGCAATTTTTATTATAAATAAAGGCTGGATGGTCCCTAAAGACCATCCAAGCATTCAGTTTCTAAAGAGGATTTCAACAAATTCACAATAAACTTCAACAGTTTCCCCTTGGTAAACATCCCGCACAACCCCAAAATGATCTGTCGAGATAAATTACCCAGGCATCTAAATACCAGATGTAGATTGCAACCAATAGACTACCATCCAAAACATACATCAAAGCACATTATTGCTCTTGTTTCTCTAGAGCTGAGAAGTTAGCATCCAAGGCTTGTTATGAATTTAAGATTATATAAACTATAAAAGCGTTCATAATTTTCTCAGTTTTACAACTTACCATGGAAAAAGAACAACAGAGGAGGGACTTTTCCTAGGGTGCATATGAGTTGCAAAGAAAAAATTGTCATTTTAAAGACCTGACACCAATGAGACCTAGCTGACCCATCAGAAACAATGCCATCCAGAACTGCTGTGGACAGCTATTTCAACAATTTGAACTATAACAAACATACCAATTTCATTGACTTGACAAATATGATTTTTGGTGGTAGATCCTTCCCAAGGTCCTACAGTTATTTACTTGCTCAACATCCAGCATTACTTTGAACTCCTCCCAAAAAAAAATAAAATATCATAAACAAAAAAAGAGCATCACTATGAAAAGTATTAAAATCTCTATCCTTCACCAAGAACCTAGAAAGCATTTAGGAGCAGAGTAAGTAAAATTGTTTGTAAAGAAAACTGCAGAGAGAGAGAGAGAGAGAGAGAGAGAGAGAGAGAGAGAGAGAATGAGTATTAGATAGTAATCTCTAGAGCCGAAGAAATCAAGGGGAAAAGAATACCAACGTCATACAAGCGATGAAGTTTTTAAACATAATGTCAAATGGTCAGTATCCTAATTCCTTTCTAAATACGCATTCTACGAATATATAAGAGGAGCATGCCTTTCAAACAGAACTGTACAACTTCTCATGAAGATGCCTATCCACATTCCCTAATCCAATCATGACTCAGTTGCATTTAAGACTTACAAACTAAACTACAGGCTACAATTAGATAAGATCACTTCCCATATTTAACAGTTAATGCCTCAATGGTAATCATGATCCCTACAGGTTATGGTCCGTAAGTTTTGCTGTGCACGGTGAACCAATCAACCTACAAAAGAAATGGCCCATAACCCAGTGCAAATCCAAGCATTAGATGAGCAAGAAGATGTGTTCATGTAATGGAAAATTTTGCATGCCTAATTTCTGAGTTGGACAAACGAATTAGTGTTCAATGAATGGAGCATAAAGCATAGTCCTTAAATACGAGTTTAAAATTCCAGTTTCATATTGTATCCCCAAGTTGAGAACAATAAGATTCTTGGCAGGATAAACAAGTTATAATAACTCAATCAATTGGTTCATAGACCCCTTAATTTGTTATCAATCCAAACCTAACTGTCTCTTGGTTATGCTCTTTATTTCAAACTTTTATCAAATTAATGCTTACTCCATCAAATTCACTGAAAAGAGGTTTCCCATTCAGTATTTCATTGAAAGAGGTAACAGATTCGCACAACTTCTTTTACTTGCATCATAACAAGGTTTTTTTTTTTTTTTTTTTTTTTTGCTAAAAACAGAACAGTAACTCACTTACATTGAATTCAACAGCCTATATACCTTCGAGGACAAATTTTCGGATACTCTTCTGTTGACATCAAAATGAGATGCACAAAAGAGTAATTGTTATATGCTAATAAAGACAAAGTTTATACAGGTATATGAAATTAGCACCCAAAAAAATAATAATAAAAAAGAGAACAAAGGAAAAAGAAAAAAGAAAAAAACCATGAGCTAGACATGAAATTAGGAGAGGTATTACATGTACCCTGGCTTTAGTTGGTTTCCATATCTCCTGAATATTACCAGAGTCATCATACCTATTAGTAATTAGAATAAAAAAAAATTCGTGCACAGCTAGACACAACAATGTAACACAAGTAGTTTTAAAGAAACTGTCACATCCCAATTCCGAACTAACCAAAATAGTGTGATGAACCGTTAATAAACCAACAGTTCAACCAGAATCTCGTATAGGTCGTACCCACCATATCAAATCACACACATATTCCACGGTAATAATCAGAGATAATATGCAATAAGCGGAAGTCTTTATAAATAATGAACTGAGTATCTAACAATGATAAATAAATAATTAATCCAGTTATCTCCAAGTAACTTAAGACATAAAGTAAAATAATCAATTACATGTCCGTTAACCAAAATATAACTAACTAATTAAAGACGCATTGATTGCACTCGCATGAAGGATCATGCACATCTTCAATAACTTCTACGTCCATAGCCGCCATGTGTCCATATGTCGGCGCATTCACGTACTCTTCTACAGTAGGACCTGCATCATCAACTAAAAATGTTCGACGTCGAAAGGGTGAGCACACATCACGGCTCAGTGAGCAAACAAAATAATGCAATAAACATATGCATGCATTCAATTCATATCTTTGATCTGATTTTTAAGTTTGTAATATGCTATAGAAAGGATTGACGGCCACCGCACCTCTATACACGAGTGTATGAATCCATCCAATGTATCAAATATCATTGCTCTCTCACATACACCCACCATGGAATAGAGATAGAGCTAAAGTGTCTGGATCAATCACCACCAATACTTCCCCTGATGCCCTACCCATATCAACAAGTAAGCCCCTATTGACGAGGGCTTGCAAACTAGGCTCGCAACTAACCCATCTTTATACCATCCAGTGTATCCAAGGTCTCACCCCAACATCCCTCAATACGTCCATAGAGATAGAGCTAAGGCCCCCTGGCAGAGTTAAAGATCATACGGTCCGAGACCACCTCCCCTGATGCCCTACGATGTAATAGTTCTGCTAAGGTAATGGCAATACGATGATGTCAGTGGATAAGACTTCAGTAGAGATTGAGCTAGAGTCTAGTGACTAGGTCAAAGACGACAATGTGTCATCCCCTTGATGCTCCACTCGTATCCAACACACTAACCACACACACACAATCACATGCCTATTCCTAGCATCATCAATCAACATGGTAACAAATAGACAGAAGTAAATATGCATAAGTAGTAATAATAGTAATATTAGATGACATGTGAGATGCACATTACAAGCATACAAGTATAGAATCAATCATGGCATTTGAATCAATAAAATAACAGCTTGTTAAGCCAATTAGTTTAGGTCTTGTTCCCTCACTTTTGATCGATGTTTGTTCCTCTCTCAAACTTTGGAAATCACTTTGAACCCATTGAGAACTTAAACAATAATGTATTTAAGTTAGGACTCAAGTTCACCAAGTTACAGAAGTCAGAAGTCTCATCTGGAATCAAACAGATCGAGTGGACGCAGGTGTGGCTGCACCTGTGGTCTCAATTTTTGCTACCACAGGGTGTGGGGTCGATACATGTGGTGGCATATCATGCGACCACACATGCGACCATACCCTCTCTGGAACCTTCCCGAGAGCATGTGGTCGATCATATGTGCCTCGTGCGGTCGACCCTTGCTGCGACCACACGAGTTTTTGATCGACTTTCACTCTCAATCCCATCCCTTCATGTTTTAATTCTTGAACTTATCATTAGGGTCATTCCTATGATTGATCTACGACCTTCAATTCATATTTTACATAATCATTCACCCTAATCTACTGTAAGACCCGTATCGAACTAATCGGTCTTACCACCTTGTATCAGGTCTACCAATCATGGTCGAGCCAAGTGAACCCAGTACGTGAAGAAACCACAAAATCAAATATGAAATATAACTCAAAAACAGTCAAATATGAATGTGTGGTTTCATGCCTAAAAGGTGTGACCGACTCCACCTCAAAAGAGTCCAACCCATGACTTTTTGGTCGTGGGGTCGCACGTTTTAAAACGTAGGGTCGCAGTATGTCCGACCCTACATGCGACCCTACACCCTAGGGTCTCATGTTTTAAAAACGTAGGGTCTCAGTATGTCCGACCCTACGTCCGACCCTACGAAAACAGCACGAATCGAAAATTATGAAACTTTCCTAATTCCAAGGGGATCTTTCCTAAACTCATTGGGACTTATTATGGAGGATTTTTCTCTATAAATAGGACGTCCCTTAGCCTCTTTCACTCCTTTACAATCCTAATTGAAAGTGAGAGAAAGAGAAAGAGAAGGAAGAGAAGAAGAGAAGGAAACTTGAAGAAGAAGACTAAGGAAGAGAAGGAAACTTCAGAGAAACCTCAGAATAAAGGTATGAACCTAATTCCTTACTTGAATAAGAGATCCTAGAATAGTTATGAAGAACATAAGATTAGGAGAAACCCAAATCATCCATCCATGGACAAGTTCCAAGAGATTTCATGGAAGAAATTGTTATGGACAATGAATAGTGTATAACTTGGAGTTTTGAGCCTAGAACAATCTTAGAATGGACCATGAAAGTAAGTCAAAGGATCAAAACATGAAAGAATGGACTTTAGAATGAAAGGTCGACTCAGAATACGTGTGGTCGCACGTAGGGTCGAATGATATCCGACCCTACGAGACCACATGATCGACCACATGCCCTCGGGAAGTCCCAAGGAGGGTGTGGTCGCACGTAGGGTCAAATGGTATCCGACCCCACGTCCGACCCTACACCCTAGGGTCGCAGAAACTGCTACCCTAGGTGCAACCCTACTAAGGGTGTCAAAACTGGGCCCGACCCGGTAGCACGGACCGAGCTAGCCCGATATAACCCGAACCCAGCCCGGACCGAGCCTTAATGGACAGGTTTTGGTCTGAGCTTGTAAAGCCCGACACCGTTTCAGCCCAAACTGAAACCCAACCGGACCGGTCTGTTAAGAAGCCCGAATTAGCCCAAACCGATAAAACCCAACCCGAACACCGGTAAGGTCCGTTCGGGCCCAATTTCTTAATTTTAATGGTTTTAAATTTTAATAGATTGTGTTACACTATTAGAGTTCACTTCATGATCTAGAAGATTATGTGAATCTATAGTTGAAAAGATTATGTTAATTGTTATAGTTTATTAAATTACATACATATGGAAGGAATAATGCTAAGTTATAGATAGAAATAATAAAATAGGCTATATAGTTTACATATAAAAGGGGCCCGATAAGCCCGATAAACCCGATCCGGACCGAACCAACCCAAAATCACCTTAATAAATCCAGCTCGATATCAAACCGACACCGGACTAGCCCGTTAGTTATTGTGTCCAGCGCAGCCCACCCCAGCCCGAACTCTTAATGGACATGTTTTGGGCTGGGCTTATAAAACCTGACATCGGTTCAGTCCGAACCGAAACCGGCCCAGACCGGCCCGTTGACACCCTTAAACCCTACCCTGTGACCCAACCCCTGTAGTCGTAGAAACTGCTACCCTAGGTGCTACCCTACCTACGACCCCTCAGCTACTGTTATTCTAAACATATGGAGATTAATTCTAATTAAAATTTATCGACTTGTTAAGTATTTCCAGTGATTTAAAAGTGAATTATAAAGCTTGAACGAGGATCTACTAGCAATCAAAAGTGAGGGAACAAGATCTAAATTAATTGGCTAATATTAAACTGTTTTTGTTTATTGAGTTCAATACCATGAATGATTCTATGCTTATATGATTGTAATGTGCATATCACATGTCATCCAATATTCCTGTTATTATTTTTCATGCATATTTAATTCCATTTATTTATAACATAATGATGATGATGATGCTAGGAATAGACATGTGAATGTATGTGTATGGTTAGTGTACTTGATGCGAGTGGGGCATCAGGGGGAGGACGTGACACTGTGGTTCATCCTGGTCACCAGACTCTAGCTCTATCTCTACTCAAGTCTTATCCACTAACATCGTCATATCATCATTACCTTAGCAGAACTATTACGTCGTAGGACATCAGGGGAGGTGGTCTCGGACCGTGTAGTCTCTGACTCTGTCGAGGGGCATTAGCTCTATCTCTATGGACATATTGAGGGATGCTGAGGTGAGGCCTTGGATACACTGTTTGATATTAGGATTGGTTAGTTGTGAGGCCAGTTTGCAAGCCCTCGTCAGTGGGGTTTACGTGTTGGTATGGGTAGAGCATCAGGGGAAGTGTGATGCAGTGCGGTCCTAAGCACTTTACCTCTATCTCTATTCCATGGTGGGTGCATGTGGGGGCGGTAATGGTGTTTGATCCATTGGGCGGTTCCACACATTCGTGTATAGAGGTGTGGTGACCACCAATCCTTTCTATTGCACATTGCAAACTTATGAACCAGACCAAAGATATGAATTGAATACATGCATATGTTTGTTGCATTGTTTTGTTTACTCACTGAGCTCAAGTTGGAGAGCTGACCCTCGCGCGTGTAAATTTTTTTAGTTTTTGATGTTGCAGGTATTACGGTTGAAGATTATGTCAACACGCCAACATATGAACATGTGGCGGCTATGATGAGCAAGCTGTGGAGGACTATTATGATTCGTTAAGCGAGCGTTTCACTGTGGATACGCTTAGAGTTTAATTTTCGTATTTAGATATTTGTAATATGTATTAAATTATAT
Source organism: Protea cynaroides (assembly GCA_028583415.1). NCBI lineage: Eukaryota > Viridiplantae > Streptophyta > Magnoliopsida > Proteales > Proteaceae > Protea > Protea cynaroides. The sequence goes on from CM053271.1 coordinate 32,273,051, forward strand.
TTTGGTTACTTGGAGATAAATTAAATATTAATTATTTATCATGACTAGACCTCAGTTCATTATCTGTAAGACTTCCGCTATTTATTTTATTATCTCTGATTAATGTGGAATGTGTTTTGGTTTAACATGGTGGGAATAGCCTATTTGAGATCCTGGTTGAACTGTTGGTTTATTGACGGTTCATCACACCATTCTGGTTGGTGCAGAATTAGGGTGTGACACCTACTCTTCATATATCCCTCTTGAGTTTTGTCCATGGATCTCATGGTTGAGATCCTAACCTTGACTCAACATCTCAATTATGATCTATTCTGGACATCCTACTGGTATAGAGAATGGTTCCATACCTTAAGCTTGCGGGAGAATCAGAGCTTTCTTTGCAATGCCTCCTCCTAGCCTTTTTCTCCCAAATCTCCTTCTCTTCCTACTTCTCTCTTTCTCTCTCCCTTTCAATTTGGGTTCTAAAAGAGTGAAAGAGGCTAAGGGACATCCTTTGTATAGAGAAAAACCTCCATATAAAGTTTCATTTTAATTAGGAAAGAAATCCCATGGTCTTGGAAAGTTTCCAAAATTCGGAGTCGATCATGACTTTGTGGGGTCACACGTGTGGTCGCAGAATCCGTCGACCACACGTCCCAGAATGGAGTGGTCTCATTTTTCTAAGGTGTGGTCGACCATACCTGCTTAGGTATGCGACCATACGCCCTTAATTATTGATTTTTGGTTCAATTTATGTACCTAACCCTGTAGTCCCTTCACGCATTTGATCCGCTTGATCCGACCATGATAGGAAGACCTGATACGACATGGTAAGACCGGATTAGTGAAGTGCAGGTCTTACAATTTCTCCCCTCTTATATAAATTTCATCCTCAAAATTTGCACATACCTTCCGAGTTAAATAGGTGAGAATATTGCCTTCGCATAGCGTTTTCTTCTTCCTATGTGATTTCTTCTACATCTTGGCTTCTCCAAGTAACTTTAACATAATAGATGTCACGATTACGTAGTTGTTGAACCTTTTCAACCCCGGACTACTATCAAAGCGCAAGCCTTTGTGGATTTTCTGATAGAGAGCACCCTACTAGGTGGAGAAGAAGAGGAGTCGAATGCTGAAAGAGCGCTTGAAGAAGCTAAAGTCAAGATTTTTCTTGGTCTTGAAGAACCTTCTTGGGTCATGTACATAGATGGAGCTTCCAACAAGGAAGATACTGGAGCAGGAATTGTCCTCATCAGTCCCGAGGGGTTCAAGGTATTGACGTCAGTACGTTTTGGCTTCTCAACAACCAACAATGTGGTAGAATATGAGGCCCTGGTTGCTGGGCTTAAGCTGGCTAGAAAATTAGCTAAGCACCTGCTGGTCCATGGAGATTCTCAGGTGGTTGTGCGGCAAGTCACAGGGGTTTATGAGGCTCGACAGGAACATCTTGCCAAATATTTGGCCTTGGTGAAACAACTAGTCGAACCCCTAGAGAAGTTTGAGATGGCCAGTATACCCCGTGATCAAAATATAGAAGCAGATGCCCTCTCCCACCTGGGGTCAAATGATCTAAGCAGTTTCGATGTACCGGTGTATGTGGAATATTTGTCTCAACAATGCACCGACCCAGCAGCTGAAGTTATGCTCGTGGACATTGAGCCCTATTGGATAGATCCTCTACTCAACTATCTAAGGAAAAATATACTACCAGAAGACAAGAAGGAGGCCCGACGCATTCATGCCCAGGCGAGGTCATACATCATTCATGACTAGGTACTCTACAAGAAGTCCCACATTTTACCTTTACTAGGCTGCGTCCCCCCTTCGAAGGTTGAATATATCATGGCAGAGGTACATGAGAGAATCTGTGGAGACCACTAATGTGGATGCACCATGTGTTTCAAGATTATTCGAATGGGTTACCATTGGCCTCATATGATAAAAAACTGCGAGAGATATTCCAAAACCTATAAACTGTGCCAAAAGCATGCGACCATATCCCATAATTCGTGTGCCCAACTGCAGCCTATCCATCATCTATCCCCTTTCGCGGTTTGGGGTATGGATATTTTGGGACCCTTCTCGCAAGAGAAATGACAGCTCCAATATATTCTAGTGGCAATTGACTACTTCACCAAATGGAATGAAGTAAAAGAAATGGCAAAGGTTACCGCACATGAAGCGGTAGAGTTCTTCAGACTTGATGTACTCTATAGGTACGAAATCCCATAAGTATTGATTATAGACAATGGTCCATAGTTCTCGAGCTTAGTCTTTCGAAAGTTCTGCCGTGACCATCGCATTGGTCATAGATTTACGTCAGTGGCACATCCGGAGACTAATGCACAGACAGAGATCACTAATTGTACCTTGCTACATGGCTTAGCGCGGCGAGTGGAAGAGAAGAGAAAATTATGGATTCAGGAGTTACCTAGTGTAGTATGATCGTATCGAACCACAGAAAGAACTGCGACAGGAGCCACTCCATTCAAGCTTGCTTTCAGGTCAGAAGCAGTTATCCCAGACGAAGTGGTGGAAAAAAACTATTGAGTGATGAATTTTAATGAGGACACCAACAAAGACATTCTGCTTATAGACCTGGACCTTCTGGAAGATGTTCATGAGACTGCTCGACTACACATAGCAGCATACCAGTAAAAAAACAGCTAAGTACTACAACTCCAAAGTGAAGGAGAATTTGTTTCAAGTGGGCGACTTAATTCTATGTTCGACGGTTGTAACTGTATCCACTCAGCAAGGCAAGCTAACCCCAAATTAGGAGGACCCATACCGGGTTGCGAAAGCCACTAGACCAAGGTCGTATCACTTGGAGACAATGGGTGGGTCGGTCATACCGCACACTTGGCATTCCAAGAACCTCTGAAGATACTATGTGTAAGGCTTATCTTTTCATTAATGAAAGATTCTTTCACACTTAGCCATCTCTCTCGAGTAAGTAGATAGTCTTAGTTAAAGATTAAGCCTTTCAACTTGAGGGGTAATCATTGACTTTGGCTTGAAAAGAAAAGGCCTACGGGTCTCTTAAAGAAAAGGCCTACGGGTCTCGTAAAGAAAAGGTCTACGGGTCTAGTAAAGAAAAGGCCTACAGGTTTTGAGAAGAAAAGGCCTACGGGTCTCGAAAAGAAAAGGCCTACGAGTTTCGAAAAGAAAAGGCCTACGGGTCAGGAACAGCAAAGGTCTATGGGGCTAGCAAGGAAGAAACCTATGGGCTCAAAGGACAAGGCCTCGGGGTCTTGGAAATCAATAAGTAGATAGCCTCAGTCGGAGACTAAGCTCATCGACTTAAGGGGTAGTTTTTGACTTTGGTTTGAACATCAAAAGCCCTTCGATTCTGTCTCAAGTGGTAGGCAGAGCATAGCACTATTAGACAAGGGGGTAGTAGTGTGGTTACTAAGTATCGGGCAAGAAACGTGCAAAGGAAAAAATTAATTATATTGATAGTAGCAGTTACAAAGCGGTTACAAAAAAAAAAATAGTACCCTTATAAAAAGAAAAAGCACCCAAGGGGCTTACAAAAAAATAGAGAGAGAAAGATAAAAAAAAAAAAAAAAGAGTTCTATGGTCAGCCTTGACCTCTGGGAGATTCTGTCAGCAATGCATTTGCCAGAGGTGTCTCTAAAGATGTGGTACCTAGGGTTTCTTCTGAAAGGACAGTAAAGGGATCTTAGGAAACCGTTCATGCGGTTTCTTGCAGTAGAACAATAGATAAAGGAGCAATCTCTTGAGGAGAAGGTACTACCATCACCAATTTAATACTGGAGACCGCTGGAGGAGGGAGAGTCAAAGGTTAACCAAGTTTATCTCAAATCACCTTGTTCATGAGGAGGCTGCAGGAAAAGTTGAAGGAGGGGAGATGAGTAGACAACTGCGAGTAGACCATGAGGAGGGCTTCCCTGATTGCTCGAGCCCTCTCCCTTCTGAAAAGACCCTCCATATCTTCAGATTCCATCAAGATTCTCAGGGTCTTCTCCTTATCCTAGGCCAAAGCTGTTTGGGCCTGAATCAGATCTTGGGTCAGACTAGCTGTGGTCACTTGTGCCTGGGCTAATTCTTCAGCCAAACAAGTCACGAAAGATTGCAGGTCGACACCCTGATTCTTCATGGTGGCTATCTCCTCTTTGAGGGTGTTCTCTCTGGTCAGGGTATGGGTCAACTTAGCCTGCAACCTATCATTTTTCATCGATAGGTTAGCCTTCTCCCCTATCAGTACGTCACAGGCCCCTTGGAGATCTTTAACTTCCTACTCCAATTGATTGTTGAGAGCAATGGTCCGACATAACTTCATTGGATAGCCGGGTTTCTGCCAATTCTTTCTGAGTAGCCTCAAAGACTTTGGCACGGATGGTGAAATGCTCATCGAGCCTCCTGTACTTGGTCTTTTCATCAGCAAGCCACCTTTGATTCAGGTCTAAAGACGCCTCGACGGATCACCATCTTATCTCGGCATCAGTGGCTCGATCCTCTACCTCCTTGGCGCGGGCCTCCGTGTCATCCCTCTCCTATTCAACAACCTCCAGTTCAGATGACATGTTATCTCTCTCCTCGATCCAGTTTTGCTCAGCCTCTGTTCGAGCCAAAATGGCAGCATCTCAATCATGAATAGCACACTCTGCTAAGGCGATCGAAAGGAGCCCATTACTCTGTTGTGCCAAGGCCTCCACATCCTTAAGCTTGCGGATGGACCCCACTAACATCTTATGATAGTAGTTCGTTCTGTACATCAACTGCAAAATATACCAAAAAAGGATATCAGATACATATGAGTTGAAAAAAGAGGAAGCAAGATAAAAGAAAACATAGCAATAACAAAAGAATGACTCACATGGTACAAGGCCGCGCATTGGCTCTGATCTATGGTCTCAAGCTTGGCTTGCCTAAAGGTGTCTGCATCTATGGATAGACAAGCGTGGTGAACTATCTCCTGAGCCACAGGTTGGTTAAATATACCATTGTTAGTGACCAAGACCTTCCATTGAGGAGTAAACAATGCTGGCTTCACTGTGGAGCTAGAGCCGACAAGTGTGGAGGTTAAACCTTGGGTTAAGGCCGTTGTGGAGCTCGAACTGGCAAGAGTAGGGGTCGAACTTGGGGTCGATGCAGGGTCATAAATAAATACAGGAGGCATCAGGGCTGGACCCTTGCCTTTGGAAGCAGCATGTACAGGCAGGACGGAGGGGGAAGACTGTACTGGTATGGACAAAGTGAATATCTGTGGAAAGGTGAAGGGGGCTATTGGAGGCAAACCCCCTGAAATTGGCCGGAAAGTGGTCACCACCATCGAATCCCTAGGGATAGATGGTGACGCTGGGATTTTTGAACTGGATGGCAGTGCTGGGATTACTAAACTAGAATGTTGTGATGTTGCCATTGCTGAGGTGCTCACAGTAGTGGGTGTTGCTCCAAGGAGAGAAGAAGAGTCTAGAGGGGCCGTACTGGCCATAGAACTTGCGTCTGTGGCTTTAGGAGGGGCGAGAGGAACCTCCAGGATGCTGGTCTTGGCGGAAGTGAGAGAAGCACTACTCGAAAGATTGGTAGGAGCAGAGTGGAAGGTCACGTCTGGTGGTGGAAGGGACTGCAGTGGCAGAGGTCCTGCTGGAATCCTCTGAAGGATATCTTGGGGAGTATCCTTGGGGAAGATTATCCTAGGGGTCTTAGGGGTGATCTTTCTCCTCTTTGACTGGCACAAAGTCTCTGAGACCGTGACCTGGTCGTCATCCTCTGCAAAAAATGGGAAACATAAACACTCAAAAATATATTTTGGAAATTGAAACAGAAGAAGGGAACTAAGAAGAAAGTAAAATAGTGCAGAACATACCATCCTCAGCAATGTCGATGATTGGGGGGGCAACAGGCTCCTATGTGGGGGCTAGAGGGTTGAATGGTTGGGAAGAAGGTGGCTCACCCACTGGCTCGGGTTCGGTGGAAGGATCGACATCAGCTGAAGGGTCGAAAGATGGAACTACATCCTCTGAAGATAGTGGGGAGATTTCTGCAGGAAGGGCAGGAGCTGTATCAGCTCCCTCTCAAGAGCCTTTAGCTTTGGGGCCACTATAGCTATTATCTCCTCCCTTTCTCGCTTTTGGTGGCTGAACAGGTGTACCCCCATCAGATCCTCCCACATGCTATCATCAAGGTCCTCCACTGCACAAAAAATAAACCAGTCAACATTACGGGTCGAATGGAAATACAAAGTGAATGCTGAATGGCAAGTTAGTATTATCAGGGGTCGAAAGGGAACTTACTCAGCCTGTACAAGAATAGGAAATTGTGTTGCTCAGGTCCTTGTACTGGACTGCTCTCCCGCTTTCTTTTTTTCTGAAGGGTCTTTGTCTTAAACGGTGTTAAGACAGGTGCGACCCCTACCTTCGAGGGATCGATTAATTGCCACTGGTTATCGATGGAAAAGGCAAGCATGCCCGTCAGATTATGCCCTCATTTCACCATGGCACCAAAAAATTTCTCTTTTCAGTGGGGGACAGAGGAGGGGGTGGACTCGATCATCGGGGGAACCTCCTCCAAATATCGATGAAAGAAGTAATATGTCCCACTGGGCTCGGTCTTGTGGGTTAGACTGTTAGTCCAATTGATAACCCCGATGTCGAATAAATATTGGAAGAACCTCAAGGTAGGAAGCTCTCGACACCAGAGAAAAAAGATGATAAAGGAATAGATATGAGCCCAAGAATTGGGCGGAAGCTGAGTGGGGGCCAAGCCGTAAAGCCCAAGATCTCGAAAATGAGGGGATGATAGGGGAAATGGAAACCGGATAGGAACATGTTATAATTAACCACCATCCTATGAGAATAAGGGTGGCTGGCTCGATCTCCTTCGTCCAGAGGTCTCAACTCAACAGAGTCGGGGATAAGAAAAGAAACCCTAAGATCCTGAATTTTGGCCTCAGCCATCAGGGATTTCAGTGAAGAAGCCACACAATGAGGACCCACAGCACCGGAAGCGTCATGGGGAGGACTTTCAGGGTTACCACTTGAGCTACCCTCACCCTGTGCCATTGATGCAGAGTAGGCTCAGAAGCATGACTAACAACTGTCTTATCGCGAGCCATGACTAGTTAAGGTTGAAATGACAAGAATCTAAAAAAGAAGAAAGCTCGGGACTTACTTGGAAAGCAAGAAGATCACCGAAAATTCTTCGTGAAGGAGAAGAAGCGCTCTGCATGAGAATAAATACCCCGAACAAAAAAGCTTAAGACAAGACAAACTCTGAGAAAGCACTGTAGATGATCAAATATGAGGAAGAAGGTGAGTGAAGTAGGCGGCATTTTTATAAGTTTGCAGACAGGTGGGTCCCATCTGACAGTCATGATGGTTTTGAGCAGTGTGACTATCAATCAGGCTGCGGATGTGACGCTTGTATAGGGAAACGATGCGTGGACGGTCCCGATGGATGAAAAATGATGGGATTAATGCTGATAGCTCCAAGTGACAACTCGATCAAGTTAGAAATGTTACCAGGAGCATTCAATCAGGGCCAACTCAGGCTGTTACGAGACATTACAAACATTACACAAAGGACGTGGGCATTCAAGTCTTAAAAAGTGGGAGAAAAGGTGGCACCTAACTACTGTAACATCAGGGAATCGGTGGAGATATCTCAGCGTGCGGAAGAAGAGGTATTTTCCCCCATAAATTTGTCTCCTCTAGTCGGAACGACATTGAGGAGGCAAAGGGATTTTGTTGGGGTAAAATAGTAACAGGTTTAAATTAGACCATGGATAAAGAATCTGTAACGACCCTTGAAGAATGGGATACGTGGCACGCATCCAAGGTACTAAGCATAAGGGTAAGAAATGTTTGGAAGATGAAATCGTGTTCGACCCCCTTCTGGGCAATCAAACCATGATTTGATAAATTGATGGAGGTAGCTGGGCATTAAATGGTCTGTCATTAATGCTCATAAATACCGACAACCATCATAAATGCCAAGGGGGCGGATTTGACTTGCCAGGTTACCATATCATAGACCGAATCAGCAAAAAGTAAGGTTTGTGTTCGATAAAAGAGAAAGGACAGCTACAATTGTCGAAAGAAATGGAGGACGTGGACTAAAAGGGGGTTGAAAAAGGTCGAATGGGGTCGTAAACGGGTGACAAGACATTCAAGTGCCACCCTAGGGGGTCGTAATGTCACACCCCAATTCTGCTCTATTCAGAATGGTGTGATGAACCGGCGAATACTCGCTCCTTCCCAGCTCTTTCAAGCTTGAACCTCAACCGCCCAAATGGATACCATTTTGCTAACAAACCGTCGGTTCAACTAGAATCTCGAGTAGGCTATATCCGTTTTATCTAAACCTCATACATCCATATTCATAATCAGAGTAAATACACAATAGCGGAAGTCTTATAATAAAATGAACTGAGAATCTACTGTGATATTAATATTTAAATAGTAAATTATTCTGTATCAACTGAGACATAAATAAATATCAAATACAGGTCCTTAATAAATCCAAATAAAAAAAACTAAAAAATATCTAATCGAATACACATGAGTTGCACTCGCAAGAGGAGTCATGTGTATCCACTTCCTCTTCCACTTCCATCACCGCCACATTCCCATACACTGGAGCATTTACATAATCTTCAACAGTCGTACTTGCATCATCAACTAAAAATATTCGACGTCGAAAGGGTGAGCACACATCACGGCTCAGTGAGCAAACAAAACAATGCAACAATACATATGCATGTGATTCAATTCATATCTTTGGTCTGGTTTTACCTTTGCACTGTGCTATAGAAAGGATAGGTAGCCACTGCACCTCTATGCATAAGTGTGTGGATACACCCAATGAATACGGCACTGTCGCCCACAGCACCCAGAATGGCACAATATATATCCCATGAAAACGGCATGGCTGTACCGGTTGATACCATACCAACAAATAAACCCCTGCTGGCTAGGGTTGCAAACTGGGTTCGCAACTAACCAATCCTAATGCCAAACAGTGTATCCAAGGCCTCACCCCAGCATCGCTCAGAACATCCATAGAGATAGAGCTAAGGCCCCCCGGTAGAGTCAGAGACTACAAGGACCGAGACCACCTCCCCTGATGCTCTACGACATAATAGTTCTGCTAAGGTAATGGCGATACGACGACATCAGTGGACATGACTTGAGTAGACCATGGCACAATATACACCCAATGAAGAACGGTCATGGCTGTACCAGTTGATACCATCCCTACCTGCACGATATACACTGGTCAAACACAAACATTCACATGTCTATTCCTATCATCATCACCATCATCATGTTATAAACAATAAAGTAAATATGCATGAACAATTAATAGAAATATTGGATGACATGTTAAATGCACATACAAGTATACACGCATGGAATCAATATGGCATTGGACTCAAGAAATAAAAGTAGTTTATTATTAACCAGTTAGTTTAGGTCTTGTTCCCTCACCTTAGCTTGTTAATAGATCATCTTCCAAGCTTTAGAATCACCTTTATAATGTTATTATATTGCTATAAGACCTAACAAAGTCGATAGAATTTAATTAGAATTAATTCTGAATTTAAAAACCATACTGTTAATTGGGGGTCGGAGATAGGGTCGGAGTCATGATCGACCCCTGGTGCGACCACCCCTATTCTGGACTTCCCGAACACTGGGGGTCGATGTTCAGGGTTTGGTAGGGTCGATTGGCCATCGACCCCCTATGTGACCCCCTGTTGGTTTTGGTCAATTTTCTTCCTTTCAGTCCATTCTTCGTGTTTGGGGTCCTATGGCTTGCTTCTAAAGTCCATTCTACACACATTCTATGGTCTAAAACCATGAATCATTCACCTATATAGCTTTCATGAATTCCCCCATGGTTTTCCATGAAAACCTAACCATGGGTTGATGGTTTGGGACTCTCCGAGATCATACTCTCCTCATTACCTAACCTAAGGTCTGTAGAAACACATGGAATTAGTATCCATACCTGAGAAGAATACTCCTTCTCTGCAACTCTCCTTTTTGCTTTCTTCTCTTCCTTGCTTCTCTTCTTCTTCTCTTCCTTCTCTTCTCTTTCTCTCAATTCAATTAGGGTTGTAAAAGGAGTGAAAGAGGCTTAGGGATGTCCTATTTATAGAGTAGAAACTCCTAAAATAAGTCCCATTGAGATTTGGAAAGAGTCCAACCGAAATTAGGAAACTTTCCTAATTTTAGTTTCTAGCGGCAACTGGGGGTCGATGATCCCGTCGACCCCTAAATCCTAAAGTGTCCGACCCCCTCTACAAAATAGGGGGTCTGACTTTCTGTCTTGGGGGTCCGACCCTCCCTTGCTGGGTATGCGACCCTCCCCTTAATTTAAGTATTTTTGGGTCAATTTGATACCTGGGATCACGATCTCCTTCACGTCCTTGGTCCATTTGGCTCGACCATGATGGGTAAACCTGATTCAAGGTGGTAAGACCGGGTTAGTTTGATACGGGTCTTACAACTCCCCCCTACTTATAAAAAATTCATCCTCAAAATTGTACGTACCTTCTGAATCAAATAAGTGAGGGTATTGCTTCAGCATAGCATTCTCTTCTTCCCATGTATTTTCTTCCATGTCTCTACTTCTCCAAGTGACCTTAACATAATAGATATCTCGGTTGCATAGTCGTTGAACCTTTCGGCTGGTGATTTCAGTTGGTGTTACGTCAAATGTCAATTCATCAGTCAATTTCGGTAAATCTACTGTCAGGACGTGCGTTGGATCCTTAACATACTTCTTCAATAGGGAAATATGAAATACGTCATGCACACTTGACATAAATGGTGGTAGTGCTAACTGGTAAGCCACTTTCCCACGCTTAGTTAAAATCTCATATGGCCCGACATATCTTGGACTTAATTTCCCTTTCTGTCTGAACCGTTTCAATCCTCGCATAGGCGATACTTTCAAGAATACTTTATCACCCACGGCGAACTCAAGATCTCTGCGTCGAGTATCTGCATATTGCTTCTGACGGTTATGAGCTGATCTTACCCTTTCCTTGATAATGTCGACCACTCGACAAGTCTCTTCGACAAATTCTGTCCCAACAATACTGCGTTCTCCAATTTCATTCCAAAACAAAGGAGTTCGACACTTTTTGTCATACAGTGTTTCGTAGGGTGACATCTGTATAGTAGCCTGGTAGCTATTGTTATAGCGAACTCGATCAGTGGTAATTTTTCATCCCATGATCCTTTGAAGTCAATTACACATGCTCGTAGCATATCTTCTAGAATCTGAATTGTACGCTCTGACTGGCCATCCGTCTGTGGATGGAATGCAGTACTAAACTTCAATGTTGTACCCATAGCCTTTTGCAATCCTTCCCAAAACATTGAAGTAAATCGTGGATCTCTATCGGACACAATGCTCTCTGGTACACCATGCAATCGAACAATATTATCCACTTACAGCTTTGCTAACCTTTCCAGTGTATACTGAGGTCGTATTGGTATAAAACGAGCTGTCTTAGTCTGACGGTCTACAATCACCCAAACTGCGTCAACTACTCGAGGAGTCAGTGGTAATCCTGTGACGAAGTCCATAGTGATGTAGTCCCATTTCCATGTTGGTTTCGGTAACAGCTGTAACAGTCCTGCGGGTCTTTGTCGTTCAGCCTTTACTTTCTGACAATTTAGGCATTGAGACACGAACTTGGCTACATCTGCTTTCATCCCTCTCCACCAATATAGTTTCTTTAGATCATGATACATTTTTTTACTTCTAGGATGTATCAAATAGATGGTGGTATGGGCTTCTTTCATCAGTCGGTGTCTAATGTCCACACTTTCTGTTTCGGGTACACATATCCTTCCTTTGTACTTCAGTACCTTCTCTTCGTCCAAGGTGAACTCAGGGTTAGTTCTACCTTTTTCGATGTCTTCTTGCACCGTTCTCAGATAAGGGTCTGATTCGATAGCTGTCTTCACTTCATCAATTATGTCTGGTATAATCTTCAATGCAGCGAACATATTTGAAAACCGATGAATAAACCCTTGGTTGGCTGATCCATCCGTTGTATCTATCACATACTGCTCATTGCCGTAATTGAATACCATTCCTGTAGTACACATTGCCGCAGTTGTACTAATCTCCCCTTGAGATTTTATCATTGCCTTTCAGCTCAACGCATCTACTACTACATTAGCTTTCCCTGGATGATACTGGATATCACAGTCATAGTCTTTCAGTAGTTCCAGCCATCTTATTTGTCTCATATTCAACTCCTTCTGATTAAATAAATAAGTAAGACTTTTATGGTCCGACTTACTCTGGAACTTCTCTCCGTATAGGTAATGTCTCCATATCTTGACGGCATGTACAACTGCTGCTAACTCCAAATCATGAGTGGGATAATTTTTCTCATGTGTCTTCAACTGTCTTCAGGCACAAGCAATTACTTATTCTCCTTGCATAAGCACACATCCTAATCCCAGTCCTGACGCATCAGTGTATAGGGTAAATGGTTGTCCTGGGACAGGAATAGTCAAAATCAGAGCGGATATCAATCTGATCTTCAATGTCTGGAAGCTCTTCTCACATTTATCCGTCCACACAAACTTTTCACCTTTCTTAGTCAAACTGGTGAGAGGTACAGCAATCCGGGAATAGTCTTCCACAAATCTCCGATAATAACCAGCGAGACCCAGAAAACTTCTAATTTTTGCAACGCTCTTTGGTGCTTTCCACTTTACAATAGCCTCGATCTTGCTGGGGTCTACTTTGATTCCTTCAGCGGATACTACATGGCCTAGGAAGGCGACTTCACTTAGCCAAAACTCACACTTGATAAATTTGGCATATAGCTTCTCTTTCCTTAAACGTTGTAGGGCGGCGTTTAGGTTCTTAATATGGGTTTCTTTGTCCTTGGAATATACCAATATATCATCAATAAATAAAATAACCGACGTATCCAATATATCGTGGAAAACCCGGTTCATAAATTCCATGAAAGTTGCTGGTGCGTTTGTTAATCCAAAAGACATGACCAAGAATTCATAATGTCCATATCTGGTCCTGAAAGCTGTCTTAGGAATATCACCCTCTTTAATCTTCAACTGATGATAGCCTGACCGAAGGTCGATATTAGAAAATACTTTTGCCCCTTGCAACTGATCGAACAAATCATCGATCCTAGGTAGTGGATATCGATTCTTGATTGTCATCTTGTTCAACTCCCGATAGTCGATAGATAATCGAACGCTACCGTCCTTCTTCTTTACGAACAATACTGGCGCTCCCCATGGTGATATACTGGGTCGAATATAACCCTTGTCCAGCAGTACTTGTAGTTGCACTTTCAATTCCTTCAGTTCAGTAGGAGCCATTCTATAAGGTGCTTTTGATACTGGTGCGGCTCCAGGTATAAGGTCTATCACAAACTTTGTGGCTCTGTCGGGTGGTAATCCTGGTAGTTCCTCCGAAAATACGTCGGGATAGTCCCGCACAACATCAATATCTTCCATTCGTGGTGCTTCCTTGGTTAGGTCGACCACTGATACTAGATACCCGACTGCCCCCTTCTCAAGGCACTTCTTAGCCTTTAGTGCTGAGAGTATGAGCATGTGTTTACGGGGAAGTTTGGTTTTCGCAAAACTGAATTCTGCTCCTTCTTTGTCTTTAAATGTTAGCTTCTTTTCGGCGCATAATAGGTTCGCAAAATGCCGAGCTAACCAGTCCATTCCTAAGATGACATCAAAGTCTGCCATCCCAAGTTGGATCAAGGTTGCATCTAAGGTTTTCTCGCCAACGAGAACTGGACATGGCCCATAACCTTTCTCTAGTTCCACTTCTAACCCCATTGGTGACCGTACAAGTAGTTTGTAGTCTAATGTTTTGATGGGTAAGTTCAGCTTCTTTCCAAACAACACAGATATAAAGGAATGAGTAGCTCATGAATCAAAGAGTACTATGGCAGGTAGGCCATTTATAGGTACGATACCTGTGATTTATTTGTGTCACACCCCAATGCCGCACTATTCAGAATGGTGTGATGAACCGCTAATAAACCAACGGTTCAACCAGGATCTCGAGTAGGCTATCCCCGCGTTATCTGAGCCCCCATTCATCCGTAATCACAATCAGAGTAAATACACAATAGCGAAAGTCTTATAATAAAATGAACTGAGAATCTACGGTGATATTAATAATTTAATAGCAAATTATTCTGTTTCCACTGAGACATAAATAAATATCAAATACATGTCTTTATTAAATCCAAAATAAAAAATCTAGAAAATATCTAATCGAATACACATGAGTTGCACTCGCAAGAGGAGTCATGTGTATCTACTTCAGCTTCAACCTCCATCGCTGCTACGTTCCCGTACGCTGGAGCACTCATATAATCTTCAACTGTGAAACCTGCATCATCAACTAAAAATATTTGACGTCGAGGGGTGAGCATACATCACGGCTCAGTGAGTAGACAAAACAATGCAACAGTACATATGCATGCAATCAATTCATATCATTGGTCTGGTTTAAAGTTTGTAGTATGCAATAGAAAGATTTAGGTAGTCAAAGGTTGCATTTATTGACCCCGCCTCTATACACAAGTGTGTGACGCCGCCCGAAGGTAACGTTTATCGTCGACTCACATGCACCCAATCATGAACATTATATAACAAAGGTTACGTTTATTGCTATATAGTGTCATACCAACACGTAAGCCCCTGTTGACGAGGGCTGCAAACTGGGCTCGCAACTAACCAATCCTAATGCCAAAAAGTGTATCCAAGGCCTCACCCCAGCATCCCTCAGAATATCCATAGAGATAGAGCTAAGGCCCCCCGGTAGAGTCAGAGACTACAAGGACCGAGACCACCTCCCCTGATACTCTACGACATAATAGTTCTGCTAAAGTAATGGCGATACGACGATGCTAATGCACAAGACTTGAGTTAGAGATAGAGCTAAAGTGCTGAGACCCGCCAAAGGTTAACGTTTATTGACGTTCTCATCACACCTTCCCTGATACTCGCTCGCATCAAGTACACCAACCACACACATACAATCACATGTCTATTCCTATCATCATCATCATCATGTTATAAACAATAAAGTAAATATGCATGAACAAATAATAAAAATATTGGATGATATGTTGTATGCACATTACAAATATATTCGCATAGAATCAAGCATGGCATTGGACTCAAGAAAATAGAGAACAGTTTGTTATTAACCAATTAGTTTAAAGTTATGTTTCCTCACCTTAGCTTGCTAATAGATACCTTTCCAAGCTTTAAAATCACCTTTATAATGTTATTATATTGCTAGAAGACCTAACAAAGTCGATAGAATTTAATTAGAATTTATTTGGAATTTAAAAATCATTCTGTTAACTGAGGGTCGGAGGTAGGGTCGGAGTCCTGATCGACCCTGGGTGCGACCCTCCCCAAATCTGAACTTCCCGAACACTGAGGGTCGGTAGTCAGGATCACCTAGGGTCGAATGGTCATCGACCCTCGGTGCGACCCTTGGTGCACTTTGGTCCAATTCCCTCTTTTTAGTCCATTCTTCGTATTTGGGGTCCTATGGCTTGTTTCTACATTCCATTCAACATTCATTCCATGGTCTAGAACCATGAATCATCCACCTAAATAGCTTTCATGCACTCCCCTATGGTTTTCCATAAAAACTAACCATGGGTTGATAGTTTGGGTTTCTCCGAGATCACACTCTCACCAATATCTATCCTAAGGTCTGTAGAAACTCATGGAATTAGTATCCATACCTGAGAAGAATACTCCTTCTCTGCAACTCTTCTCTTTTGGCTAAATTCTCTTCCTTGCTTCTCTTTTTCCTCTTTTCCTTCCCTTCTCTTTCTCTCAATTCAATTAGAGTTGTGAAAGGAGTGAAAGAGGATTAGGGACGTCCTTTTAATAGAGTAGGAACATCCTAAAATAAGTCCCATTGAGATTAGGAAAGAATCCCAATCGAAAATTTGGAAATTTCCTGATTTCTATTTCTTACGGTAACCGAGGGTCGATGGGAGGGTTGATGATCCCGTCGACCCTAGGGTTCAAGATGTCCGACCCTCCCTTCAAATTTGAGGGTCTGACTTTCTGCTTTGGGAGGTCTGACCCTGCTTAGCTGGGTATGCGACCCTCCCTTCAAATTAAGTGTTTTTGGGTCGTTTTGATACCTGGGATCTCGATCTCCTTCACGCCCTTGATCCATTGAATCGACCATAATGGGTAAACCTGGTTCAAGGTGGTAAGACCGGGTTAGATTGACACAGGTCTTACAATTTGACTTAGTCTACATGCTCATACAATGTAATACCACTTAAAAGGTTTCGGTCATACCTGTGACCACATCGGGTGACACAGCAGCATCCTCGGATGTCACAGCATATACTCGTCCTTGATGTAATTGCTTCTTGGGCTTAGGGCACTCCCTTATCATATGTCCCACTTGGTTGCAGTTATAACTTCTCGGACCTTCAGATTTTGGCTTTGGTTGCTGTTGAGTTACCGGGGTAGTCTTGGATGCAACAGTAAAGCCTTGAGCACGGAAGGGTTTAAATGCCTTGTTGTGCCCTCCATTATAAGCAATTCCAACTGGCCTTTTTATGCCTCTGTTCTGTGTAAAGTAACTTTCCTTCTGGCTCGATTCTATAACTCGAGCAATTTGGACAGCTTCATTATATATCTTCTTTTCCAAACCCAGAACGTACTCTCTGATGCTTCCTCTATGCCCTATGACAAACTTACGGGTCTTAGTGTCTTCTTCTTGCATACTAAGTAGTGCAAAGAAAAACAACTCATCATAACGCTGTTGATATGCATCCACGGACATCTGGCCCTGATATAAACTCAGGAACTCCTTCTCCATATAATCTCTGAAGCTTCGGGGAAAATACTTCTCAAAGAAAGCTTCTTTATAAATAGCCCAAGTCAATAAGGCATGCTTGGTCAATAGATAGGCCCTAGTAGATTTCCACCAATGATGTGCATCGCCTTTTAGCATGAAGGTGGCACATAATACCTTTTCTTCTTCTGTAATAGTCATCATAAGAAAGTTTCTCTCCATCTCGTCGATCCAGTGTGCTGGCCATAACGGATCAGACGGTTTACCGTTAAATTCCCTGGGCTTCATCTTCAAAAATCTCTTAACCAGTCGAGAGTGATCCATCTGATTTTGGGGGTATACCCCAAACATAGGTTGTGGATACTGATAATGAACCTGAGCTGCTTCCAGACCTGGTACTGGAATCTGTGCAGTTGGTGGTTGAGGTGTTTGAGGTGCTGGGTGGTTACCCACCGGTGCTGCACTGGCTTGTCCAGTCTGCATGGGCGTAGCATGCGCGGCCTGGAACATAATCCCCATTGAAACTTGCATTTGAGCATATGCGTGTTGCATTTGTTGCAGCTGCTGTGCTAAGTTCATCACCACGGTTCCTAACTCCGGTGGTGGAGGTGGCAAGTTTATAGGATTCGCCTTAACCGGATTTTCTGGTGGTGCAACCTGTGGATTTCCCTGTGCATATATATTTTCTTGACTAGTTTCCTCCACAGGTGGTGGTGGAACTACATTTCGGCTCTGCCTGGTTACTCTACGCCCAGACATATTTTCTTCTGAGAATGGGGGTGCCTGAAAATCATCAAAATACGTGAGACAATCATTTGTGCTTCATGTAGGCACACTAACCGATATAAACTTTCAAAATTTTCAGCTCATTGTATGAAATTACTGTCTTTTCTATGTAGGGTCGATGGTGGGGGTCGATGTTATGTCCAACCCTCAATATTCGACCCTGGGGATAACCAGTCCTTCCCGAGAGCTGGGGGTCGATGGGTGTCCGACCCCAGGTCCGACCCCTGGTTTTCTGTCAGATTCACGAGAGCTGGGGGTCGATATGGGGGTCGGTATGGGGGTCGATGATCCTGGTCGAATTGTCCGACCCCCAGACCAAAAATCAGACTTTTAAGTTCCAATTCTGGGTTCATTTCCCATCATTTCTTCCCCGTTTCGACTCGTCTCCCACCTCTGAGTTGCTACAGTGCCACTCCACTGTATTGATCATTTCGGTTCCGTGTTTCGACGTCCACATCACTCCTACAGGTATGTTTTCTCATTTTTACCTGTTTTTAGGTTTCCATTTCTAGGTTTTTGCCCATTTAACTTGTATTTTTCAAATTAAACTTTTTCCAATCTTAAAAATTTGATTTTTATTGGGGGCTTTTGTTATTGGTGTCTCGAGGAACGAAAGCCCTCAAAAATTTTTGAGTTTCATCGGTTGGTTATCGAGAAACTTAAATTTTTGCTCTTTTTGCCCCAATTTGTCAAATTTTTGATTTCTCGTAATTTCTTCAAATTGGATCCCATTAGTTAGAATTTCCTACTGTGTGAGTGTTGTAGGATATGATAGAACCTACGTAAGTCCTCCTGCCCACGTGTATGGGTGACAAGTGAGGCTTTTTTGCCAACTTACGTCGTTATAATGTCAAAATTTTGGCTTTTCTACCCTACTAACGTACTATCTGTTTTTCTTTCTTATTTGCAGATATCATGGCTCGTACCAAAGTACCTAGAGTTCGTGATATTCTTCGTTTCCGTTCCAACGAAGCCGAGGCACAGTATGCCCACTGTGCTCGCAAGAAAGTAGAGGGTGGTCTTAAGGTGAACTTAGCTGAGTTAGCCCTGTTCAATGTGGAGAGGGCATTTGGTGATATGGGATGGCTCCCAGTCATCACTTACGATGCATGCACCTGTCCGGATTTGGTACGCCAGTTTTATTGTAATCTCCAGGTGGTGGGGGATTACAATGATGTTGAGAGGGGTCATGAGCTGCGCATCACAAGCTATGTCAAAGGGGTGAACATTTCATTCGATTATCGACAGCTGGCCGACCTACTGGGCATTTCCTATGATGGCCCCATGGTTTACTGTGCTCCTGGAGAGCACCAGTTCTCCTCCATAGAGATGAGGGCTGAGATTGATAATCAGCTTCTACGACCTGATCGCTGGCGGATGAGGGCATGCTATATGCGTCCGGCTCCACGGGTATATTGCAAGATTATTCAGCATAACCTGATCCCACAGAGTGGCCATTACGAGAGGGTTTCCAAGCTGACCCAGTATCTGTTGTACATCATTTTCACTAGATAGCCCGTCTGCCTTCCGTACATCATCATGCATACCATGATCACTGCTACGTTGCCCAGTCACACTGGCAACCTTTCGTACGGACGTATGATCATTGTTCTGCTTACCCGCCTGGGGGTTGATTTATTAGATGAGAAGATTCAGGAGAAGTCCTTCTCATCGCCTCTAGATTGAGAGGCTATTTGCAAGATGGGCATGCGGAATGCCCAGGTCAGTGATGAGGAGAGTAACGAGATGGTGCGCCCTCACACTCGCGTAGAGATAGCTGACGCTGAGGCAGCTGCCGCCGCTACTGGAGTTCATGTAGATCCTGCTGATGATGATGACCACATGTACATGGATGTAGACTCGATACCACCGCCTTCACCTACGCGTGCGGCTGGAGCTGGTACTTCATATGCGGCTGGTCCTTCTCATGAGGCTGGTCCTTCTCATGCGGCTGGTCCTTCACACCCACCTTTTGATATGATGGAGATGTTGCATGAGATCAGAGAGGCTCAGTGCAGATCTGATCTGAGGATGGAGGAGTTACTAGAAGCTCAGCGTGTGAGAGTGGATGAGCTCATAGACGCCCAGCGTACATCAGACATGAGGATAGAAAAGTTACTAGATGCTCAGCGGGTGAGAGTGGATGAGCTACTAGACTCCCAGCGGACATCAGCCATGAGGATGGGAGAGCTCATGGAGGCTCAGCACCATACTGATCAGCGGGTAGCCGATCTTACAGCTAGTCTACAGACGACCCAAACTCAGATAGCCTGGTTGACTAGAGTCTACGCTGAGGACTATGACAGAGATCGTGAGGCGCCGCCTCCTCCTTCACCTCCAGCTTTATGGTTGTATCTTTTCTCTTTCTTTGTACTACAGAGTAACTATCCGGGTTGTGGACTGTACTCTGTTTTAGCTATGTATATACGTTTGTTTCTTTCACATTGTATTTAAATTTGTTCTTCCTTTAATAGTTGCATTATTCTCTTTTGAGTTTGGTCTCAAACATCACTTGTGCTTATAATGTGTTAGTAATACTGTTTTTACTTTTATCCTATCTCAGTTCACAATTTGTCATGAATGTATGCTAGTTCAGCGGACAAGGCCTGAGATGCTCTGATACCAAGTTGTCACATCCCAATTCTGCTCTATTCAGAATGGTGTGATGAACCTCTAACAAACCAACGGTTCAACCAGGATCTCGAGTAGGCTATATCCGTTTTATCTAAACCTCATACATCCATATTCATAATCAGAGTAAATACACAATAGCAGAAGTCTTATAATAAAATAAACTGAGAATCTACTGTGATATTAATATTTAAATAACAAATTATTCTGTATCAACTGAGACATAAATAAATATCAAATACAGGTCCTTAATAAATCTAAATAAAGAAAGCTAAAAAAATATCTAATCGAATACACATGAGTTGCACTCGCAAGAGGAGTCATGTGTATCCACTTCCTCTTCCACTTCCATCGCCACCACGTTCCCGTACACTGGAGCATTTACATAATCTTCAACAGTCGTACCTGCATCATCAACTAAAAATATTCGACGTCGAAAGGGTGAGCACACATCACGGCTCAGTGAGCAAACAAAACAATGCAACAATACATAAGCATGCGATTCAATTCATATCTTTGGTCTGATTTTACGTTTGCACTGTGCTATAGAAAGGATAGGTGGCCGCCGTACCTCTATGCACCAGTGTGTGGATACTCCCAATGAATACGGCATTGTCGCCCACAGCACCCAGAATGACACAATATACATCCCATGAAAATGGCATGGCTGTACCGGTTGATACCATACCAACAAATAAACCCCTGCTGGCTAGGGTTGCAAACTGGGCTCACAACTAACTAATCCTAATGCCAAACAGTGTATCCAAGGCCTTACCCCAGCATCCCTCAGAACATCCATAGAGATAGAGCTAAGGCCCCCCGGTAGAGTCAGAGACTACAAGGACCGAGACCACCTCCCCTGATGCTCTACGACATAATAGTTCTGCTAAGGTAATGGCGATACGACGACATCAGTGGACATGACTTGAGTAGACCATGACACAATATACACCCCATGAAGAATGGTCATGGCTGTACCGGTTGATACCATCCCTATCCGCACCATATACACTGGCCAAACACAAACATTCAGATGCATATTCCTATCATCATCACCATCATCATGTTATAAACAATAAAGTAAATATGCATGAACAATTAATAGAAATATTGGATGACATGTTGAATGCACATACAAGCATATACGCATGGAATCAATATGGCATTGGACTCAAGAAATAAAAGTAGTTTATTATTAACCAGTTAGTTTAGGTCTTGTTCCCTCACCTTAGCTTGTTAATAGATCATCTTCCAAGCTTTAGAATCACCTTTATAATGTTATTATATTGCTAGAAGACCTAACAAAGTCGATAGAATTTTTAATTAGAATTAATTCGGAATTTAAAAACCATGTTGTTAACTGGGGGTAGGGTCGGAGTCATGATCGATCCCTAGTGCGACCACCTCTATTCTGGACTCCCCGAACACTAGGGGTCGATGTTCAGGGTCTGGTAGGGTCGATTGGCCATCGACCCCCTGTGCGACCCCCTGTGGATTTTGGTCAATTTTCTTCCTTTCAGTTCATTCTTCGTGTTTGGGGTCCTATGGCTTGCTCCTAAAGTCCATTCTACACACATTCTATGGTCTAAAACCATGAATCATTCACCTATATAGCTTTCATGAATTCTCCCATGGTTTTCCATGAAAAACTAACCATGGGTTGATGGTTTGGGACTCTCCGAGATCATACTCTCTTCATTACCTAATCTAAGGTCTGTAGAAACTCATGGAATTAGTATCCATACCTGAGAAGAATACTCATTCTCTGTAACTCTCCTCCTTTTTGCTTTCTTCTCTTCCTTGCTTCTCTTCTTCTTCTCTTCCTTCTCTTCTCTTTCTCTCAATTCAATTAGGGTTATAAAAGGAGTGAAAGAGGCTTAGGGACGTCCTATTTATAGAGTAGAAACTCCTAAAATAAGTCTCATTGAGATTTGGAAAGAGTCCAACCGAAATTAGGAAACTTTCTTAATTTCAGTTTCTGGTGGCAACTGGGGGTCGATGAGGGGGTCGATGATCCCGTCGACCCCTAAATCCTAAAGTGTCCTACCCCCTCTGTAAAATAGGGGGTCTGACTTTCTGTCTTGGGGGATCCGACCCTCCCTTGCTGGGTATGCGACCCTCCCCTTAATTTAAGTGTTTTTGGGTCGATTTGATACATGGGATCACGTTCTCCTTTACGTCCTTGGTCCATTTGGCTCGACCATGATGGGTAAACCTGATTCAAGGTGGTAAGACCGGGTTAGTTTGATACGGGTCTTACACGTAATCCCCTGGACCTATGGTTCTCTAGATGACAGATGTTGGAGATGGTGGTAGGTGGGGAGGAGTTTGTTGGGGAAGCTCCCTCTGGGACCTATAAGTTGCGAAAGAATATCGATTGCGAGGGATTCTGAACTTCCTACCCACAAAGAGAGTATCAATATTCAGGTATAGCTCTGACAAAGTTCTTTTGAGATAACCTTTGCTACATCCTTTATCCTAGGTTACACCTCATCAGAGAGGAGGAAGTTATTGAAGCTCCCGTATCTCAAGGAACCATCTCTAAGGAGTTCTAGTGTTTCACTAAGACCTCCATTCTGCTTATCTTTGGAATCCACTAACTTTGGCATCCGAGTGACCCCGGGGTATATCCCGCCCGCTTCACTACTATGTTTGTTTTTCAGCTACGTGGCTTGATCTAGGATACTAAACGGAATCCATGGACAACACTATTTTTGTTATCGCTGATGATAATTTTTGTATTCAGAACCAGATGATGACGATGAGATTGACGAATTGCATGTCTGTAGGAGCTTTCCCCGACTATAACAAAGAGAGAGAGAGAGAGAGAGAGAAGAAGGGAAGCAACTCTAATCAAAAAACATAAATAATTTTGTTGAATTATTGTAAACAAAATTCAAAAAGAAGAGAAAAAAAGGTTAGTAGTTGAAATCACAGAGAATAGCAGAGATGATCATCGAAGAATATAACTAGATTATAGAGAATAGCAGAGATGATCATCGAAGAATATAACTAGATTATATTATTTAATTGACAACAAAAATAAATAAACAACGTCAATCGAAAATAAAGACTACCAATCGATTGGGGAAAACAAAAGCACCAGAGAATAAATAAGAATTTGGTAATAAATTTAATCAAAGGAACAAAGAACGAAATTTGGATTTAACTCAAATCTCAAAAGAGAGATTTTTTATGATGAAGAATCCTCGAAAACTCACAAACCTGCATATAGAGGCGCTTCTCCCAACCACTAGGGACCTGCAAATCAAGATCCAATTCCGTGGAAGTGAACCGAGAAGTACTTCCAAGCAAATCTCTAGTAATCCGGGCTTCTAACGTCTTTCAGTCTCTGTGGAGCTTTGGAGTTGCAATAATGGCGATGGAACCAGACATGAGTAGCTGGACGGACCTGCTCCACACATCCACGAAGCTTCTTGAACAACCTGCTCTGTGTGCTCCATTCTCTTTTAAAGAAACTTGGATCGATTGGAAATTGACGAAGAAGCTCAAGGGAAAAACCCTGAGAATTGAAGTTCTACTTAATCCATTGTTGAAGTTCTATCCAATCCATTGCAAGTTTTATTGGAGAAGAAACAATAATGAACAAAGAACTGATTTCCACCTCTATTTTGCGGTTTCATTGGAGAAGAAAAAATGAACATTCTGTTTGTTTTGTGGGAGGAACGATGGTTCTCTCTTTTAGGGCTTCGTTTTTTTTTTTTTTTTTTGGTAACTAGGGTTTCGTTTTCTAAAGGTTATTTACATCATTTTACATTTACTAAGGGTATTAGTGTCTTAAAAAAAATTGGGACATTCTCTGGTTAATTTTTTACTAACGGTGTGGGTTAACCTGTTATTAACAATTGTTACAGGGATAGTCTATGTAACTTTTGTAAAGTGAGGTTAGTTCTGTATAGTAAACCAATTGTCAAGGGGGTATCTGAGTAATTTTTTTTTGTTGCAATTTTAAAGAAACAAAGTTTCGATTCCATTGATGGTGACCATTAAGCTTCTAATTTTTTATTTGTTTTTGTATGTAGATAAAAAAATATTTGAAATAAGTATAGAATTAAGTTTCCAAATGTTGATCATAATTTGTGGGAATTGACAAACAGTCTCGAGACTATTTTTAAATACTAATAATAATCATCTAAGAATTCTCAAATTCATCAAGGAACATAGGCCTTCTATGGAGTAATACGTATCAATGGTGGGGCCATTGGACACTGATAGGCAAGGTTAATACACCTTCAATGATGGACCCATTTATTAAACATATAATTTTTAATACATGGGTTAAAACAAGGTTATAACTTATTAAAATATATTAGATTATAAATGTTTGAAATTTTACATCAATTTTACATCTAATCAAACAGCAGGTGTAAAATTAATTTTACATTTTTTTTGGTAAAATAAAATTAATTTTAGAAAAAATTTCATCTACACCCCATCAAAGATTGTTAACATCATCTACACCCACAAGTTTGCAAAAACATCACCTAGGTCCCAAAACTTTGGCTGTGATAATCAAAGAAGTCCACTCCATCAGTTAATTTCCGTTAGATGCTGACGTCAGCTGAAATAAAATTTTTCATGGACAATACTACCCTTAGAGTAAAGATAAAATACCATTTTACCCTTCTTCTTCTTCTTCTTCCTTTCATCTTCTTCTTTCCTCTTCTGCTCTTCTCCATAGTCAGATTTATATGGCAGGAGCTGGTTTGGGGGAAAATTAGGGGAGTTGGCATGGCTCCAATAGATGGTCAGCTCCACTAAGATAGATTACACTCCATCAAAAGATTTTCGTTATTGTTTGGGGGAAAATGAAACCAATCAAACTCCAAAAGGGTTCTTTGGCCCGCCCACCACTCGGGTTGAGTTTCAAGATAACTATCTTGCGGGGAGCTTTCCAGGCGCGATTCGGTGGTCGTGAATCTAGGGCGGATCTTTTTTCGAACAACCAGGCTCCACGGGATCTCCGCCTCCATCCATAGGTAACTTCTCCGGTGTTCGAGCTTCTTCCGATGGTAATATGTTCTTTGGACGCATTTCACCCGAGATTGGAAAGTTGCAGCGCCTCTCAAGTCATAAAACCTTAAACAGAGGTAAGTAATTAGTTCGTCGTTGGAGTGGGGTCGCCGATGGATAACGCAAGATCCATAACCCCAACGCCCTGATCGCTTGCGTTGCTTCTCGCCACGCACCAGCTCTGTGCTTCCACTTTCCTCCTCCGAGCATTACCTATGGGTTCCAACTTCCAACTTACCAAGATTTGGAGCGAAGCATATCCAGATTTTGTCTCAAGCTCACATCATCGGAAAAATCTTGATGTCGCTGGAGAAGAAGGCTGTTTGGAATAAATCTTTTAAGTTTTTTAAAATTAAAAGGATAAAATATAAAAATGAAGGGTAAAACTATATTTCAACAATTTTAGTGATTTTCGTCAGTTAAGTGGACCTAGGTGATGTTTCTGCATTCTTGTGAGTGTAGATGATGTTAACATTCTTTGATGGGGTGTAGATGAAATTTTTTATTAATTTTACTTCACTTACTATGCAATCAAACGACGGAAAAAGAAAATTCACTTCAGTTTCCTATTTCCCTTTTCCATTTCCTATGGAACCAAACATAACCTTCTTTCCATTCACAATCACGATTCCGGATTTGCTGCAGTCAAATCACCACAAGTCTAACACTATAAATATACCTATCGAAGCGCCTTTCATCAGTCGTGAAAAGGGTTCTGATTCAATCAACCTCGAAGACTCTAGCTCTAGTTCTCATACATCAATTCCAGGTATCGATCATTTCTCTTATCTCTTTCTCTCTAATTCTAGGTCATATACATCAATTACAGTATCGATCTCTCTGTATCTCTTTCCTTACCTGTGTGTTTGAGAGAAAAGATTCATATGGATCTGCAATTTCTTCAAAATAGGGTTTTTTTTTTTCTTGCGTTCATGTTTCATGCCTTATGGGAGGGTATACGATCCTAAATCTTAACCGTTTTTTTATGCGTACTAGTTCCCTCTGAAATTGGATTCTTCAAAGTTAACATTATTACGACTTAATTCGGATTTTCTAAAGTATTTTCATATGTTACCATGTTCGAGATTGAATGGGGTTTGGTTCTAAGATCTGATTACAAATTCTTTGGTTTTCCGCAACTTTGTTGATTTTTTTTTTCTTTTTCCTAGTGCGCCGGCTGAAATGTGATTTTCGTTTTTGGTTTACTCCTGATCAGTGACCCTTCTATATGAGACAATGATTATTGGAACTGTTTGCTTGATTTTCTCTGAAATCTGAACTGAAACTTTAAGCTCGCTTGTAAATAGACTTTGTAGAAGGATGGCCATGGATTTGTTTATGCACCTTACTAATTTATTTTTCAAGAATCTGTCTTCTTTGCTCGAAGTTGTAGATGTTTTGGTAAATTCTATAAACCTAAAAATATATTAGGTATGAATTTGTATGGGAGATGGAATGCTAGATGTTGAATAATTCAGGAACCTGAGAAATTAACAAACTGAGATGGTTTTGGTCAGAACGTGAGACCTGCGCTATTGATTGGTCTTGTAATCTTCAAATTATAAGTGTTATAGGTTAGATGCCAAGTCAACCTTGTGAAGGATCTTACCACATTATTATTAAAATGCAATTATTAGACCAAAAAAAAAAAAAGAAAAAAAGAAAAGAAAAAGGAGAGAGGTCCAAAGTTGTCCCTCAGACACAATAGAACAATCCCAGGGAAGAATTTAAGGATTAGCAGCTGTATTAGTAGAGGAGTGATTGGCTTGGAGACCATTTTTTTTGTTGAGAACGTTAATGATCTTGAATTGTAGAACATGTTGCCCTGCCTCAAACTCTGAATGTCATTAGAATGAAATGAGTGTAAAATGGCCTTGCACATGTTAGTTGATGTTCAGTTCTATCATGTTAGTGGGCCTATCAAATTGGCAATAGGTTATGTCATTCAAGATATTAGGACAAACTAATCTTTAAAGGGTAGATTTGAATATGTGTGTAGGCCTACTGGCTATGTGAGAAGGTTGAAAGTAGCTGAATGATGATGCAGCAAGCTATGCACGTGTCTAGATTCATTTGAACATATTAAATTAAACTAGCCATGTTCATCTTCAATAGTAAGAGTGATGTAACCGCAAAACACACTTGAAGTTAACTTGGCTAGATGATAAAGGCTGTAAGGGATATACTATTTTTTTTTTTGCTGGTCTAATTTCAGATTTGTAGTCGAATATTGTGCATTATGAAAAGGATTATTTGTTTGATCTTCAATTAACTAGGATTAAATTTACTTGCTGGTAGAAGTTGAAGAAATTAGGAGTCTGCATTAGAATGGAAAGTGTGTCATAAGAGAGTCAACCTTGTTATTTTGCTTCAACGGCCATTTTTTTTTTCCTATAAGAAAGTTGGATATTGGATATACTTTTGAAGGCCAATCATTTCATGATGAATTGGATCAATATAATCTCCATAACTTTCTTATGATCTTAGTGCTCTGGAATATCATCTTTTATAGTGTACTTATATCCTGCATCAGATGGAATCATATATTGGGGTCTTTGTATGCTGCTTATCCTTACCAGTCTGTTGGTTCTGCTGAGTTGGAAGATGGTTTTATTTATGTAGCTATTGACATGTTTCTGGTTGAAATCAAATTATAGACCTAATTTTGAAGACCCTTGAGAATTTTCTGTGACTTTGCATTGTTAGATATTTTTGAATACTTTGTGATCGAAATGAAAATCTGACATTTTGGTATGGAGACTTGCTCTTGAATCTAGCTAAGAATCGCCCTCTTTAAATTCTGCATATTATACATGTATATATGAAAGAGCTTATGTTTATTGGTGCTGAAAAATGTCCTGAAATCTACTTGCTTGCTTGGAGTGAGATTATGTCCAGAGTTGTAATTTCTGAATTTTTTTTTTCTGCTGACAAAATGCATTATTATCTTCTTTCTTAAATGGGATGGAGATAAATATCCTTGTTATAATAATTAAATACTTAGCTAGAAGTTCACAATTTTAGACATCACAAGCACTGTACATTACAAGTTAGGGCACCCCACCTAAGCAGTCATTAGAGGTGCTCAATTGCCAATCTAGCATCGAAAGCAATTTTGGCTGTTTGTTTGTTTGTTTTTTTCTGGGGAATTGAGACACTTATATTAGTTTTCAGTTTGATTTCTGTGTAGCTCAATGTTTGATATTTCTGCCTAAATTCCTAACTAGAAGTTTACAATTTTAGGCATCACAAGTACAATACTTTAGTCATTACAAATTTGGGCTCCCCACCTAAGCACACTCTTTAGAGATGCTCAATTTCCAATTTGGCATCGAAAAATTTTGGTTTTTTTTTTCTGGGAATTGAGACACTTTTATTAGTCCGAGTTTGATTTCTGTGTAGCTCTATCTTTGATATTTCTGCCTTCATCCTATGGTCTGTTTACATAGTGGTTTTCAAATTGAAAAGCATTTTGAATCTTGTTTATTGTATTAGAAGACTGTTCTAGATTGTATATTGAATCTTGGGGTTTATTTATTTATTTATTTATTTATTTATTTATTTTTTTTGAGAACAACCTTGTTTGATTTTTGTTGATTTAGGAATATTGAGTCATGACTTTTCTAGCTCCAAAAGAGTGACAGTTTACTTGGTTTGGATGAAAAATGATGTATCCAAGCATGATAGGAATGTTAGCCATTGAATGTTGTTCTTTATGTTTGAGCTTTGTGTAAGAAACTTTTAAGCTGAATCAGAATTGGGACAAAGTGTAGTTGCCATAGAGTAAGAAATTTAAGGAATGGATGGGTTCAAGCAGAAAAAGGGTTTATCTATTGTACTAGGGGTGTGAAGTTGCTCCTGTAAGAATACAAGTTATCCTCTCCTCAGATGATTCATAAATTTCAATTTTACTTTTCAAATATATTGCAGAATGACAGAGACACCTTTTAGACCCAGGGAACTGCTTAAGGAGAAGCAGAAGTACTACCAAAACATTCACAAACACACTTATTTGAAAGGACCCTTTGACAAGATCACCTCAGTTGCCATTCCTCTTGCATTGGCATCTACCTCCCTGTTTCTCATTGTGAGTTTGTTTTCTTGCTTTTTACAAAAATGAACATCAAAATTTTACTGTAACAGTGTTTCTTTTGTTATCATGATTTATTCATTAGAAGTGTTCGGCTTCATTCAGGGACGAGGAATCTACCATATGGCTAATGGGATAGGAAAGAAGGAATGAGAGCTTTCTCTGTGTTTAATTAGGGCACATAAGTTTGCTACTTTGGATCTGAGCATTTTATTCATATGGTTTTAAATGGAGGTTGTTGAAGGGTTGTGTTTCAATTTTAAATAATGACAGACTCAGATTACAATTTTGAACTTGCAGTTTTCAAGTTTCCAGGTTTTTGGTTTCTATTATAAAGAATATCTCGATCTCAATTTCGAAAGAGTTCTTAATATGATCTTGCATTTTTGTTTTACTTCCATGTAAATGTTTACCGAATTTTTTTTTTAACATTTATCCGTGTGAAGAAGACTTTCGCTTGTTATGTAGGTGGTTAGGTGCTTCTGCTTAACGCCTTAATCTTACACTGGCAATTGCATTTGAGAAGTTTTGTAAAATATGCTTCCATTTTCTCTGTTCTGGCCTTTATTTGCCAGCTGTTTGAATAATTAGAGAAACCTTGCAAAAAAACAACTCTTGGAAACCAAATCAAGATGGTCGATTCTCCATTGTTCAAAACGATCAAAATTTTCACTGCTTTAGCATACCGATTCCTATAATTTCGTCATTCTCCAGAATTTAATCACGTCTCGAAGATTCTTGATACACTGTAGTTTGCACAAATTCTTTAGTTTTGGATAAATTCTCTTTCGCCCCATCTTGAATCTTTCATTGTTTTTTGGCTTCTGTTCTTAATCTCTTCATATGTTCCTGTTGTGGGCTTATGGCATTGGTGGTGGTTTATTAACACAATCCTGTAAGGCTGTACTAATGGAAGGTAAAGTTACAGAAGGTTGGGTATTCTTTAGTTGGG
Organism: Protea cynaroides; assembly: GCA_028583415.1. Taxonomy (NCBI): domain Eukaryota; kingdom Viridiplantae; phylum Streptophyta; class Magnoliopsida; order Proteales; family Proteaceae; genus Protea; species Protea cynaroides. The sequence goes on from CM053271.1 coordinate 32,303,365, forward strand.
TATTAATGATGATTTGTAATGACGTTGCAAGAATTTATTAATAAAAACTACTGGTTGGCTGGGTGTGCCCGGCTTGCTGTGAAGACACAAAAGATAAGAGGGCCAAAGGCGATGAAGAGGTGGAATCTTCTGCGATGGCAAGTTGTAGGCCTTATTCAATTCCTTTTCCTTCAGCTTGAGTTGAGTTACAAACATGTTCCCGCTTATGGTTCGGAAGTCATATGACATTCATGTCCGAGTACTTTGTGACCAGGCCACGGATAGCTACGGATAGAAATGATATTGTTTGGAAGCAGTGGTTTGATGAAATGCCAAGAGTATTCTAAAATCCAGAATGTATATTAGTCAAATATCCACCCAAAAATTGTTTTTATTTTGCCGAAAGATTTCTTTGTTCTGAGAATGAGAATCTGCATACTCAAAATGGAAATGGGAATACATACCAAACATAGCCTTTGAATGGTTTCTGTTTAGAAAAAAGAAAATGTTTGGCTGTGAATTTGATTCAAGAAAGAACCATGATAAATGACAAATAAATGTCACTCAAAGGTCCTTGTTATACTGAAATTGTCATCTTTGTGGTGTTGAGGATATAAGATGGAGTTGTAGGAACGAGACGGAGAAGAGAGGTATGTGTGCTGGATGAATTTTAGTTGTTGGATCACCTTGGCAGTGGAAGTACCGCAAGAGAGGATTTCCATATGAGAGTGTGTGGGTGTGTCATGTGTGTGTGTTTTGCACATTTGCATTCGGCAGTAGTCATCGTTACCATCACCAGCGAGATAAATAGAAGGGGATGGGGGGTGCTTACCAGTGAAGTTGTAAGGGCGAGAGTTTGCGATTTGCTAACCCTTCTGTTCCATGCGAGTGTTTTTGAAGTGGTTTTTAATTTATTTATTTTTTTGTTGTCAAGGAACACTTTTGCAAGAGTGATTTGAAACATGTTCGGTACCAACAAGGTGTAAGAAATGTTTCTGAATCAAAAAATAGAAGGGATATTTACTCTGAGCTCTGTTCAAATTATATTACAGTACGTAAAGATGAGAGAATTTGAGTTGAACTTGACGTGCCTATTTCATTAGTAAAGTCTCTTTTATAGAGGAGTCCAAGAGAGATCAGTTCCTTGAATATAGGAACAGAAAACGTGAGGGAAGGAGTGTTACAACAAATATTTAAATTTGAAATATATTCTATCTTATAGGAACAGAAACGTGAGGGAAGGACTGTTACAATAAATATTTAAATTTGAAATATATCCTGTCTTATAGGATCCTCAACTTGAGTGACTTTGTTAGGTATCTTATCAGCCTCCCGCAAGCCGAGCGGTGGTAGACAAAGTCGAAGCTTGGATTGGAGAAATTGTAGCCGGATTGAGCTTAGACCCTTTATAAAGATGTCGGCAATCTGGTCTTTGCTTGAAATGTAGCAAATGTCAACTAGTTTGCGACCCACAAGTTCCCTTATAAAATGATAATCAAAAGTTACATGGTTGGTTCTTGCGTAAAAAACGGGATTGAATGCAAGAGATATAGCCGACACATTGTCACACCATATTAAAGGTGGAGAGGAGAGTTCATAGTGAAGCTGATGGAGAGAGCATAACCAAATTACTTCTGCTGCAGTGTGAGCAAGGCAGTAATACTCAGCCTCAGAGCAAGAGCTAGCAACTGTTGGATGTTTCTTGGCACACCATGCAATGGGATTAGGGCCAAGATAGACACAGTAGCCCCCTGTAGAATAAACTATCGATAGGACATCTGGCCCAATCAGCATCACTATAGGCTTGGAGCATAATTGGACTTAGCTGGATGTGAAGGCCCACAAAAATTGTTCCCTTAAGGAATCCGATGATCCATTTAACAGCTGCTAGGTGTGTTGCCGTAGGAGCTTGTAGGAATTAATTGGGAGACTTGATTGACAGCAAACGAGACGTCAGGCCTCATCATTATAACATATTGAAGGGCACCACAAAGACTTTTGTACCTGTAATATCTTCTAAGGGAGGACCATCATCCAGGCCGAGTTTAGAAGGAGTAGCCGGAGAGGCTATTGGTTTACAACCAACCATATTTGCACGCTTTAATGTCTCGCTTCACCTGAATGCCCAAAGAGAGAGAGAGAGCGAGAGAGAGAGAGAGAGAGAGAGAGACCCGAGGTTTTTCATTTTAAAATATCGACCAAGAAATTGCTTGAGATGTGAGACTGATGATGAAAAATGAACAGAGAGGGTTCCGATTGCGAGATTTGGAACCCATAGTCAAAGAGTTTGTCAGCAAACTTGTCATACCAAGCCCGCGGAGCTTGTTGAAGACCATAGATGGCTTTTCTCATCATAAAAACATGGTTGGGTAGAGTTGGATCAGTGTAGCCTGGGAGCTGAGACATGTACATTGTTTCCTTGAGATCTTCATGCAGAAATGCACATTTGACATCCAGTTGGTAAGGAGCCAGTTTTTAGAGACAACAAGTGATAAGATTGCACGGATAGTAACCAATATGATCACCAACTGAAGGCTTCAATGAAATCAATACCCGGTTGTTGTTGAAATCCCTTAGCAACCAAATGAGCTTTGAAGCGACTGATAGAGTCATTTGAATTTAATTTCACCCCATATACCCACTTGCACTTGATGATGATCATGGAGGGATGATGTGGTACCAATGTCCAAGTACATTGTTGTTTGAGAGAGTTGAACTCATTATCCATGGCCTGTCGCCATTCCAGTTAGTGGCTTCAGTAAAACAAGTAGGTTCTTGTGGAGAAGAAGACAAATAAGCACAAGGGAGGGGATGGTTAGTATGTGCAAAGGCCTTTCATTTGGAAATTCCAGATTGAGATCTGGTTTTCATGGAATGTGTACAAGAGACCGAAGGGAGGGAAGGAACCGAGGGTCTTTAGGTGGTGGTGGTGCCAGGATGGGAGGGTCGGGTGATGGATGGGATCTTTCAGTTGCAATCTCAAGGATAGGGTTTGGGGGAGATACTGGAACCGTGGTTGGGTGAGGTAGGTTTGGTGTTCTACCAAAGAAATTAAGATCAATTAGCGTAGAGACTGGGGCTGTGGTGAGAAGATCAGCAAACATGAAATGATCTTCATTGAAAATGACATGACGGGAGATGAAAACCTGTTTAGTGGTTAGGTCTAAACAACGGTAGCCCTTATGGGTAGGGCTATAACCTAGAAAACAACACCGGGATGAACGATATTGCAACTTGTTTGAGGTATAGGGCCGAAGCCATGGAAAACATAGACAACCAAAAATTCATAATTTGGAATAATCAGGCTTACTTTTCATTAGTTGTTCAAATGGGCTGATTGTGTTATGGTGAAAAATTGGCATTCGGTTAATTAAATAAATTGATGTAGAAAATGCGTCCAGCCGTTTAGGTAAATGAGAATGGGATAGTAGAGCTAAACTAGTTTTGACAATATGTCAATGTTTACGTTCTACTACACCATTTGTTTAGGTGTGTGAGGGAAAGAAAGCTCATGGCTTATGCCGAAAGTAGTTAGACAGGTTTTGAAAGCCCTACTTGTGAACTAACCACCACCACCTAACCTGAATTTTATGATTGAAAAATTTGAATTATTTTTCAACCCTTGATTTAAAAGCAACAAAGATATCTGAGAAATCCAACTTGTATTTCATTGGAAATAACCAAGCAAATCTAGAGAAATCATCTATGAATAGTACATTAATAAGAGAAACCAAAAACGTAAGGGATTGGAGTCAGCCCCAGACATCGCATTTGAACTCAAGTAAGAGGCTGTAGAGAGAGCATCTGTGAAGCTGGGAATGGTTGTTTGTGACTCTTCCCAAGTTGACAAGACGAACATATCTGCAGCCAAGTTTTATTAGTGATGTGTAACTCAAAAAAGATTGCTTGTTGGATAAGAAATGATGGATGACCAAGATGAGCATGCCAATGAGTGGGAGAAGTAGTGGAGCTGAAATGAGCTTGAGGTGAGTCGAATTAATGAAACAGGGATGATTTAAGTGGGTAGAGACCATTTTTAGCACAACCTTGCTATTTTCTTGTCCTGAATAGAATAACCAACATCATAAAAAAGAAATGTACAATTGTTGTTAGTAGAGAATTTATGAACTAATAAAAGATTTGTAGAAGAGGGACAATAGAGGATATTATGCATATGTAAAAAAGGAGAGAAGGAAAACGAACCAACATGGGAAATGGACAACCCTTCCATTTCCAACTTGAACTGAATCCGAACCAGCATATGAAGTGCCAGTATGGATGGCCTCAATATCTGGAGTGATATGGTTTGTGGCGCTAGTATCAGAATACCAAGTGTTTGCACCCGGAGTAACATGAGAGACCATAGCTTCTAGTTTCTCTGGTGGATGGCATCCTTGATACGCATAATCCATTCTATGATAGCAGTCAATCACCAGATGCCCCGATTTGTGGCGGATTTGGCATTGTGGACATTGAGGATTCTTACCAGCTTGATGAGCATTAAATGGAGATGGGAGCAGGCCGGTGTCATGATTAGAGAGGGACCGATGCTGAAGAGAATGGCCACAGCCACCAAAGTTGGGACGTCCTTAGTATGATGACTGACCATGACCTAATTGTGGTTTATGTGGTCTGGTTACTACAAAAGCAAGTGGAGGATCATAAGGACCTTCATCGGCGAGAGAAAGCTCTTCACAAATTAAAAGAGTATGTAGCTCAGTGAGGGAGAGTGCATGTAAGACCCGCACTCAATAAACTCGATCTAAACCTCTATTTCATGTCGTAACAGGTCTTCCAATCATAACCGGACCAGACGGAACGACTAGATGACAATCAGGTATGAAAACGGACCAAAATAGAGAAATAATGTTATACCGGTCTCATGATACCGGTCTACATACCAGTCAACCGGTATGTCTGCGCGGGCAGACGCGTTAGATCCGAAAATGGATCTCTGTGGGTCCCGCTTACCAAATCTCAATCTTAGAGACTTTCCTAACGTAGAAAAAAATTTTAAACTCCATCCTAGCCTATTTAAGGACCTTTAAACCTCCTTAACCCTCTTTGATTGATTCTTACAAACCCTAGAAAAGAGAAAGAGATCTGAAGAGGAGAAGGAGCTGAGAAAAATTGAAGAGGACCTCCATTGGATGAAGAACACCATAGTTCGTGAACCAATGGTAAATGTCTGAACTTTTCTCTAAGTTAAGTATTGTGGATGACTGATCAATACCATACAAGGCTAAGTGTTGATCTAAAACCCCAAATTACCGTTAAACCCTAATTCAGTTGAGAAACCCTAGATTAAATGCTAAACTAAGGTTTCTTAGAAAGTAGGACTTGAATGGAAGATAAAACAAATCCTAAAACATTGCTCAGGCCTAGAATGCATAGGAGGAACCCTAGAAGCCATAATGGGTGACCAACGAAAGATGAATACCAAGTTGGTGGTCTTCCAGAGGCATACCAGTCGACCATACCGGTGGCACTATGTGCGATCGGTATATGTGATCGGTACCTCTTGGGTAGCCTGCCAAGGCTGTCCAGTCGACTATACCGGTCACACCATTGTACAGTGACCTGGGACCGGTATATGCGACCGATATGTCCAGAATTGGTTGGTTTTTGACCCAGTTGGTTTCTGACCAACGTAAAACCCTAAGGAACCAATTCTAATTAAACCCTAACATCGTGTAGGACCCTGTGGTAGCGAGATTGGACACTGTGACGTAGAACAAGCTAGCAATCAAGCGTTAGGTAAGGGAATCGGACCTAAACCCTAATAACTTAATAACAGTAAAACATTATTAATAATTATTGTTCTCTGGAATGTTGTTTGTGCATATTCACATGTCATCTTTACTTTCAGTTATTATATTATTCGTACATACTCACTATGTTGGGATGTGATTCTTAGGCATGTGATTGTTTTCGTTGGTGTGTGGAATGGAAAGGACCAAGGGTCTTGGATCATTCCTCACACTAGCACCTTTTTGTATCGCTGCTATCTTAGCATGCTTAGTGCGGATAGGGTATCAGGGGAAGGATGTGGCACTGTGGTCTCCGGCCTGGCCACCAGACTCGAGCCCTATCTCTATGCCATAGGGAGTTGTGTTGGGATAGGACCTACTGTGATGACATATAGGATTAGTTAGTCGTGAATCTAGTTTGCAAGCCCTCGCCAATAAGGGCTTACGTGTTGGTATGGGAGGGTATCAGGGAAAGTGTTGGCGGTATGTGATCCGAACACTTTAGCTCTATCTCTATTCCATGGTGGGTGCATGTGGGACGATAATGGTATTTGATCTATTGGGTGAATTCACACACTCATGTATAGAGGTGCCGTGGCAGTCAATCCTTTCTATAGCACATTGTAACATTACAAACCAGACCAAATGTGAATGTTACTCTTGCATGTTGCTTGTTGCTTGTTGCATTATCTGATTTTCTTACTGAGCTAAGTTATGATCTCATCCTTGTGTACACATTATTTTTAGATGTTGATACAGGTTATACTGTGGAGGACTACGTGGATGCTCCTGTGTATGGAGGTGGTGCTGCTGCTCTGGAAGTGCAAGCAGGGGAGGATGAGCATGACAGTTCATGTTAATGCCCTTACTATGTGTACCTCTAGGATGTTCTTGGTTTATCATATTTTATTTATTTTAGTTGGATTTTATAAGCAACGTAAAGATATTTATTTACGTTTTGATATTTCGATAATTGGATAATTTATTTTATTTATCAATAGAAGTACTCAATTCATTTAAATTAAGACTTCTGTATAATTTATTTATAATCCGATTATGGTTATGTGCAATTGTTTGTATAAGTGGATATAGTCTTATTGAGATCCTAGTATAAATTGTTGGTTTAGTGGCAGTTCACTCAAACTTTTGGTTCAGCCAAAATTGGGGTGTGATAGTGCAGCTATGTGAGCTCTAATGAAAATAAAGAGCCAAATTATCTGTACAAAGGAGGGAGTCCATCCAGTACATAAATTATAAAATCATTGTCATTAATTGGTGAACCAGAAGCTGCAAGCTGATCAATGATGTGCTTGAATTATTGAAGATAGTCAGACAAAGTCTAAGTTCCCTTTTTTATATGAGTGAGTTGTTTTTTTAGAGCCAAAACTGTTAAACTTTTATGTGAATAGGGTTTTAACCAAACCCATCCCAATCCATACAAGTGCCCTAGAACACAATAGAGAAGTTATAATCTATGAATCATGAAGACATACATGTTTGTGAAACTTGGTTTCCTCTACGCTCCAAGCTTTGATCGTATTCCCTCGGTCACAGTCTTCCACAGCCTCTAGAGGATATCCCAATATCTCTTGCTAATGGGTGCAAAGAGACTTTCAAACACCTGTGGCTGTAGGGACTCTAACCCAATATTTATAGAATACTGTCATAACCCTAATACCATTCTGATAATATAATTAGGGTTACCAAACCTATCTCATACCATGTGACGAAATAAACCGAACAGGTCCTACCATGTTAATTGGATTTCCACTGAATAACTGGTTTAGGTAATTAATTAAGCCCACATAAATCTAACAATCTCCCACTTGGGCTACATTAATTACAAAACCACCATCAATTAGTGTGGCCATGAAAACCAACACACTAAATTGTCACTAACTTTGATCCATTCATCAAGCCTACCTACCAAAGCCGAGGAACAACGAAAAATACACCACAATATACGATATACAACCTTCTGTCAACTACAATAGAGGTCTACTCAATAAAGGAATCGTCTAAGATAATGCATGAAAGTAAACTCTCATGCGAGTCTAAACTTGATTAAAGAACCTTTGATCAAAATGTCCCCAAAACCTTTATGGGCAATAAAACATGGTATTTAAATAAAGCGAAAGCATAATATCATATGTTGGCTAGCCTTCATTCTTTGGCTAAATATTGCCTTGTACTTTCTAGCTAAATACCGCCTTGTATTCTTTGGCTAAATATTACCTTAGTAACCCCGGCTAAATACTACCTTATTACATCGGTTGAATATTGCCTAATTCTTTGACATGTCAAACAAATAACTATGTGAGTAAAATAGCAATTATACAAATGCTAAAGTAAACAAAATCATGGTTACAAAACTATATACATCAAACCATGAGCAATACAATCAAACACAGATACATAATGTCAGAATATAAACATAAAGAGTCTCCCACTGATTCTTAGATATTTGGCTACTCAAGCATCTGACAAAATTAATTATTTTTTTCCAACCATGAACAATTTTTACTTAGTCCCATGATCATTCAACATTACTTAAGGTCTCTCTTTTTAAGCAAGTATAGATGAACTTATTCAAGCTCTACATCACCCTCACACTACCATTACCTATCATAACTGGTATTTAGTGAGTAAGTCATTAAACTATCTCTCCGCCTTATTAGTTTACAAATACTAAATTTTTCATTGGATTAATATCAGATAATCCATTTACAATATATTCCATCTGAATGCTACTACACATGACCTCATTGACAGAATGCATCATAGACTAAGAACATTTATCAAACAAATACATAGGTCAAGTAACCCTAGACCAATTTTTAATCTTTTCATATCATTTTCTTTGTGAAATAATAATCATGATAACAGCTAAAAAATAATGCAATGAAAATAATGAGACATACATGATTAATATATGTACAAATTAAAGCAACACCTACAGTTTGAACATATGCAAGCAAATTATCTCTATGAGAGTCAACCAAACTACACACTCATCCTTTGGGACAAAGTATACGTCGATCCTCTGGATAGCTATGCAATAACTACGAAGGGATAATGCCTCTCAGAAATGCCACCACCTTTGGGTAGATAAAATCCTTAAAGCCAAGATCCTTCAACCATGTGCATGAGTTTCATATAATCTTTGACAACGTCACCTTTGGGTGAATAGTATAGCTCTTTGTTACATCCATAAAAATGAGAGTTTATGACAATGTCACTTTTGGGTGAGCACTATACTTTTTGATACAGCTTGTAAACAAATATTGGATTTAAGCATATTATGATAGAACCAAGTGTGTCACTTTGGTGGTCTCATAAAATCTTTACACAATAGCTATAAACCCTAATTTGAACAAACTTGGAAAATATCACCTTTGGGTGAACACTGTCATTTTCTAGTATTTATAAAGTACAGACCCTTAAATTTGAACACATCATAATGAAACAAAGTTACCACTTTGGTAGTCACACAAGGTTCCACCATGATATGAACAAATTCCAACCTACAACACTTGTGGGGTATTTTGTCATGAATGTTATATTAAACACAACTTTACAAGTCTAAACATTCATATAAACATACACGTTAGCTTAATAGTCAATTTGGTACAATAACTTTAATAAAAATTAGTAGAAACACTCCAAATCGGATCTCCATAGGGCATTCTTTTGTGATAACATGCTTCCCAATGTATCAAAACATACCAAACTATTTACTAGATTGAAGAGCATTAAAAATGAAGTATATTGCAAAAAACTGCGGTCCAAACAGACCTCTCATGCGCCCACGCGCACAATTTAATTACCTCAAGTTTAAAAGCTGCATACAAACAGGCCTTTAAAGTCTGGTCGGTTCGGTTCTGTCTGGCTCGGTTTAGTCTGGGTCACTCGGTATTGCCCATATAATGAAAGCAGATCTTGGTCCATGGAGTCCCAAGAAGGTAGGAACTCCAATCTGTCCGATGCTTCTTCGGCCAAATATTTGCCCAGGTTTGGCTTAGCTTGATTTGAACCGAACCAAATATATCCTTTTTTTTAAGTGTCTTCAGATCGAACCACTATGGTCTGACCGGGATGAACCATCGAGTTGGTTTACCAGTCTGACCACTAGTTCAACCAGGATCACCTAGCCGGGTTTTTGGGTCAAAATTCTTGGGTTTCAGGTCTGTATCCGGGTCAACCATACAGATAACCGGATCGGGTCTTCGGGTCGACCCATAGTGGCAAGCAAAATGGGTTACTGAGTTAGGCTAATCAGTTCCAGGTTAACCCAAATTCTATTTTTTTGGTTCGGGCTCGGCTTGGCCGGTTTGGGTTGGCCCTGAACCTAGGTCGGGCTGGCCGGTTCTCGGGTAACCAGGGCCTGGTTGACCAGCATTTAATCAGTTTGGTTTCCGATTCATCACCAGGTCAACTCGATGATGAATTGTCGCCGTCAGAAAACCTTTCTTTTTTTTTTTCTTTACCCACGAGTGAGATCCACTAATGGCTACAGCCGGCGTGTGGTGGCAATTTTTGTATTGCCCTCACCGTCTCTTTGTCCTCTTTCCAACGGTATATAGTATGACCTATTTTGCTTGTCAAAAAATTTTCGTCAGTGGGAAACTTTGATAGATTTGATCCAAATTCGAGAAATTCATCTCTTTCAATTCAATTATTCATAAGAAGTCTTTATAATCAATTTCATTGATCCTAGGTCTATATGGTTGGCTCTAATACCAACTGTTAGACTTTTATGTGAATATGGTTTTAACCAAACCCATCCCAATCCAAACAAATACTCAAGAACACAACGGAGAAGTCATAATCTATGAATCATAAAGACATACATGATTGTGAAGGTTGGCTTCCTCTATGCTCCAAGCTTTGATCGTAACTCCTTGGTCACAGTCTTCCACAGTCTCCAAAGGATATTCCCAATGTCTCTTGCTAATGGGTGCAGAGAAACTTCCACATATCTGTGACTATGGGGACTTTAACCTAATATTTATAGAATATTGTCGTAACCCTAATACCCTTCCCACAATAGAAATAGGATTACCAAACCTATCTCATATGACAAACCAGGCCGAACTAGTCCTACGTTTTAATTAGATTCTCACTGAATAACTAGTTTAGGTAATTAATTAAGTCAACATAAATCTAATAATAACATGGGTTAGAGTTGTTGAAGCATACCTTGGGTTAAGGAGATCAAATGCTTTTTGGCAGAAGATATGCCAACAATGTAGGGAAGAACAGGTTCATTGAGTGTGGCTCCATGATAAGAGCATTTGATTTTGTTCATACCATTGAGAGTCAATTGCAACAAGAGATGGAGTCGTTTCATCAATGAGATGCATGAGTTTGTGACACCTAAGAATAGGTTCAAAAAGTGACTTTCAGATAAGATAGTTGGTTGGGGAGAGTTTGATAGGAATCAAACTTGTTATATTGGACATGACAAGAGAGGGTGGTGTGGCGGAGCTGCAGTTGGAGTCGTAACTTATAGCTCTGATATCATAAAGATAAAGAGAATTTGAGTTGAATTTGACGTGTCCATTTCATTCAGTAAAGTATCTTGTTTATAGAGGAGTACAAGAGAGATCAATTCCTTGAATATAGGAACAGAAAACGTGATGGAAGGAGTGTAACAACAAATATTTAAATTTGAAATATATCCAATCTTATATGAACATAAAACGTAAGGGAAGCCTTTCTTATAGGATCTTCAACGTGAGTGACTTTGTTAAGTATCTTATGATCAGTACGTGATTTCGAATCAATCGCTCGAACCTCTTCGTTAATTTACAAGTTGTTACTATCGAATCAATATTTTGGCGGTGGTGGGTGGGGAGGTTTTAAAAAAAAAAAAGAAAAACCCTCTTTATTCACTTTAGCATATGTTTCTTAATTGTTACACTGTTTTGGCTTTGGGGGGGGGGCCCCCCCCCCCCCCCCATATGAATTTTATAAATTGTACCTGAATTTTGTGCTGGAACAAGAAAGTTGTTATCTAACATTTGGTAAACCCAGAAACCTAGCGGTTTTGGTCACAGGGTGGCTTTTTTTTTTTTTTTTTAATTTGCATGTAGGTGGGATTTTAATATTTGGCTTTGGCCCAATATTTTTAGAGCTTTGGCTGGGGCACTTGCACATTGGATGGATCTTATTTTTCATAAACTGGGTAAGATAGATGATAATGATAAGAAAAGTCCATTATTAGTTGAGACCATGACATTTCTGTTCACTGACTTTTTAGATATAATTTTTCTTTATGGTTATGCCAAAATACATGTATAATTACAGAAACAAAATTAATGGTTTGGAATTTAATGACATAGTTGTGTTATAATGGCTACAAAACCTTTTAATGTTCTTGTACCCATTGCTGTTGTATCTCCTTATTTTGATATTTAACAATTTTATGCCTTCATGAGTCCACTGTCCACACTGAAGCTAATCATATCTTGTTGGTGCATAAGACCAATTACCACAACGATATATCATATGAAAAACAGCTATAACAAGAATAGAGAGCTCTTAATTTCAGAACATAATGCAGATGGTTATTTTTTTTATTTTTTAAAGTTCTGAGTGAAACCTCAATAAAATTCACTATGCATTAAACCAAAATATGGGTAGAAATGGAGTTGCCCTGTAGATGTGCAAGACAAGCGCCAGCAACTGGTGACCACCCCTATCTCATCTCCATCGAATTTTCTAATTGACTGGTTTTGGGGTAGTACTATGTGTATCTTCATGTTTAAATATGGAGATTTCCAGTTCTGTTGAAATGCAATTATGCAAATGCAGGTTCATGCATTGCTTTAATGTCACTCTATTATCACCAGTGTCTTATCTTCAACATATTACACATACAAAATGTTCCTGAATACCAGATTCTCTCATAGAAAAAAATTATTTGGATTTTCCCTTTCTCCTATTACTTGTTTTCATAAATCACTCAAGCAATAAAATCCAAACCTTGAATATTTTCATCAATTCGCAAGAAAATATCATCAACAATTTGAATGAAAATTAGAGAGCATGATATGAACATGAGAAGCTACACCATTACCAGAAGCATCAGTCTTCCCCACAATGAAACATACAGAATAGTCACTCTCCCCCTCCCCCCTCCGTTTCAATTCCCATCCAAATGAAGATATCATTAGTGAAAATATCCCAGAACCTGACCTCCAACATTTTGTCTAATGGCCTCCTCATGATCCAAAACACCATTGGGAGTTGTAATCACGACGTAACCCCACTGCATAAGGGAACAAGTGTACAGAAAATGTCAATCATCCTTTTTGTGGGGAAAAAATATAAATAACTATAACGGACTGATTTTCTAAATACTGTAAATGAAAAAAGATTTACAGTTTCTAGAACTGTAACGGACTATGATTTTCTAAATACTGTAAATGAAAAAAGATTTACAGTTTCTAGAACTGGGGCCATCAAGGTTTTGATAATCCATATAATCCATAAACGTGCTACAGCTGAACAGGGGCAGAGCCAGGATTTCCTTCCATAGGTGGCAAATATGGGCAAAGCTATAGGCTAAAATTTAGTACTGCCCTTGCTGCTAATCCTATCACCTTATTGTAACAAAAGACCATGGTATGCTTAAATAATCTGTAGTTCAAAGGTAGATTCTTAACCTAAGAACCATACAAGACTAGAGGTCAAGGCCTTGTTGCAGTTGTGAATGTGCTGGAAAACATTTGGTTTGAATAACAGAACAAACAATAGAACAAAGATTTATACTTATGCACTCTACATCTCTACTAGCAGCTTTTGTATTTTTCGGGCCATGCAAAGAAATCTACCCAAGTTATGATAAAACAGTAGTTAATCTAAAAGATCCAACCCCTGGTGTAGGATTAATACATCAGGAGGAATGTAGTAGAGATATAGACATGTATGGTCCACAAGCTTTTTGAACTACAAAATGGAATGGATCTCACTGTTTTACATGATGTGATCCTCCCTTTTAGTGGACCATGTTGGTGAGAAAATCTACATACCATAAGATCAGTATGGCTAGTATTTATGTGCTTAGCATAGTGAGAGAGACACTATCATTTTAAATGTAGGTTTTTTTTTTTTTTTTTTTTTGTTGGGGGGGGGGGGGGGGGGGTGGATTTTCAAAAAGCATAAATTTTCCTCGTTTCACTAGACCTTGGTATAAGCATATCCCAAAATCATGTTGAAAACCATTAGTAAGTTCTATTTCCTTACCTGAAGCATTTTCTCAAAAGTGAACCTCCTTTGGGATGTCAATCACTTGCTTTTCCCCACTTTCTCAATGCTGTCCAAGCAACATAACCTAACTATTTAGTACTTGATTGAGCTATAAAACTCACCTATACAATTTAGATTATCATATGAGTCAGCCTTAGTGTCCCCTTGACAAGGTCTCATGCTTAAATAGGTCCTTAATGAAGGAACCCCAACAAGTTAACCACAAAACATGCTATAACTAGCATTGCTGTAAAATGGACCTTCGACTCTTTTTCAATTCATTTGGGTACTTAAAACTCAATGAAAAATTCTAAAATTTGGTCCACATGCTCTATAGGTCAATAATGACCCTTGAGAAGAAATCATCTCAAAAACAACAAAAAATAAGCCTAAATAGGCTTGGCCATTACAACTAATGATGAACAGATTTTTCAGTCATTTGTACTGACTTTCACATAAATTTTGGACAGAATAGAATCTGAATTTTAGTGCCTATTCTAGCATAAGACGTGCTCCTTTCAAAGACCTTCCTAACGCATCAAGAATCGCTCAATTCCGAGTTGCATCCAGAAAGTTATGCCTCTCGGATTAAGTAGGAGTCATGCAGCCAGTTAATGATGGGTTAACCAACTCGGGATTGGCTCAACTAGGGGATCATCTTCAACCTCAAGGCATTCTTTTCTAATACCTGCAACTCCTTAATAAACATGCAATGTTTTAAAAACATTTGAGTCATTCCAAATCCAATTTCCATTAACATAACCCCCCTCCCCCCTTCCTTTCCATTGTTAATGAATTTTCATAACAAAAATCAAAATTTCTGCAACTATCTTCTTTTCTTATGTTTTTCTCATAGCTAACACAATCAAACACACATGAACCATTCAACCAACCTCTGATATAACCTTAATATGCATCTAATACCTACAAAATCATTTTTCCCCAAATTCCTATGCATGCATGGTTCATTGAACCTTTCTTGTTAGAGATTTGATGAACAGAGTTACTGTTCATCATCTCTAACCTTAGGATCTCTAATAAATTCCAGCAACTTCATTTTCATTGTCTTGATTCAACATGCAATCCATCTATTACCTCAGCAGTGTATTTAGAAGCTTACCTGAAACAATGATAGGCTTATTTCTAAAATAAAGACACCAAATCAGCAACTCACTTTGTATTTCTCCACATAGCTCACCATTGTTGCAACTCTTTCCTGTTACCTTCCCCCAACCACCTTGATTCTTGCTATAATAGTTATCTCCACAGCACCATAGACTACAAATCCCCTCTCTACAGCACTATGACCATCAAAATTCCTTATGCTAACCAAAACACTCACTTACCCTTAAATCCCAAGAAGATTTCCAGCACTCCATCACAAAACCTCAAGAGAGTTTCTCTCCAACTCTCATTCACGTTTTCAGTTCCAGCAATGAGTTGAAACGGTTAGATTAGGTTCTTTTATAATTTCTTATCTTTATTTAATTCCACTCACTAATAAATTTTATGAAATCCCATTTCTGTCCTCCATAGTCTCCAAATGCATCAATATGTTTCTCACTAACTTAGGTACCCTTCTAAAGTAAATAGACAACCTTGCCCACATAAAATTCCATTTGTGGATCATGCACACTCACTCTCTTATCATTGTGGTGCCCATAAAACTTTTAAATACCAAAATGCCCTCCTAATCAATCATTTTGACATTAGTCTATCACCACTACTAGGATTCTTAAATTAAATACAATACTCTATACTTCCACACCGCTATACACATACTATATATATATATATATATATGCCTTTCATGCATGAAAGGCATATTTATACAGGTATATTCATACATCCCTAAATATAAACATGATATGTGCTAAGCTTAGTCTCTAATTAAATGACATAGATTTCAAAATTTAATTACTATGAGAGATCCCATACCCTTAGCTTAAACAGAATAAATTATTTAATACCTGTAACTTAGACCAATAAAACTTCTCTACTATCCAACCTCATACCTCAATCCTCCTTACCTGTCAATAATACAGTCAAGTTAAGGCATAAGCTACTTACAACACCTAGGGTGTTACAATCCTCGAAATTGGATCGTACTTGAACATGTACTATCATTCTCAAAAAAAAAAAAAAAAATGAATCTTCAGAGTTTTCCTCAAGCATACTTAACAAAATCATTATTTCTCTTCAAATCAGTCCACAACACTGCTGATCATTTGTTAAACATAAGACAATCTATTTCTGTCCCTAATTTATTTGAGCCATGATTGTAATCCAAAACAAAATTCTTCTTATTCTACTGGAATAACATTACAATGTAATCAACTTGTATACAGCTAGTTACATTGCTACTTTTTGTCTCAGCATCCCTTAAAACATAATCACTTACACTTGAAGAACATCAACACCTCATACTTTGAAATGTAGAATTAGTTTCACAAACATAATCATTTAAATTCATGGCTTTTCATTTCAATTCATTTCTTGGTATACCATTACCTACTATTTCAGTTCTATTAAAATCGTTCCTTCCAATTCCATACATTTTCATCAAATCCATTCATTTCATTGCATTTCATATCAGTTCACAGCATCTCATGGAAATTCCAATCTATATTTTCTTCTAACCTTCCATTGTTTCCTTCAGTACTTAACCATTCCATAAGTTTTCCATTCACATATAAATTTCCACGTTCCAATACTTATAACATATCAGTATTCATAATCATAAACTTGCACATAGCTTTCTACGACCTCTAACTTTACATTGGTTAACACCACAATAGCATGTTCATCACTTCTACCTAGTTAACACTATTTCCTAGATACAGAAGCATCTGGTGAGTCAAACAAGTGACAAGAAACGAAAGCATCCATTGAGTTAAGCAAGTAACAAGAAACGAAGGCATACGTTGAGTCCAGATATGTTAACAAGTAGACAAGTCATGAAAGGAAACAATAGACTACAAGAAGAAATAGTAAGCAAGTCCAATCATGTTAGAAAGTAATCAAGTGTACGGTGAAGCAAGAAATGGAATTATCTATTGAGCCTACACTATTGGCTTGCAGTTAGAACAAGTATGTACAGATAGATACAGTTAAATAGTGACAAGTGAGATAGTGAATCATGTGAAACAGAAAGCAAAACTGTAAGAACAGAGAACAAATATGTCAAGAATAAAGAGAGATACTAAGACAAAGGAATGTATAAAAAAGAAGATCATTATCAGGTCAAGTAAACAGAACAATGGACCACGAACATGAACAATAAGTAAATTAATGAGATTAAACTGAAATACAAAACTATGTTAGATTATATGTTTTGTACCATGTTTATTATGTGTTTAATGCATGTATTCTTACCAGGTGGTTAATCCTTTCAATGAGCTTTTGGCTCATCCCAGACAAGTTTCGTGTTTATGTTTTCTTGACAGGTCTCAATGTGGAATTTGATCAAATACGTGTTCATGTTTTGAGATGTGATCCTTTCCCCTCTCTAGAATAGGCCTATGCTATAGTCCAATCTGAGGATAGTAGACAGCATGCTATGCTCCAACCATCTCTATTTGACCACTCGGCATTATTTAGGGGCACAGGGTCCTCTAACACAGGTACTTCTACCAGATCTGACTTCCGCCCTAGTTCTTATAAAGAACCCATTAAATGTGAGTTTTGTGGTAAGGAGCATCACACTAAAAAATATTGTTGGAAGCTTCATGGCCACCCTAGAAATGGTAAAGGCCTTGGGCGTAGTCGTGGCAATGGCCCCTCTCAGGCTCATCAAACAGAGACCACTGATGATGATTCGCTCCTCTTGGCCATAATGATTTGATGGACCAGCTTCGTCGCCTTTTACTTCAAACAAGCCCTTCTCCATCTTCTTCCAACTTTGCCAATTCAAGTATTTCAATCAGTGGTCATTGTGCATCCTCGGCTTCCACTCCTTGGATCATTAACTCTGGGGCTACTGATCACATGACCAGCTCTTCTCATTCTTTTGTTGAATATTTTCCGGATTCTAGTAAGGGTAAGGTTAGAGCTGCAAATGGATCCCTCTCCACTATTATAGGGAAGGGTTCCATTAAATGCTCTTCCTTCTTATCTCTTTCATCTGTTCTCCATGTGCCTAATTTTTCAATTAATCTTTTATCAATTAATAGTCTAACTCATGATTTGAATTGTCGAGTCACCTTTTTTCGTGCTCATTGTGTGATTCAGGACTTGGTGATGAAGAAAACGAATGGCAGTGGTAAAGTGGTTAATGGCTTATACATTCTTGCTCCTTCATCCATATCTTCCGCATTGACAGCACAGGTGTCTTCCTCCACAGTTCCGCTGGCAGCTCTTCGACTATGGCATCAACAGTTGGGTCACCCTCCTGTTAGGAAAATGATTAAGGTTTTTCCCCAATTTTCAAAGCTATGTAATTAACACGAGTTCTTTTGTGATGCTTGCATTTTTGCAAACCAAACTCGATCTATTTATCCCATTTCAAATAAACGTAGTGTCACACCTTTTCATTTAATTCATCTGATGTCTAGGGTCCCTCTCAGTGCACATCAATTACTGGATACAAATGGTTTATAACTTTTATTGATTGCCATACTCGGCTCACTTGGATTTACTTGCTCCGCCAAAAGAATGAGGTGTTTCGTTGTTTTCAACTTTTTCATTAAATGATTCAGACACAGTACACTAGGAAGACTGCAATTCTCATAACTGCCAATGGGACCGAGTATACTGATGGGGCCTTTCAGTGCTATTTGGTTGACTAGTTGTGTCGATACTCATGCTCAGAACGGTGTTGTTAAATGCAAGAATCGCCACTTATTGGAGGTTGCTCGATCCTTAATGTTTCAGATGCATCTCCCCGCCTCACACTGGAGCAAGGCCATTCTTACAACTACTTACATCATCAATTGGATGCCTTCACGTATGCTTGACTACCGTTGTCCCATGGAGATACTCCTGAGTACTTCGACCTTTGTTGTTCCTTCAAAGAGACTCGGTTGTGTGTGCTTCGCACATAACCATCACCATCCCAGAAAACTCGATCCTCAGGGCCTTCGATGTCTTTTTGTTGGCTACTCTGCTACCTAGCAAGGGCACAAATGTTACCACCCCTCCTCTTGCCGAATGTTTATCTCGATGGATGTTGTCTTCCATGAGATTGAGGCATTTTTTCTGGCTTGTGCTCCTCTTCAAGGGGAGTCTCCTAGTTCTAGTGAAGATGTGCTTAGACCAAGTGAAGATCTACTTGAACACCTCCCCACCACTACTGATGATGTTACGGTTCCAAGTGACACTATTGCAATAGATTAGATTCCGAATGATCAAGCTTCTCAAGCACCGCCTCCTCAAAAATTATATAGTCGGTCCAGGCCAAAGCAACAGGAAGAGCATGATATCACCACTACCACTGCAGCACTCCAATTGGACTCTCCTAATCTCGGTTCTATCCCTAGTCCATCTGGTGAGCCTGCTTCTGATCCTACTATTGCATTACTTACTGCTATTCGAAAAGGTGTAAGATCCTGTACTCAACATCCCATCTCTCACTTTGTGTCTTATGAATCTTTGTCTCCTTCATTTCGTGCTTTTGTTACCTCTCTTTCCTCTATTTCCATCCCATCAAACTAACAGGTAGCTCTAGCAGATCCCAAATGGAAGGCGGCAATGTTGGAAGAGATGCATGCTCTCGATAAGAATAAAACTTGGAATCTCATCACTCTTCCTCTGGAGAAGAAACCCATAGGATGCAAATGGACTTTTACATTAAAGCAAAAAATTGATGGAACTGTTGATCGGTACAAAGCACGTCTAGCTGCCAAAGGGTATACACAAACATTTGGTATTGACTATCAGGAAACTTTTGCCCATGTTGCCAAGTTTTGGATTCTTCTCTCATGTGTAGTCAATCTTGGATGGAATTTGCATCAATTAGATGTAAAAGATGCTTTTCTACATGGGGAGATAGAAGAGGAGGCGTACACGGATGTCTTTCTTGGTTTTTCCAGCCCTCACACAGTTGGTAAGGTCTGCAAACTAAAACGGGCCTTATATGGTCTCAAACAATCTCCTCGGGCCAGGTTTGGTTGCTTTCACAGAGCCATGATATCTGTGGGGTATAAACAGAGTAATGCTGATCACACTCTATTTATCAAGAAGAAAGATAATGCAACCACTGCTCTAATTGTATATGTAGATGATATAGTGGTGTCAGGGAATGATCCCAGTGAAATCTCTCACTTTGAAGACTTTTTTGGGCACTGAATTTGAAATTAAAAACCTTGGTTCGTTACGGTATTTCCTAGGGATTAGAGTTGCTAGGTCTACTCAAGGGATCTTCCTCTCTCAAAGGAAATATAAACTTGACTTGTTATCTAATACTAGAATGCTTGGGTGTGCACCTACTGACACTCCACTTAAGGCCAATTCTCAACTGTCACAAAAAGATGGGGAACCTGTTGACAAAGGTGGATACCAACGATTGGTTGACCGACTAATTTATTTTTCACACATCAGACCAGATATTGCCTTTGCTATGAGCATGGTTAGTCAATACATGCATGATCCCTACTCTAAACATTTGGATACTGTGTATCGGATCCTGCGTTACTTAAAGTCGGCTCCTGGTCGAGGGTGTTCTTTTGGCTCCACATCACCATAAGCAACTTGAATGTGCAGCCTATACTGATGCTGACTGGGCAGAATCGTTGGACAATCGTAGCTTACCTCTGGCTACTGTACTTTAATAGGAAGCAATCTTGTTAGCTGGTGAAGCAAGAAACAATCTGTGGTTGCTCATTCAAGTGTTGAAGCTGAATTTCTTGTGAACTTTTGTGGCTCAAAGGTCTTCTTCACGACTTATGTGTCCCTATCCAGCTTCCTATGAAACTCTTTTGTGATAGCAAATCCGCCATCAGCATTGCTCATAATCCTGTTCAGTATGATGGAACAAAACATGTTAAAATAAATCGACACTTCATCAAAGAGAAGCTCGAACAAGGTCTCGTTTGCATTCACTTTGTCAACTCTAAAAATCAATTGACTGATGTCTTCACCAAAAGCCTTCCTACCAAGACATTCCATCCTATTATGGTCAAGTTGGGTATGACTGATATCTATTCCCCAACTTGAGGGGGAGTATTGTAAAATGATTTATTTCGTCTAGGTACATCATGTCTAGGTTCATCATGTCTAGGTTCGATGTATCCCTACCTACCTCACCGACCTCTGTCTAAGTTCGATGTATCCCTACCTACTTCACCTACTTTATTCTCATTCTTTGTAATTTCTATCTCTATAAATACAATGGACCTTTGTCTATTCAAGACAAGTCAGACCATTATTCAACATATGGATTTAGAGCTCAACAATAACCTGGCCATCTCAGTGGCATACAATAAGGGCAATAAAAGTTACAAATTCAAAACTCAAGTTAAGCCATTTCAGTGTCATTAACATACAAGAAGGGGTTGTATATTTTTTCTTTGCACCCTCTTTAATTCATTTCTTCACTAAAAAACATTACTTTTTCCTGCTTGGACACATTCAATAAAAGTATGCAAATAATCCAACATACAGAAATTCTCTAGGTTATACACAAGTCATAGTTGTAACATTATTAACTAAGGCTCTCTTTAGTATAATTCATATTTGTGTTTATGACCTATTTGTGACAATCATTTATGAGAATAAATTATAGGTCATAAATAATAAGTGTTTGGTACTACTAAACATATATAATCATGAAAAATAGGTTTGGTATGCTATAAATTTTGCCAATTGATAAAATAAGAAATAAAAAAAATAAAAAAATAAAAATAAAAACACTACCAAAGGATTAGAGTTTGGTGCACAGTAGAGGTATGCATCCATGAGAAAATATTAGATTTCGATATGAAATTTGACATGTGGTCAATTCATATTATTTTTTAAACATCCACTAGAAGATTTTCATTATGTATACGAGTATAACACAGGGCATGCTGAATCTTATCTTTTTCACTATGTATACGAGTATAACGCCATTTTCTCCAACTGTTGAGACCCAATGGGCTACCTATTCATATGTTGTGGCCATTGGATCAACTTTATATGTGAACCAGATTTATCGATGGGGTGAAAACAGTGGACCAGTCATCAAATGGGTCCCATTCAATCCAAAGGACTCCTCACTCCTCCCCACAAAGCCTAAAAGTGTTTGCTGATGGACTGTAACAATCTTAGGCTTAGCTCTTCTCTAGTGACAAGTCTTATAATACTGGAGAAGGGCATTTTGATCGAAGCAAAATTTCAACAGCTTGGATTGGTTTGAAAGTATTGATCCGTAAAGCTGCCTATGTAAACCGTCAAAATGGAATAAATTTTGTGATGCCTAATCACCATCATAGCTGCTTTCTTCATTGAGTGGTTTTTATGATGGGAGTTTCTGTTTCGCCTTCGAGGGTGGAGGAGTCGTGGAGCAATGAAAGTTAACTGCTGTAGCTTTCGATTTGACAGGCTCCAGTGAAATCTTCCTAGGCTTTCCGAACGCCCAGGAGATGCAACATCGTCATCACCGTTTCTCTCCCCTGTTTTAGACTCAATCTTCTGCAACGAATGCAATAGTAGCCGGAAGGTCCTGAATCCTGAATCGTTCCTGGATGATGGCTGCCGTGGTACAGTGACAAATCATGGTGGGTTCGGCAAATTAAACCCAAAGCTACATCTTCCTCTTCTCCAATTTGATTTATGTTGTTGTGACTGCCGTTTAACTCTTCGATCAGTAGAGAAAGGCACAGAGAACACCCAAAAGAAACTCAGGCATGCATACACACAAACAAGAGAGAGAGAGAGAGAGAGAGAGAGAAGGGTAGAGAGGGGTGAGGGGTCTGACGCCAGCTGACAGCATCACAAACTTATGAGATGGTCCGAAACCCTTGGCTCGTGATCGGACTCTGTTTCAGATTCTTAGAGTGGATTTGGGACGAAGGGAGGAAAAGGGTTTCAGATTCTCGTTGGAAGAGGGATTTTATAAAAGAGAGAAATTGTTTTTTAAGGTTGTAGAACATGTGCTCATTAAAGTTAAAGCAGATAAAACGAATAATCCATTATGGTCATAATCCATGATGAGCTCCCCACCTATTTGTAGATTCTTATTTATTTGAATTTATAATAAGTAAAAAGTAGGGTCATCAATGATACCAAACGCTAGCAAATAACATAATGTATTATACAATTAATTCTACAAACCATACCAAGACAGCCTAACTACTACTAAACTAGTAAAACTACAATAACCTAAACATGTTCTTTAGGTTGTCGAAATCCTGAAGATGAAGGCATAATTAAGAAGATAAAGGAAAAGGACACAAGACTAGTCTTAGAGACAAAAGGCTACAGCCATAATTAGGAAACATACCTGATGAGTTGGAAGCATACGTATTCTGTAGTCTTCAATGTCCTTGGCTTTGATATCTTGCCTATAAGTGAGTGCTCGACAATCAGTTACCCTGCCTTGGAGTTCAACACTTATCCTTCTTACTCTATGCGGGTCAGATACCTGAAAATTTTTTATATAACCTGGAAAGCAGAATGAAATGAGTCAGTTTAATACCCCAAAGTATTAATAGCATTTGAAACAAGTAGGCACATGGGGAAACATGTTGAACAGGAAGTATAAACGTATCTGAAGACCAATAAGGACAAATATGAAAACCTTTATAAACATAACTGAAGTCAACAGAGCATTATTCCAATTACTTGGGGCAGTTACATGAATACTCTTTTGCCAAGACAACCAAAACAAGTCAAAAATGTTATTTAAACTGCTAGGGGTCAAGAATGCAAATCCAATTTACAACATCTGGACAAAGGTTATACATTGTCTAAAAATCTGACATTAGTTTCCCAAGAGTAAAACCCACATGACAGAAACAGCAATTGGCAACCAGTAAGAAGTAAAAGAGAAACCACCCCTTCCTCAAAAGAAATGCTCTCCTATATGCCTACTATAAACCAGATTGTCATCAAGGTTTTCTTTTCCCTTCTTTTTTTTTTTTTTTTTTTATTATTGGGGGGACTTTTATTTTGAATCACTGAGATACAACAGTTTGAACCCACCAAGAAAGAGATAAACATTTGAATGAATAAAATTCCACCAATTGAAAATTTGTAACCTCTACTAGCATTACTGTTTGTGTTCCAACATTTGTAATGTGTGACTGGCTAGAAACCCTACCTCAGAAGCATAAGTTGATTTTGGCTGGCACAGTATCTAGTCTTTAGTCAGGAAGAAGTCCAAGATGGTGACCAAAAGTCAACAGGAAGATAGTCAGCAACCCTTTAAAAAAATAAAAAATAAAAACTTTAGTTCTCTTTGTTCATTTTTCAGGATGAAGCCATAATTCTGACCTTAAGGTTTCCATGATGAGTTTTCAGATAAAGAGAGCTACAAAATCAACATACGAGAGTAAAAGTTACAAAAATTTAAAATTCGGTACTGATTTAATTGCTCCCAGATCTAGAATCTTCTCAGGATTCGAGAAGCATGTAACAGTGTACACTAATGGATACTTCAAGATCGTGGAAAGTCGACCAAAATGTCATGTACACCATGTAATCTTTTCATCCATTCAGTATGACAATAGCTTTGTTCTCTTTTACAGTTAGCTAGCCCTCTTTATCATTTTTTTTTGGAGAAGATGCCAGAGGTTGTAAACATTGATAATGCATCACCACAAAATGTAGAATGCATAACCGAAGGAGATTCTTCAAGTTCAAAACAAGAATCTGCCGCACAACTGCATGCGGATACCGAAACATATGGAATCAATTCAAATTCGAATGTTATGTGATTGAGTTGTAACAGTACTCCTATTTTCTTGTAAAACTGTTGACAACGTGTAACTTGATAAGATGAAAGAGATAATTATAAATATACATACATATCTTAACCACACACATACATATCTTAACCACACACTGTGGGAAAAGATATAATCAAACTCTATATGTTTCATGGTATCAGAGCTAGCTTCCAGTTAAGCAAGTCCGATCCTTCTTCTTCTTCATCTTTTTTTTTTCTGCTGCAATTACTATCTTCCTCATGACTTAAACCTCAGTCACCTCCACCGCTGCTGCTGCTATACCATCATCCACTCCTTTTGGATTCGGTAGAAACATGTCTCATGTCCTTCAAATAAAACTGAACAAAACTAATTATCTGTTGTGGAGAGCTCTGTTTCTCCCACTGTTTCGGCTACACAATTATCTGAAGTACGTTGATGGCAATTGTCCATGTCTATCGAAAACCTTTCCTCAACCAGAGGCTGATTCTTCAACAACACCAGTTGATAATCCTGCCTACACTATATGGCAGCAACAAGAACAAATGATCCTTTGTTGCATTCTCTCCACTTTGACAAAATTGGTATTAGCACTCATTATTGGCCTGCACACTTCTCATGTGGTTTGGACTGCATTAGAGAAGCACTTTGCTTCACAATCTCAAGCAAGGATAATGCAGCTCAAGTTTCAGTTACGATCGATGAAAAAAGGTAATCTTTCCATGTCCGTATACATTCAAAAGGCTAAATCACTAGGTGAATTTAGCTGCTGTAGCTCATCCATCTGAAATGATCATATGGTTCTGAGTATCTTAAGCGGCCTTAGTACTAAGTATGATAGTTTCGTGAGCTCAATAACTTCAAGAGTTTATCCGATTCAATTGGACGATCTCCTCGGTATTCTCTATAACCAGGAATTAAACATCCAAAATCGGCAAACTGAAGTTCAGTTACCTATGATTAATGTGGCTATCAAAACCCATCCCAGTGACCAACCCTCAGCCCGTGGCCATGGCCGTAGTCGAGGGAGAGGCAGGGGACGTGGTAGATATTTTACAGAAAGTAATGAAGGCCGCCCAAGAGTTGTCTGTCAACCATGCAACAAACTAGGCCACACTGCAATCCAATGTTATCAAAGGTACAATCCACATTACAGTGCCAATGCTCACAGCCAAGTGCTCTCTATGCTGGCCAGTCTGTAGCATTCAATGATGACATAGCCTGGCATCCAGACTTTGGAACAACTCACCACCTCACCTCAGACATCAATAATCTTGTCATCTCAACTCCATACAGCGGTACTGATCAGGTTCGAATAGAAAATGGATCAGGTTTGTCAATTAAACATGTTGGTCAATCTGTTCTTCATACTTCTTCATATTCATTTGCTCTCAATAATTTATATCATGTTCCTCACATTCAGAAGAATTTGCTTTCAGTTTCTCAATTTACAAAAGAGAATAAGTGTCTTAGAGTATCACCCTGCTACATGGCCAGAGTAAACAAGGTCTTTATCAGTTCCAAGGTGTCACTGCTTCATGCCATCCTTTGTCCACAACTGTTTCTCCCACAACATGCATTGGAGAAAAATTCCCTATGCAAGTATGGCATGACTGATTTGGCCATCTAGCCCCACACATGGTTTGTTCAATTATTTCAAAAAATTGTCTTCCTGTTTTAGGCAATTCAAATAATTGGTTCTGTGAACCATCTCAGGTCGGCAAGTCACATAGACTGCCATTTTTGTTGAGTCACTCTCATTGTAAAGCACCTTTGGAACTAATAAATTCTGATTCATGGGGTCCACCACCTGTCATGTCATCCAATGGTTTCAAATATTACATTGTTTTTATTGACGATTATAGTCGATATACTTGGTTTTTTCCTCTAACTTCAAAATCAGAGGCCTTTTCTGTTTTTATTCATTTTTAAGTTATAGATGGAAAAATTCTTCAACAGCAGTATCAAATCCATACAAACTGATCGTGGTGGTGAGTTCCAGAGATTTAAACAATATCTGCAGGACAATGGCATTATGATGCGGGATCCGGGTTGAGAAAACCCTAATTAATCCGCTAGTAGGCCCACCCAAATAATAAGATAATCAAATAGCAATTTTAGTGGCAAAACTGTAAATATTTTAAAACCTCAACCAGTGGTGGCAATTCTGTAAATAATCAGAAGTTTGTAATAACTCTTGACACACAAATAGACCCTTAGGATATGAAGGAATTAGAATTAAAGTAACAAGGCTAAACTTGGAAGAAAGGATGAAATAAGAGAAAACAGAATTATTTTATAAAAGGAGGGCATAATAGGAAAACCAGAAAGAACCATCTTCTTCTACCTTCGTTGAAGGCTATTCACGAACAGAACAAGCGGCGGAAAACCAGATTTGGTTTGAGTGGAATATCTCACTCAAATCGGCTCCTCTTGACCTGGAAATCTGAGAGCAGAATCGCAACTTCCTGGTCTATTGAATCACGCTAATGGTAACCCCAAACAGTAAAGAATGGACGAGCATTGAAGGTCCGAAACTGGGTTTGGCAGTAGGAGACTGAAAGATAAAGTTGCTAGTTTCATTGTTCACTGTAGGAGGTATTTCTGGTCTTGGGTTTGGGGGTTTTTGGTCGTTTATGGAAGAGAAGGCCTCAGCTAGGATTTGAGGGTGATAGGAAGAGAGAGGAGAGAGGAGAGAGATCGATGTATTTGTTGGGGCTAAAGTTACCGCCCAGAACATAGTAGGTTAAGAAGAAAGAAGAAGTAGGAAGGAGGAGAAAGAAGAAGAGGGGGGGAATCAGTCTAAGAAAAGACTGTCCCTGATCGTAGAGATGAATAAAAGAGAGAGAGAGCACATTGATGAACACATTTTATGTGTGAATTTAGGGCATAAAATATACATCTCTTATTCTATTTATGATGCTTCTCGGGTATTTAATATTGATTTTATGTTTGTTGGGTATAGGTGAAAGAATGGAGAAATTTGAGCTTAAAAATATCATTTTATGAATTTTTGGTGATCCTGTCCAGTTATCTCACCCAGTCAACTCAACAGCCGGGCATAAGACGAATTTTGTGTATAAGATCAGCCTTGGACCAAGTCAAAGAGTAGCCCAATCTCATGTGAAAGATTTCATTCTCTTGAGAAAATATTCCTTAGTTATTTGGAATCAAATTTACAAGATTGTTATGGCATGGAAGAATGGAAAGCTCCAATCGATTATGGAAGTTTTCAAAAAGAGATAATGATGCTAAAGATATGATGAGTTGGTACAAGATTTTTTCTATTCAATAATCGTCCATATACAATGAACCTATAAGATTGGAATTCGGTTACCAAAATTATCTCTACAAAATCTCTTGTAATTCAATTGTAAAGATTGATTGTGATCTTTACTCTCTTGTATATATATATGATGCTCAGCAATAGAAAATCATCCAAGAATTCTATTATGAGTTTTTTCTTAGTTTTGAGAATTTATGAGAGAGTTTGAGATTCTTAGTTTTTTTTCTTTTCAAGTTGTGTTCTTCTTGCTTAAGTTTATTTTTTATTTATTTATTTATTTATTTTTATTTTTAATTTCATATTTAAAACTCTGTAGTAGAGTAGATAAATATATGTTGTACCCCATTACTAATTTAATTTAGGGGAGAATGTTCCCTTTGTAATCATTTGCACATCGCCTTGGAGTGACAACAAGACGACAAGCAACGACAGAGAAATCTTCTATCGAGATAAGTTTTTCTTACATTCTTTTACTTTTAATTTCGTTTCTTTCTTGCAATAAATCTGTGTTACTTTATGGTTAGTGGTTTCGTAATTTTCGTACCGTTATGAATAGTTATTATTGTTTTTATTGCTTGATTAATTTTTATTTAAAGTGATTAAGGTGTTAATTCAATCATATCCCTTTGGTACGCTTTGCCTTATTTGAGTTAGGATAATAGCGATTCCTCCCTGAGATCGACCCGTTACTGCACGATACCGTGCACTTGCGGTTACATACATATTTAATTCACATCAAATTTTTGGCGCCGTTGCCGGGGAGGCAAGCCGTTATTTTTCCTATTTTAAATAGTTCAAAGTGATTTTAAAAAAAATGCAAAAAAAAAAATTTTCATTGAATTATAAGTGATTTAAAAAAAAAAAAAAAATGCAAAAAGTTTACATTGGTTTTTATGCCTTTCTTTGCACCTCCGATCCGTTAGGTTGGAACAGTACAATCGACGGTCCAATCCTGACCATGATATGGTGTTAAGGGATGCTGGCTATCGAATTATCAAGAGGAATAACGACCAATAGCTTCGGCGGTAATGGTGTTGTTTCTCAAGGTA
Organism: Protea cynaroides; assembly: GCA_028583415.1. NCBI lineage: Eukaryota > Viridiplantae > Streptophyta > Magnoliopsida > Proteales > Proteaceae > Protea > Protea cynaroides. Next base: position 32,332,526 of record CM053271.1, read on the forward strand.
ATTGCGGATATGACCGGTCTCTAAGCCATTAATCGTCAGGAGGTTTGCATTGACCCCGATTCGAAAAAATCCAGCTTTTCGCATCGAATTTAGAGGAAAAAGAAAAAAAAAATTATCATTTGAAACAGTTTTGTGCATGAGTGTATGGATTCATGATGCTAGCATCGTCAAGTAAGAGTCTCATCATTTACAATTGCTGAACCAAAGATGACATTTAAGGATAGATTTTACCCTGCTAGGGCAGCACAACCTTCATGTATTCAATTGCCGGCTGCCACAGGCAACAACTATAAATTGAAAACTCAATTCATTACCATGCTTCCTCATTTTCATGGGTTATCTTCAGAAGATACATATTTGTTCCTCCGTGAGTATGAGGAGGTGTGTGCCCTCATTAAAATGCAACAGCTCAGTGATGATGCTGTCAAATTGAGGTGCATCAATTTTTCACTTAAGGATGGAGCTAAAAAATGGCTTTATGGTCTTCCCACAAATTCCATTACATCCTGGGAAAAATTTACTGTGTTATTCCTTAAAAAAAAATTTCCTCTTCACAAGACAAATAAACTTCGAGGGGATATAATGCGATTCAAACAAGAGTCAAATGAGTCTTTTTCAAGACTCATGGAAAGGTTCCAAGGTCTACTCCAAGAGCAAGAGTGCCCTCACCATGGTATTGAAATATGACAGTTTTGTCAAATTATTTACGAGGGGATAGACTTTCCTACCAAGCAAATGCTTGAGTCCATGTGTCCTCAATGATTCACTTCCTATGAGGATGTTAACGATGCTTGGAACTTTTTGGAGGATCTCGCCGAAAAAAAAAGAGAGTGGGAGTCTGTGCAGGAGACAGATCGCACCCAAAAAGGTAAAGGTTACTTTGTTGATGGCATAGTAGCTAAGGAGGCACACTTAGATAGTCTTATCAAAAGGATAGAAGCTTTAGTTCCTAAAGACCCTATCCAAAAGCAAGTCTTAATGTGCAACTGGTGTCAAACTCCTGGACACACAGTAGAGGAATGCCCTTCACAGGAAAATTCTCAGAATGCCAATGTAAGTGCACTTTACAATCCGTATAGTAACACTTACAATCCAGGATGGAGAAATCACCCAAATTTTTCTTGGAACCAAGGGAACCATGTGGACCCATCCCAATTTCCAAATCAAGGTCCTCCCGGTCACACCAGGCCATATGCTCCCCCTAGACCCAATTTTGTTCCCCGACAACGGCGCCACAAAAACTTGATGTGAATTAAATATGTATGTAACCGCAAGTGCACGGTATCGTGCAGTAACGGGTTGATCTCAGGGAGGAATCGCTATTATCCTAACTCAAATAAGGCAAAGCGTACCAAAGGGATATGATTGAATTAATACCTTAATCACTTTAAATAAAAATTAATCAAGCAATAAAAACAATAATAACCATTCATAACGGTACGAAAATTTACGAAACCACTAACCATAAAATAACACAGATTTATTGCAAGAAAGAAACAAAATTAAAAGTAAAAGAATGTAAGAAACACTTATCTCGATAGAAGATTTCTCTATCGTTGCTCGTCGTCTTGTTGTCACTCCAAGGCGATGTGCAAACGATTACAAAGGGAACATTCTCCCCTAAATTAAATTAGTAATGGGGTACGACCTATATTTATCTACCCTACTACAGAGTTCTAAATCTGAAATTAAAACTAAAAACAAATAAATAAATAAATAAAAATAAACTTAAGCAAGAAGAACACAACTTGAAAAGAAAAAAATAAGAATCTCAAACTCTCTCATAAATTCTCAAAACTAAGAAAAAACTCATAATAGAATTCTTTGATGATTTTCTATTGCTGAGCATCACATATATATACAAGAGAGTAAAGATCACAATCAATCTTTACAATTGAATTACAAGAGATTTTGTAGAGATAATTTTGGTAACCGAATTCCAATCTTGTAGGTTCATTGTATATGGACGATTCTTGAATAGAAAAAATCTTGCACCAACTCATCATATCTTTAGCATCATTACCTCTTGTTGAAAACTTCCATAATCGACTGGAGCTTTCCATTCTTCCATGTCATGGCAATCTTGTAAATTTGATTCCAAATAACTAAGAAATATTTTCTCAAGAGAATGGAATCTTTCACATGAGATTGGGCTACTCTTTGACTTGGTCCAAGGCTGATCTTATACACAAAATTCGTGGCTCTCCTCATAAAATTCGTCTTATGCCCGGCTGCTGAGTTGACTAGGTGAGATAACTGGACAGGATCACCAAAAATTCATAAAATGATATTTTTAAGCTCAAATTTCTCCATTCTTTCACCTATACCCAACAAACATAAAATCAATATTAAATACCCGAAAAGCATCATAAATAGAATAAGAGATGTATATTTTATGCCCTAAATTCACACATAAAATGTATTCATCAGATTCCCCCACACTTGAGCTTTGCTAGTCTCGAGCAAAGAAAAATATAAAAATAAAATAAAATCCTAACTCACTTTCATAGGAATCACGATTGCACTTAGCACGTGCAACAAGCCTTTAAACCCCTAGGTTACCCCTAGTGGACGAGTTGTGTCTCGTGAGTATTTTCAGAGAATAAACACACAAAATTCATATAGAAATTTCAAACTTTAATTTTGGTATTAAGGAAAGAGAGTACACACATATCTTATTAGTCAAGACACTCAACTTGGGATCAAGAAAACATAGAAACCCCCACACTTGAACATTGTTACCTCATATGATTCAAACACTAAGGTTGCATCTCAATTAGGAAACCTTGTTATATCTTCCAAACATATCTCTCCTTAGGATAAACCCTTTGTAACATACTGGTAACCAAGACCCAAGAATAGCTTTCAACACTTGTATTTTTTTTTTTTTCTTTCTTTCTTCCTCTTTAAGCTACTCCACTACAATTGGCTTGAGAAGTGCATGTGGTTCTGCATTCCCATGTTACTATGTAGCTTCGCTTTTGGCATATATCTTTAAAAACATTGATGTTAAAGAGTACTTTTTTTTCTTTCTTTTTTTTGTAAGAAGAGATGTATCCAAGGAATTTCAATCAAGACACCTCGCTTCTTGAGGCGGAATGTCTTGTATAGTTCCAAGAATAAAAAAAAACTCTTATATTATTATTTTCTTATTATGATTTTTTTTATAATACAAGGAGGTCTCAGCTTTATTCAAAGGTTGAAATTACCAACTATAACCATAAAATATTCATCCATTTAGGAGAGGTAAGATGTATTTTTTAACTTAATTCTCATCTCAAAATACAACCTAAGTACTATCCTCACATAGGATTTCATTATTTCGTATGTGATAGTTTCCTAGGTCTCTTTCTCCTTCCTCTTTTGTGTCAAAACCATAGAAATAGTGATTGATTTTCCCAAAAATCAAAGTTAAAAAGTTAAAATTTACAATGAAAGCTCAAAATTCTTTTTTTTTTTTTTATGAAAGCCTAATTCTTTGACTGTCGATTCACCAATCAACGAGTCTTTCCCAGATGAGCAATTGTTTGCAGTATCTAGTGAGCCTTGGTTCGCTGATATTGTAAATTACTTGGTAACGGGTGCGATCCCTTCCCATTGGTCCGCCCAGGATAGGTATAGATTCTATTCCCAAGTCAAGTACTATTTTTGGGACGATCCATATCTGTTCAAGACTTGCCCTGATCAGATTATCAGGAGATGTGTACCTGACCATGAACAGCAATCTGTGCTGTCTTATTGTCATGATCAGGCATGTGGTGGCCACTTTGGGCCAAATAAGACTGCGGCCAAGGTTTTACAGTCTGGATTCTACTGGCCTAGTTTTTTTAAGGATGCATTTAATTACTGTAAGGCATGCCCTTCTTGTCAGTCTTTAGGCCGCATTACCAAGCGGAATATGATGCCACTAAACCCAATTCTGGCGGTTGAAGTTTTTGATGTTTGGGGCATTGATTTTATGGGTCCGTTCCCAAAGTCTTTTGGGAATGAGTATATCTTGTTAGCTGTGGACTACGTGTCCAAATGGATAGAAGTTGTTGCTACTAAGACCAATGACCACAAGGTAGTCATTAAATTTTTAAAGGAGAATATATTCTCCCGATTTGGTACCCCTCGAGCTATCATTAGCGATAGGGGGAAACACTTCTGTAACAAACCATTTGAGGTCCTTATTCGAAAATATAGTATTACCCATAAATTGACAATCCCTTACCACCCTCAGACTAGTGGACAGGTTGAAGTGTCCAATCGACAAATGAAGCAAATTTTGGAAAAAACTGTCAATCCTACTCGTAAGGATTGGTCCATTCGCCTCATAGATGCTTTGTGGGCTTATAGAACTGCTTTCAAGACCATTCTTGGTCAATCCCCTTACCGTCTGGTGTACGAAAAAGCCTGCCATCTACCAGTCGAATTGGAACATCGGGCATTTTGGGCAATTAAGAAATTAAATTTTGATTTGTCAGATGCTAGCACTCATAGAGGACTCCAGCTCTCTGAGTTGGATGAATTAAGAAATGATGCATACGACAGGGCCCGCATCTATAAAGACAAGACCAAGGCTTATCATGACAGACGTATCCTTCGGAAGTCTTTCACCCCTGGCGACAAGGTTTTGCTTTATAATTCTCATTTGCATATTTTTCCTGGTAAACTTAGATCTTGTTGGGAGGGTCCTTATATTGTTCAAAATGTTTTCTCATCGGGTGCAATTGAGATTTTAAATCCAGGTACAGGTATAACCAGCAAAGTGAATGGCCAGCATTTGAAGCCATTTTTGGAGCTTCCACACGACTCCACTAAAGAGGTCATGGATCTCCATGAGCCTTTTTACACTGATCCTTGATTCAAGGAGTTTTTTTTCTTCCCCTTGTCCTTGTCTTTTATTTTCTGTATACATTGAGGACAATGCATGATTTAAGTATGGGGAAAGGGTTGAGATTTCATAAAAAAAAAATGAATTTTGAGCTTTCATTGTAAATTTTAACTTTTTAACTTTGATTTTTGGGAAAATCAATCACTATTTCTATGGTTTTGACACAAAAGAGGAAGGAGAAAGAGACCTAGGAAACTATCACATACAAAGTAATGAAACCCTATGTGAGGATAGTACTTAGGATGTATTTTGAGATGTAAATTAAGTTAGAAAATACATCTTACCTCTCCTGAAGGGATGAATATTTTATGGTTATAGTTGATAATTTCAACCTTTGAATAAAGCTGAGACCTCCTTGTACTATAAAAAAAAAATCATAATAAGAAAATAATAATATAAGAGTTTTTTTTATTCTTGGAACTATACAGGACATTCCGCCTCAAAAAACGAGGTGTCTTGATTGAAATTCCTTGCATACAGCTCTTCTTACAAAAAAATAAAAAAAAATAAAAAAAAAGTACTCTTTAGCATCAATGTTTTTAAAGATATATGCCAAAAGCGAAGCTACATAGTAACATGGGAATGCATAACCACCTGCACTTCTCAAGCCAATTGTAGTAAAGTAGCTTAAAGAGGAAGAAAGAAAGAAAGAAAAAAAAAAAAAAAAAACAAGTGTTGAAAGCTATTCTTGGGTCTTGGTTACCAGTATGTTACAAAGGGTTCACCCTAAGGAGAGATATGTTTGGAAGATATAACAAGGTTTCCTAATTGAGATGCAACCTTAGGGTTTGAATCATATGAGGTAGCAATGTTCAAGTGTGGGGGTTTCTATGTTTTCTTGATCCCAAGTTGAGTGTCTTGACTAATAAGATATGTGTGTACTCTCTTTCCTTAATACCAAAATTAAAGTTTTAAATTTTTATATGAATTTTGTGTGTTTATTCTCTGAAAATACTCACGAGACACAACTCTCCACTAGGGGTAACCTAGGGGTTTAAAGGCTTGTTGCACGTGCTAAATGCAATCGTGATTCCTACGAAAATGAGTTAGGATTTTATTTTATTTTTATATTTTTCTTTGCTCGAGACTAGCAAAGCTCAAGTGTGGGGGAATCTGATGAACACATTTTATGTGTGAATTTAGGGCATAATATATACATCTCTTATTCTATTTATGATGCTTCTCGGGTATTTAATATTGATTTTATATTTGTGGGGTATAGGTGAAAGAATGGAGAAATTTGAGCTTAAAAATATCATTTTATGAATTTTTGGTGATCCTATCCAGTTATCTCACCCAGTCAATTCAGCAGCCGGGCATAAGACGAATTTTATGAGGAGAGCCACGAATTTTGTGTATAAGATCAGCCTTGGACCAAGTCAAAGAGTAGCCCAATCTCATGTGAAAGATTCCATTCTCTTGAGAAAATATTCCTTAGTTATTTGGAATCAAATTTACAAGATTGTCATGGCATGGAAGAATGGAAAGCTCCAATCGATTATAGAAGTTTTCAAAAAGAGATAATGATGCTAAAGATATGATTAGTTGGTGCAAGATTTTTTCTATTCAAGAATCGTCCATATACAATGAACCTACAAGATTGGAATTCGGTTACCAAAATTATCTCCACAAAATCTCTTGTAATTCAATTGTAAAGATTGATTGTGATCTTCTCTCTTGTATATATATGTGATGCTCAGCAATAGAAAATCATCCAAGAATTCTATTATGAGTTTTTTCTTAGTTTTGAGAATTTTTGAGAGAGTTTGAGATTCTTAGTTTTTTTTCTTTTCAAGTTGTGTTCTTCTTGCTTAAGTTTATTTTTATTTATTTATTTATTTGTTTTTAGTTTTAATTTCAGATTTAGAACTCTGTAGTAGGGTATATAAATATAGGTTGTACCCCATTACTAATTTAATTTAGGGGAGAAGGTTCCCTTTGTAATCGTTTGCACATCGCCTTGGAGTGACAACAAGACGACGAGCAACGATAGAGAAATTTTCTATCGAGATAAGTTTTTCTTACATTCTTTTACTTTTAATTTTGTTTCTTTCTTGCAATAAATCTGTGTTACTTTATGGTTAATGGTTTCGTAAATTTTCGTACCGTTATGAATGGTTATTATTGTTTTTATTGCTTGATTAATTTTTATTTAAAGTGATTAAGGTGTTAATTCAATCATATCCCTTTGGTACGCTTTGCCTTATTTGAGTTAGGATAATAGCGATTCCTCCCTGAGATCGACCCGTTACTGCACAATACCGTGCACTTGCGGTTACATACATATTTAATTCACATCACACACCACTTCTTTCTGCCCGTAGGCACACAACTGAATATCAATTTATTATATTCTCTTCTTCAAATCTTCTAATCTGTCAATAAAAACCTAATACATGTTCTATTTAAAGGTAAAGCTTTCCTAAACTAATTAACATAAGTTTAGAAACTACATATTGTATCTATGGAATGAAATCCTTACTCAAAACAGAAATAATAGATAATGAAATCTAATATTGAAATTTCCTAAATCTAATTAATCATCTACCAACCCATTCCAGACCAAAAGGTTGGTTTGGGTTTGAACCGGTTCAGGTTTGGCTTGGGTAGCCAAATTGGCATCACATTATATATAGATTATCTTGTCCACACACAGAAGAATAACGGGCATACCGAGAGAAAGCATAGATAGATAGTGGAAATTGGTCTGACTCTGCTCAATCAAGCCAGTGTTCCTAAAACAAAATGGGACCATACATTCAGTACAGCAGTGTATTTATTCAATCGCATTCCACCTCCACTGCTACATAAATTGTCACCATATGAGAAGTTGTTTGGTACCATTCCAGACTACACCAGCCTTTGTACCTTCGGTTGTGCCTGTTATCTGTGGTTGAAACCATATAACAAGCATAAACTTGATGATCGGTCTATGCAATGTGTATTCTTAGGGTATTCAACCCAACATAAAGGCTATAAATGTCTACACCGAGAATTTGGCCACATGTACATCACTCGTCATGTGACTTTTCATGAGTCATTTTTCCCATACGGTAAACAAGAACCACGGACCCATCACCAAATCACCCCAATACATCGGTGACCCTACCCCTTTTACCCATACCGGTTGTTACACAGGGGGTGCATGCACCACAGCAAACCATTGAGGTTGCCGAACCCAATTGGTTGCAGCAACCAAATAGCCCAACACCTAATTACAACCCAAATGTCACCCCACTACACCCACCTACTGATATTTCCACTGCACCTCAACAATCAGACCCTCCACCTCATGCAACATCCATAAACCAACGCACTACCAGTCCACCGAATGTCCTACAGCCCATCAACACCCAAGCTGATCCTTCTGTTTTACAACCAATTCCACCTACCGAGCCAACCCAAAACTTACCCCATCATCCAATGCAGACCACAGAGTCTCCTCTGCTTACAAAGAACAAAGATGGTACGGTTCTACCTTACTCATTGTTCACTTTAATCGAACACTCTGAAATCATTGCCTTTTTTTTTCTTTTTTCTTTCTTGGGTTTAAGAAAGCTTTGACTTCACCAATTCCCCCATTATGTATAGAGAAGATTACAATAACACATGTCAACTCTGTGGAGTTTAAGCAACTTATGAAAACCAACCTGGGGTATTTTCCACTTACCAAACATAAGCAAAAACTCAACCGGGATTACAAGAAACAAGCAAGACTAATCTAAAACTTCTACCAGACTAACAAAATTATGTTTTTTATTGGGGGGATATATCACGACCGAAAAGTGCTACTTCTGTGTAGAATAAAATCAGCCCAGTTCCATTACCCCTAAACCCAAGAGATCTTAAGAAGTTTAGCAGACAAACATAATAGACCAGATGACCAATTAGAAAAACATCAATATCAAATCAATGACATACCATATTGACATAATAAAGAAGAGAAGGGTCTCGCCCGGCTGAAAAACTACAGGGCGCGCTAGCTATAGCTAGCGCCCTTATTTGGTTCAGGGGGTCGCCCTAAACGAGTAAGGCCGGATTTCATCTCCTGCGCCCTGGTTGTCAATCAGCTATAGCAACAAATCGTGATAGTTTACCTCGATCTTTCATGATCCTGAGAAAGGAAGCCATAACTTCGGAGACAGGCTGCAGGTTTGCTGTTGCTTTTCCTCTTTTCTCGGCATTTACAATCGTTCTCAATGCATCGTTCAATATCCTTCTCCCCATATCTCTATCTCTCACGGTCTCACCCCCTCTCTGTTCTCAAGCTCTCTCATGAAGTCGACGACCGAAAAAGGATTTTGGTGGGGCATCACGGATTTGGATCGTTATAGCCTTTTGATGCCCTAAGTGATTAGAGCCATCCGATTTAATCCAGAGCGACAGCTGGATGTCATCCAGTTTTAACCAAACTGAAAACGATCCAAATCCTCGTTGAAACTGGGATGGAGGAGGTAAGTAAGGGTGTCAACGGGTCGGTCCGGATCAGTTTTGGTTCAGACTGAATCGATGTCGGGTTTTATAAGTCCAACCCAAAACATGTCCATTAAGAGTTCGGGCTAGGTTGGGCTGCGCTGGACACAATAACTAACAGGCTGGTCCGGTGTCGGTTTGTTATCAGGTTGGGCTTATTGAGGTGATTTCGGGTTGATTCGGTCCGGACCGGGCTTATCAAGCTTATCGGGCCAATTTTATATGTAAGATATATTGTCTATTTTATTATTTTTATCTATAAAATTAGCATCATTCCTTCTATATGTATGTAATTCAATAAATTGTAACAATTAACATACTTTTTTCAACTATAGATTCATATAATCTTTCGGATCAAGAAATAAACTATAACAGTGTAATATAATCATCAAAATTTAAAACCATAAACAATTAACATACTTTTTTCAACTATAGATTCATATAATCTTTCGGATCAAGAAATAAACTATAACAGTGTAATATAATCATCAAAATTTAAAACCATAAAAATTAAGAAATTGGGCCCAGATGAACCTTACCGGTGTTCGGGCTAGTTCGGGCTTCTTAACGGGCCGGGCCGGTCTGGTTTCGATTTGGGCTGAAACGGTGTCGGGCTTTACAAGCCGAGACCGAAACATGTCCATTAAGGTTCGGTCCAGGCTGGGTTCGGGTTATTTCGGGCCGGCTCGGTCCGTGCTACCGGGTCGGGCCATTTTTGACACCCTTAGAGGTAAGGGTGTCAACGGGCCGGTCCGGGTTGAATCGGTGTCGAGTTTTATAAGCCCAGCCCAAAACATGTCCATTAAGAGTTCGGGCTGGGTTGGGCTGCGCTGGACACAATAACTATCGGGCTGGTCCGGTGTGAGTTTGTTATCGGGTTTGGCTTATTGAGGTGATTTCGGGCTGGTTCGGTTTGGACCAGGCTTATCAAGCTTATCGGGCCTATTTTATATAAGATATATAGCCTATTTTATTATTTCTATCTATAAAATTAGCATCATTCCTTCTATATGCATGTAATTCAGTAAATTATAACAATTAACATACTCTTTTCAACTATAGATTTATATAATCTTTTCGATCAAGAAGTGAACTATAACAGTGTAATATAATCCATCAAAATTTAAAACCATTAAAATTAAGAAACTGGGCCTGGATGGACCTTATTGGTGTTCGGGTTAGGTATTATTGGTTCTGGCCAGTTCGGGCTTCTTAACGGGCTGGTCCAGTCTGGTTTCGGTTTGGGCTGCAACAGTGTCGGGCTTTACAATTCGAGACCGAAACCTGTCCATTAAGGTTCGGTCCGGGTTGGGTTCGGGTTATATCGGGCTGGCTCGGTCCGTGCTACCGGGCCGGGCCCATTTTTGACACCCTTAGATGGAGGGATTCGACTCATCTCAAGTTCTACAAGTTCTAGTAGAACTGGAGATCTGCCAGATGGCCCGATGGCCAATACCTGTCTCAGTTTAAATCCAACGGTCAGTGATTAAAATAGTATACAGAAATAAAATAATGCGTGTAACGTGGAATCAAATCAAAAGTATAAAATGTAACCACTTGGATTTTCACAAATCCTCAGAAAATATTTGGAAAACGAGAACTCCTTTTCGATTTCCCTTGCATTTTCTTAATCTCTTTCTCTCTGCAAATGTCTCTCGCCCCTCTCCTACAAATCTCTCTCACACACACTCTCTCTCTCTCTCTCTCTCTCTCTCTCTCTCTCTCCATCTGCAAGTCCTCCGACGAAGATCGTGAAGAAGAGCCGAATCCCACAGAAAGAACCCGTTGGTCCTCTGAACAGTCCGAACCTCAAGGCTCTTCAACAGTTCAACTTTGCGTGACCTCAGTTCTACTTTCTACCGTTCCTCGCTGGGCTCTTCAACAGTTCAACCGATGGTAATCTCTTCCTCCTGAATATCAGTAGCAACCAGCATTAACAACCACATAAAATAATTACAGTGCAACAGCTCAGATGTATGTTTGCCTAACAACCAAATTTCAAAATAAAAAACTCACGTAATACAGGATTGAAATGTCCTTCCTTCCATTTGAAGGAAAGTTTGGAAGGAGCCTTTTTCCTTGCACTTGGTGGAGCAGGGCTCAAGGATCTTTTCTTTTCAATTGAGGGGATAGTAGAAGCAAGACAAGGCAAGCAAGTGTTTGGAAGAATTCCACAATGGTCCAGTATTCCTCCCTCTCTGCCAGAACTTTCATCCACAGAGACATTAGACATGTCATCAATGGAAACAGGAGACTTCCCTCCATTAAAAGGACCATCACATTTTGCTTGGGAGTCAAGATCATCAGAATGCATGACCAGGACCTGCATTTTTAGCAACATCACTGACAGAATTGCACACTGAATTTCCACTTGATAGTTCCCCTGGCTTATGTTTCTGGGCAGTCGACAAAATGCTTGAATGATTGCCATTACAGTCTTCATGAGAAGTATCTTTCAATGATGAAAGTCTTGAAATGGATGCAGCCTCAGAGCCATTCAAAGACAAAGCGTCTGCAGAAGGTAGACAAATCATGCACAATTCAACCAGTGATTTCCCAAAATTTGAGGCTAAGTTGGCCAGAGTAGGAAAGGGAAAGTAAGGAGCGGTGAAGGCATGACGGGAAAGGATAAAAGAAAATAAGCATTTTTCACACATTCCCACCACCAGGACAATGTGAAGCAAAAGAAAAGTGGACCTTTTTGCTTTTCATTTTCCATGTTTCAGTCAGGTTTGACTCTTCAACGGTTACATTTTAGAAAGCTAAATGAATAAGTGATAAAGAATGTAAAAGATCTTCTTTTACAACCAAACATGTCAAAAGTTATCACTCAAAAAAAGAAAAGATGCAACATTCCCCACTTCTTGTAATTTTCCTTCATTGCACTTCCAACTAAACACACTGTAAAGAGACTCCTATGCTTAGTGAGATTCAGTCATACCATCAGGAACACTTTGAAAATCCTCATCACAGTCAGACTCAAATATTGCAACAGAATCAAACCATGCCTCCTCGGTGCTTGCGGCTGATGTCATCACATAGTCACAAAAATCAGGTCAGCAAGATAAATCAGCGGAAAAAGAAGAAGAAAATATTGATTACTAGAAAGAAGTTGCACTAGAATCACATGCATCTTGTTGTTGATTTTAACTGATGATATAAAATGCAGAGAATATTAACTACAAAGAGCAATGTTGACAAAAGGATTCAAAGAAAAACCTTTTTCCTCCATGGTTTACAATTGTAAAATTGTAAAATTGTAAGTGGGAGTCTATAAATTTGCTTCTTGAAGGGATAATAGTAAAACTATTCAAACAAACAAAGTGAAAATGATCGATACTGAGGGTAAAATTAAACATCAACAGAAATGATACCCCTCAAGCCCTACAATGAAATATATAACAAGGTTTACTTGTTTTAACTTATTTTACATATAGGTTGAAACTTCATCTCCAAGGATCTTAAGTGGTACACTATCAACTCCCAGGTTTATTAACAAATCCATTAGTGATGATCTTCACTGGTAAAATCCTTTAGGCTCCACACAACAGATCTTGAAGCTCAGTTGCATCTATGGAAGCTAACTTATAATATGCCCTAACCACTACCCAACCAATAGAAGGATAAGAATTTCCAAATCCTCTTCATTAGAAGCTTTAAACCTACAAATAATGATGCCCCCAAATGATCACATAGAGTACTACACACCACCACCACCACCATCATCCCAAAAAAAAGGAACACTTAGAGGGTAAACTGATGCACCACATAGAGAGGGCTATTGAAAGGCAAATTGACATATACTAAGCATAGGAAAATCATATATAAAGCCTAGGAATATATAAAAATCAAGCTTCCTGGTACCCAACGTCCCTCCAATGAAACCATATGTGCCTCAAAGCTCTCAACATTTGTGAAAGAGAAAAATAGAAACACATCCTCCTACAGATGTTACTTGAAGCAAATCAGGGTCAGAAGCCTTCTTCTCTCTGAAGAGTTGTTCCCCCTCTTCATCACCAGTTTTCCATGACAAATCATATGTATCTTGAGATGTGGCAGACTTTCAAGTCCAAATCAGCATTGCTGCATCAAGAAGTTCCCCTCTAAGCCAAAAAAATCACCCAACAAAGGCTACTCCAAGATACATCCATCAACTCTCCCATCCTGGATAAAATTAGAAAGGTCAACGATGGCAACTATTACAGTAAGAATTAATTTGCCTCAACATATCCATAAGATACATTAAATCACAAACTCCTGACTAAAGCATCATTACCCTCCTTCAGATACCACTTGCCTAATCTCTCTAATTTACATAATCCATATATTCTCTCTTCTTCAAAAGGATAACCAATTAAAAATATAAAAAAGGAAAAACTACCCTGAAGTCATTGATTAAAATAACTGAATAAGAGTCTCTTTTGAAAATAATAACTAGGACTCTAAGGAATCACCCGCAGGTCCCCTTTCTTATGGTTGCCTTGACCGGTGTCAAATAATTTATTCATATTCCCATTTGACCCACTTATTTTCTGAACAGAATGCAAACTTTGCAAATGACATTTAGATGTTAGACCCGTTCCTTCCAATGCAGCCAAGTGCTGCCCATAAGTAGTTTGGCAAAGGAAAAGATGTCGTTACCTGGTTAATTACTTTCAGTTAGTCAATTAATTTCTTCCTATCTTAATTGGGGATATGGATATCACAGTAATTTCCACAAAAAAAAAAAAATTACTTCCATATTTTATCCTATTAGCAAAAATGAATTTTCAATCCCCAACTTGATCAATAAAAATAATTCCTGTTATAACATAACATAATTCTTCATTGTACATATACAAAAAGGATCATTTCTAATAGATAAGTTGTTCATTTACATCATCCCAAAATGTTAAAATTAGATATATCTATACAAATTCAATATTTGTCCATCAAAAAATTATCCGTGAATGTTGATCAAGAAGCAAAAACAGCTTTCAATCCCCAACTTGATCAACCCATCAGCTCTTCGGTATACTTTGGTCATTCTCATTCAATAACTTGAGCTTGAGTTGATAGTAATAACAGAGTTCCATAGTATCTACTCATGAAAAACCAAAAAAGTATTCCATAGATTCAACCTACAAAAAACCAAAAAAGCAGTGTTTTATATCTTCTTTTTGCGTATGTTCTCGACAAGTGCTTCCTTAAAGCACTCCATCACCTTCAAACCTAGTTCTCACACCAACCTACCAGAAAAAAGAAGAGAATAAGATAAGAACAAGAAGAAACTTAAAACAAGTTTCATTAAGAATAAAAGATTTGCAAGAAAAACAATAACTCATAATAACATAATCAAATTCCAAAGCGAAAACCAAACTCTGACCTGTACATATGTTGCTTTAAGATATTTAAAAAAGTGTTTAAACAAAATACCAATATGTATTGGTTGTTTACTTGCTGGTGAACCATCTGCATGCCAATAATAAACTTATAAATGAGATCATGTCTCATGCATCCAAATAGAGCAGTTTCTTCTTAGTTATTTCTTTTCTTGTTACTACCTCTCACACCAAACTAGCACTTTTTTACAACTCACAATACAGTCGGATAAAGGTCCTCAAAAGCAAGCCTCAATATGTAGATGCACGGAAAATAATGCATTTTATGCTTGAAAGCATCTCACCTGTCGATATTTCCTTCATTTGATTGAGAATGATGTAGTCCTGATGTTGAGAGTTGAGAGGATAAAAACATAGATTGGGAAGGAATGACTGGTGACTGCACAAAACCCAGTTATCATGAGATGATAAATAAATGAAAATAAAAATTATGGACTGAATTAATCAATATTGTAATTAAACCATTACCAGTAAGTATGATGTAAAAGAAACATCAGTTTGTAATGGTTGAGAATGATCCAAAGGTGTACATTGTACCAAATTGGAAGGAGTACTTGAAAATTGTTGATGTGAAGGTGTCTCTAATGGTTGAGAAGTATCCAAAGGTGTCATTGTACCAAATTGGAAGGAACACTTGAAAATTGGTGATGTAAAGGTGTCTCTAATGGTTGAGAACAATCCAAAGGTGTACCTTTGTTCTTTTTTTTTTTTTTTCTTCTCCAAGCAACTTTTATGTCGTTTTCCTCCTATCCGACCTTCTTTCTTCTTGAAACCCTTTGCTTGTATAAAGATGTGATGCTCGCTTGAGACACTTGCTACACTAGCTGTTGGGGTTTGTGTGCCAAAATTTTGAAGTTCAATAAACAAATCAGTACAACCTTGTTCACCCGTACATGCTCTAATGAATTGGAAGCTTGTGATGCTAGTTTCAACAGTTTAGGATAAAGAACTTTGTAGCGTTCTACGCTATCCAAATGAACTTCTTTTACATTCTCTTTTCCCTGATTGTCTTCAACTACATAGTTCTTTGCTGTTCTTGTCCATCTTTTCAAAATATAAGCTTCAGGTATTGCTTTGACAACTTTTTGTTCGAGAACTTTCATTGCATGACAACAAAGAATGCCATATGTCTCAAATTTCTTACAACTACACTCTACCATAGATAACCCTGGTTTAGACAATACTCTGAAATCTCCATCTTCATCAAAAATAGCCGCTACAAACTCCTGTACCTCAGTACTTTCTGTAAATATTTTTATGTAGCATCCACTTACCATTACATACTGCTTATGGACATCTTCAAAGGTCTTTGGAGTATAAATTTCTCCAGCATGTTTCATTATGGGCATTTGGTAAAAAGATTTCTGGGTAATTTATTTCTAGCATCAAACTCAGCTTTCAATTCATTTTCACGCTTATCCTTTACTACCCTCTCAAAATGCTTAAAAAATTGAACCACATCCAAGCTAGATTTCAAGTAGTTCTTCAAACTTGCATTAAAGCTTTCACTAAGTTGTGTACTTCTCATACCTATAGTGAAAGTCTTCTTCATGTAACAATTAGCCCATTTCTCTTTCAATCCATATATACGACATAACCATGAATCTTCTTCAACATGATACTTAGTTATCAATCTCTCCCATGCTATTTCAAAATCTGACTCCTCCTTATAATGAAACATACAAGATTTAAATTCTTTCATAAGATTACATCCATCTTTCAACAAGTATTCCAGGTGTTTCATGCCATTTTGCATAATGTGCCAACAACACAACCCATGCCATGTGGATGGAAAAACCTGGGCTATTGCCTTTGCCATTGCTGCATCTTGATCAGTAAATATGGTAATCGGCTTCTTCTGACTATGATTCTCAAGGAATGCCTCAAACAACCATTTGAATGACTCAGCTGTCTCGTCATATAACAGTGCAGCTCCAAAAATTACAATCCCTCTTTGGTGATTGAAACCTGCAAATACACCAAAGGGCCTAAGCTCTTTGTTAGTACAAAATGTAGTATCAAAAGTCACTACATCACCAAAGAGTTCGTAATCTATGATCATTTTATGATCAGCCCAAAATATGTTAGTCATCTGTTCTTCAGAGTCTAGTTGTATTGCCTAAGTAAATGAAGGACTTAAACGAATTTGCTGACAAAAGTAATTCAACACAATTCCGGCTTCACCAAAAGCTAAATCACGCTGACGCTTAGTCCGAAGATAATTCTTAAGATCTTGCGGGGTATACCCAAGGTTCTGCCTTCCACCTGCTTGCCTAACCATGTAGTCAAATGTAGCCTTAGGTTTTATTCCAGAGTCATCCGCCATATCAATCTTTAAGGCATGTACATTTGACAACTTCCGTTGTGAACGCATATAATGCAAGGTAGCTGGTAGATGGAGAAGATGATTATGATCTTCAATAAAATCAATACATTTGTATCGACCTTCATCATCCATATATTGAATTCCCATTCTAGCGGAACAATTAGTTCTTGTCTCTGCTCGAGGCTTAATTATATGAATATCCCGTTTGTTTTTTTTGCCTCACACCATATTTACTACAGACAAATCGTCTCGAAGTTAAAACTATCTTAGTCTTATCTTTTGCCTTTCTCCAATTACAATAGTCTCTCCTAATGCTGAAGCCCATACTTTTCCCATAAGCATTGTAGAAATCATATGCCATCTCTTCTTAATCAAACATCATTCCGATTCGAGGTGTATCCTTATCATTTAAATCAGTGTCATGATCTCCCATTGTACTCTATTCTCTATCCACAATAAAAATGTGAGTATGTAACTTCACCTGCATTGAATGTTTAAAAAATCCATAAGAATTTTATATCTTATCTAATGGAACCACCCGATGCTTCACAATGATAAAGTGTAGTAACAACAATGGAGTGTATTAAAAAATCTAAGTTAGACAAACTAATTGCAACTGTTAACTGCAAGTCATAGTAAAATTATTCAAAAATAGAAAACCAGGACTGTAGAAGCATAGAATAAACAAAGTAGATTTTGGAAGTATAAACTCAAACAAATGAATTCAGTCTCCTAACATATAAAAAATCCAGATTAAAGATCTGCAAAAAAAAAAAAAACACAACTAGTAAGCATATATAAATTATTACATATATTTTGTGGGCATAGGAGGATAAAGCTCTTTGATGGCTACTGCATCTAAGAGAGGTCCACAAGCAGGATCTTATTGAATACCAGCATTATGGAATATCACTTTAGCAACCTTAGAGGTGGCCCTGAATCCCCAAGCATAAGTATTAGAGGAACCAGTAATGAGAATCAAGAAAAATACATAAAAATGGTCCTTAACATCCGAAATCAGAAGAAATCTGTGTAAACTAACATTATCCAAACAGGGTTAGTACATTAAGGACAACTCACAACATAAGAAATGGTCCATCATCACGTTTGACATGAAAAAATGAGAATAGATCTCTGGAAATGGCAAAACTCAAACTGAAAAACAGAGTAAAAGAAGAAAGAAAATAGAAGAAACCAAACTTAAAGAGTAGCTCAGAAAATCAAAAACAGCAAAAATAAGCAGGGGAACAAAATAGATAAAACTAAAAAATGGTCTTTTGACTAGAAAAATGAGAAAAAAAAATTTCTGTGAATGACAACCCCGAACAGAAAAACTGAGTAAAAGAAGAAAGAAAATGAAGAACCAAACTCAATGAGCAGTCTAGTAAATGAAATAATAGTAGAAGAACAAAATACACACAACTCAACAATGGTCTAAAATGTAACATATGAAAAGAAAAAATGTGAAGAGATAACTATGAATGACAACACCTAAACAGACAAACACAGTAAAAAAAGAAAGCTCAATGATAGGCTTAACAAATCAAATAAGCTCAAAATGCAGAGGACCTAAAAGAAAACAATAGGAGGAAACAAGTTAGAACACCAAAACAGGAGCTGTATGGACTATGGAAAGAAGTAAAACACACCAAAAGCCTTATCTAGTAATAGAAGATCAAGAAAAATCAAACGTTAGAATAAAAAAAAAAAATCCTTTCAGAAACCACATTGCAACTCCAACATACAAACATCTAAACAAAATAACAGATTGAGGAAGAGATTACCATCGGTTGAACTGTTGAAGAGCCTAGCGAGAAACGGAAAAAATTAGAACTGAGGTCACGCAAGGTTGAACTGTTGAAGAGCCTTGAGGTTTGGACCGTCCAGAGGACCAGCGGGTTCTCTCTGTGGGATTCGGCTCGTTTTCACGATCTTTGTTGGAGGACTTGTAGATGGAGAGAGAGAGAGAGAGAGAGAAAGAGAGAGAGAGAGAGAGAGAGAGAGAGAGAGAGAGAGAGAGAGGGTGAGAGAGAGAAAGCGAGGGAAATCGAAAAGGAATTCTCATTTTCCAAATTTTTTATGAGGATTTGTGAAAATCCAAGTGGTTACGTTTTAGACTTTTGATTTGATTCCACGTTACACGCATTATTTTATTTCTATATACTATTTTAATCACTAACCGTTGGATTTAAACTAAGACAGGTTGTCACATCCCAATTTTGGATGAACCAGAAGTGTGAATGAACCGGCTCTAAGCTACGATTCACACCAGGATCTCATTAGACCGTGTCAACCAATCATTCCCAAGCAATCTAACAAAATCAAAGAATAATACATAGCAGCGGAAATAAATAAATGAGCCGAGATCTAATTGTAACTTAAAATAAATATCCAACTTATTCCATCATCCATCAAATTTAAATATAATTATTACAATGCTTTGACAGAAAATAACCAAGTCACTGGGAGAAAACACAAAACGAGCACTCGCATGACGCATCATGCTCGTCCTCCACTGCCTGGGTATCAATGGCAGCTACAGTGCCGTATGCTGGAGCAGCCACGAAGTCATCAATGGTGTACCCTGCATCCAAATCTGAAAAGAAATATATATATTTTGGGTGAGCTCACAACTTAGCTCAGTAAGTACAAGACCAATGCAACAGTACAATATGCATGAGATAACCTTACAATTTGGGCCAGGTATAACTTGCAAATATGCTATGGTAAGGTTTGGCGGTCACCGCACCTCCATGCACAAGAGTGTGAGCATACCCAACAGTCAGACGCCTACCACACTACTGCTGTTGCCCCACATCACTCACTCCGGTATGGAGATAGGACTCGAGTCTGGCGGGCAGGAAGAACCACAATCCCACGTCCTTCCCCTGATACCCCATACCGTACCAATACCTAAACCCCTATTGGCAAGGGCTTGCAAGTGGGTTCCATTTCTAACCAGTCCTAGATGTCAATACAGTATCAATGGTCCTACCCCAGCATGGCTCCCTGCGACATAGAGATAGGGCTCGAGTCTAGTGGGCAGGAAGAACCACAATACCACGTCCTCCCCCTGATACCCTATTCGCACCAAGTCTGCTAAGGTAAAGACTATATAACCCTACCCCAACACAACCCCCCCTACGACATAGAGATAGGGCTCGAGTCTGGTGGGCAGGAAGAACCACAATCCCACGTCCTCCCCCTGATACCCTATTCGCACTGAGTTTGCTAAGGTAAAAGGCGATACGAGAAAAGTGTTAGCTGTGGATATATCCAGGGCACACCCCCCTTCACATTCCACACACTAACGAAAACATACACATACCTAAACATACAACAATCCTAGCATATGAAATGCATGATTATAATAAGATAAAAGAAACGACTACATGGCATGTGACATGCACAGACATCAAGCAATATGTATTTCCAGATACCAAATTATATTACAAAAGTTTACTGTTATTTAGTTATTTAGGTTTGGGGTCTTGTTCCTTACCTGACACTTGATAACAATCCGGTTCTGCGTCAGAGAGCTTACTCACGTTGTCTACAGGTCCTACATAATCACATCTTTATGTTAGAATCCATTTATTAAAGCTTTAGAGGTCAGAACCAGGTTTGGCCAAGCAAACCAGTCTCGAAAACCATACCGGTCGCAGGTACCGGTTGCACATACTGCAACCGGTATGTGCGATCGGTATATACCGGTGGCACTTACCGGTCTCACTCAGATCTCACTCAGTGAAACCGGTATGTGCCTGTGGTATATACCGCAGGCCCATACCGCTGGACCTATAGTCCATCCGGTATACTCTGCGGTTTGGATCCGAGAGCGAGATCTCGGATCACCCCTCCTTGTCTGCTACTGATTAGGTCTCTAGGGTTTCTCCTATCCCTTACTAAGGTCCAAGCCTTCTAATGGCCTTCGGATTTCGGTTAGATTGCCGTATCAAACCTAGGTTAGATCCGAATGAGGAAAACAATGAAAACTATAGTCTTTTTGGATCGTTGCGCCGCTTCGCAGCTCCGATCCGACATCCTAAAATTACTAACAGTATAGAGCACTTACTGGCGGTGTTTGTCGGTTGGCGGCGTGATACCAAGTTGTCACACCCCAATTTCAGATGAACCAGAAGTGTGAGTGAACCGGCTCTAAGCCATGGTTCACACCAAGATCTCAATAGACCGTGTCAACCAATCATTCCCAAGCATTCTAACATAATCAGAGAATAATACATAGCAGCGGAAATAAATAAATGAGCCGAGATCTAAATGGTAATTTAAAATAAATATCCAACTTATTCCATCATCCATCAAAATTTAAATATAATTATTACAATACTTTAACAGAAAATAACCAAGTCACTAGGAGAAAACACAAAACGAGCACTTGCATGACACATCATGCTCGTCCTCCACCGCCTGGGTATCAATGGCAGCTACAGTACCGTATGCTGGAGCAGCCACGAAGTCATCAACGGTGTACCCTGTATCCAAATCTGAAAAAAGGAGTATATATATACAGGTGAGCTCACAACATAGCTCAGTAAGTACAAGACCAATGCAACAGTACAATATGCATCAGATAACATTACAATTTGGGCCAGGTATAACTTGCAAATATGCTATGGTAAGGTTTGGCGGCCACTGCACCTCCATGCACGAGAGTGTGAGCACACCCAACAGTTAGGCACCTATCACACTACTACTGTTGCCCCACATCACTCACTCTGGTATGGAGATAGGACTCAAGTCTGGCGGGCAGGAAGAACCACAATCCCACGTCCTCCCCCTGATACCCCATACCGTATCAATACCTAAACCCCTATTGGCAAGGGTTTGCAAGTGGGTTCCGTTTCTAACCAGTCCTAGATGTCAATACAGTATCAATGGCCCTACCCCAGCACGGCTCCCTATGACATAGAGATAGGGCTCGAGTCTGGCGGGCAGGAAGAACCACAATCCCACGTCCTCCCCCTGATACCTTATTCGCACCAAGTCTGCTAAAGTAAAGGCTATATGACCCTACCCTAGCACAATCCCCCTACGACATAGAGATAGGGCTCGAGTCTGGTGGGCAGGAAGAACCACAATCTCACGTCCTCTCCCTGATACCCTATTCGCACCGAGTTTGCTAAGGTAAAGGCGATACGAGAAAAGTGTTAGCTGTGGATATATCCAGGGCACTCCCCCCTTCACATTCCACACACTAACGAAAACATACACATGCCTAAACATATAACAATCCTAGCATATGAAATGCATGATTATAATAAGATAAAAGAAACAACTACATGGCATGTAAGATGCACAGACATCAAGCAATATATATATTTTCATATACAAAATTATATCACAAAAGTTTACTGTTAATTAGTTATTTAGGTTTGGGGTCTTGTTCCTTACCTGACACTTGCTAACAATCCGGTTCTGCGTCAGAGAGCTTACTCACGTTGTTTACAGGTCCTACATAATCACATCTTTATGTTAAAATCCATTTATTAAAGCTTCAGAGGTCAGAACCAGGTTTGGCCAAACAAACCAGTGTCGGAAACCATACCGGTCGTAGGTACTGGTTGCACATACTACAACCGGTATGTGCAATTGGTATATACCGGTGGCACTTACCGGTCTCACTCAGATCTCACTGAGTGAAACCGGTATGTGCCTGCGGTATATACCGCAGGCCATACCGCTGGACCTATCGTCCATCCGGTATACTCCGCGGTTTGGATCCGAGAGCGAGATCTTGGATCTCCCCTCCTTGTCTGCTACTGATTAGGTCTCTAGGGTTTCTCCTATCCCTTACTAAGGTCCAAGCCTTCTAATGGGCTTCGGATTTCGGCTAGAACGCCATATCAAACCTAGGTTAGATCCGAATGAGGAAAACAATGGAAACTATAGTCTTTTTGGATCGTTGCGCCGCTTCGCGGCTCCGATCCGACATCCTAAAATTACTAACAGTATAGAGCACTTACCGGCGGTGTTTGTCGGTTGGCGGCGTGCTCTTCCTTCCTGGGCGGCTTCCACCTCCTTGCTCCTTCTCAGCTCTTCTCCAGACGGCTAGAGTTTTTGAGAGGGAGCAATGGAGTGTCTCCTTCTCTATTAATAGAGGGAGGCCATCCATGGAAAGCTTTTCCTCAAAATGGAAACTTTCCAAGTTTCCATTCTGAGAGAAAGGCTCACTAGAGTCTGTCTACAGTCGGAATCAGGCATACCGGTCGCACATACCAGTTGGAGTGCCCGTAACCGGTATAGTCCAACCGGTATACCATACCGGTTGCACATACCGATTGCACTATACTGCAACCGGTATAGTGAGACCGGTATGAGATTCTAGGCATTTTTACAGTTTTTCTTACCTAAAATTTGAGTGGCTCGTCACCCGGCTTCGCCCTCCGGTCCGGTTATAATTGGGACACCTGTCATCATATAAAACCATGGTTTAGACCCGATTTTAGAATACGGTTCTTACAACTCTACCACCCTTAAAAAAAATTTCGTCCCTGAAATTTGCATGTAGGTCTCACAATTCCCCCACCCTTAAAAGAAATTTCGTCCCCGGAATTGTACGTACCTTCAGAGTCGAAAAGATGGGGGTATTCTTGTCGCATGGCATCCTCCTCCTCCCAAGTAATTTCTTCTACATTCTAGCTTTTCCAAACTACCTTGACATAATGGATAGTTCGCCTTCGAAGTTGTTGTACCTTTTTACTAATGAGCTGGATTGGCCCCACCTCGAAGGTTAAGTCTTCTGTCAAATCTGGGGGTTCTGCAACAAGAATGTGTGAAGGGTCCCTCACGTACTTCTTCAGTAAGGACACGTGGAAGATGTCGTGGACATTAGACATCGCTGGTGGCAATGCAAGTTGATAGGCTACTTTGCCGCATCGGGATAGAATTTCATATGGTCCCACATATCTAGGACACAATTTTCCTTTTCTACCGAACCGCTTCAGGCCTCTTACTGGTGACACCTTCAAGAACACTTTGTCACCAATCATGAATTCAAGGTCCCGTCTGTTATCAGCATAGTCCTTCTGACGCACCTGAACTGTTTTTACTCGGTTCTTGATTTGATCTACTGCCTTGCAGGTTTCTTCCACAAATCCTGGTCCTACAATCTGTCTTTCTCCAACTTCGTCCCATAATAAAGGTGTCCGACATTTCTTGCCATACAAGGCTTCATATGGGGCCATCTGGATCGTAGACTGGTAGCTGTTGTTGTAGGCAAACTCAATGAGTGAAAGCTTCTCATCCCAAGCCCCCTTAAAGTCGATAGCACATGCCCGAAGCATGTCTTCTAGGATCTGAATGGTCCTCTCCGACTGACCATCAGTTTGAGGGTGGAAAGCTGTGCTAAACTTTAGTTTCGTCCCCATTGCCTTCTGAAGTCCTTCCCAGAACTTAGATGTGAAGCGTGGATCTCAGTCAGACACAATACTCTCTAGAACCCTGTAGAGCCTGACTATATTGTCCACATACAACCTTGCCAACCTGTCCATAGTATATTGTGGTCTGATAGGGATAAATCTGTCTGTCTTGGTGAGACGATCTACAATTACCCACACTGCATTCACCGATCTCGGAGTCATAGGCAGGCCAGTGACGAAATCCATGGTTATACAATCCCATTTCCATGCTGGCTCGGGTAATGGTTGAAGTAATCCTGTAGGCCTCTGTCTTTCTGCTTTGACTTGCTGACAGTTTAAACATTGAAATACATGTTGGGCCACATCAACTTTCATACCCCTCCACCAGTACAACATTTTCAAGTCATGGTACATTTTAGTGCTTCCAGGGTGTACTGAATATGGGGTGGAGTGAGCTTCCAACATAATCCGATTTTGGATTTCCAGATCTTCATCCTCAGGTATGCACATATGCCCACAGTATCTGAGTACCTTGTCTGCATCTAGAGTAAAATCAGGATTGGCTCGACCCTTTTTCAAATCCTCTTGAACTGTCCTGAGGTATGGGTCCTGTAGGACTGTGCCTTTAATTCTTCCTTCAGGTCAGACAAAATCTTCAATGCTGTAAACATTAAGGTAAACTGGTGTATCAACCCTTGCTCAACAGTATCATCTGCTGACTATTAAGAGTTGTTCTTCATCCTCTGATGAACCAGAAACAGCAGCGCACAACGCTGCATTTGTACTTGGTCCTGCTTCAGGGTTCGATGCCCATTTACTGCTCAGTGCATCAGCTACAATGTTAGCTTTACCAGGGTGATACTGAATATCACAGTCGTAGTCCTTGAGTAATTCAAGCCACCTCCTCTATCTCATGTTCAAGTCTTTCTGGGTGAACAGATATGTCAGGCTTTTGTAGTCAGACTTAATCTGGAATTTCTCGCCATACAGGTAGTGCCTCCAAGTCTTGATAGCATGAATGACCGCTGCCAATTCTAGGTCATGTGTAGGGTAGTTCTTCTCTTGCTCTTTCAGCTGTCTTGAGGCATAGGCTATCACTTGCTCTCCTTGCATCAGCACACAACCCAGTCCCAGACCTGAAGCATCTAGTGTAAATGGATGGTTTGGAGCTGGAATGGTCAATATAGGTGCTGATACCAGTCTTGACTTCAACGTCTGGAAGCATTTCTCACATTCATCGGTCCATATAAACTTCTCCCCCTTTTTGGTCAATCTAGTGAGTGTAACAACAATCTTGGAATAATCCTCCACAAACCTTCTGTAGTAACCAGCTAAACCCAAGAAACTACGAATTTCAGCAACTGTCTTCAGCGCCTCCCATCCTACTATGGCAGAAATTTTACTGGGATCGACCTTGATTCCTTCAGTAGACACCACATGACCAAGAAAGGCCACCTCATTTAGCCAGAATTCACATTTCTTGAACTTTGCATAAAGCTTCTCTCTCCTTAGTCTTTGCAATGCTGCTCTTAGATGCTTTTCATGTGTCTCCTGGTCCTTAGAGTACACCAAAATATCATCGATGAATACGATAATCGATGTATCTAACATGTCATGGAATACCCTGTTCATTAGCTCCATGAATGATGCAGGTACATTAGTCAACCCAAAGGACATCACAAGGAACTCATAGTGTCCGTAGCGCATCCTGAAAGTTGTTTTGGGGATGTCTGTTTCCTTAATTTTGAGCTGATGATACCCTGACCTCAGATCAATCTTCGAGAATACACTTGAACCTTGTAATTGATCAAACAAATCATCTATCATTGGTAGTGGGTACCCGTTCTTGATAGCAAGCTTGTTCAATTCTCGATAGTCCATACAGAGACGCACGCTACCATCCTTTTTCCTGACAAAGAGCACAGGTGCTCCCCAAGGTGAGATACTAGGCCTTATAAACCCCTTGTCTAGTAGTTCTTGCCGCTGAGTTTTTAATTCTTTCAACTCGGTAGGAGCCATCCTGTACGGTGCTTTAGACACCGGTGCCACCCCTGGTAGTAGGTCTATTACAAACTCAGTAGCCCTGTCTGGTGCCAACCCGGGTTGGTCTTCTGGAAATACATCAGGAAATTCCCGTACTACTTTGATGTCCTCCATTTTTGGCAAGTCAGCGGTCACATCCACCACTGATACAAGGTATCCTACTCCCCCTTTCCCTAAGCACTTCTTTGCTTTTAAGGCTGAGAGTATGAGCTTTTTCTTCCTGGGCAACTTAGCCCCTTTAAAGTTAAACTCAGTCCCTTCATTGACTTTGAATATCAACTTCTTCTCGGCACATAGCAGGTTCGTCGAATGTTTAGATAACCAGTCCATTCCCAGAATAACATCAAAATCTGACATCTCTAGCTGGACTAGACTGGCTTCCAATGCTCGTCCTTCAATATGCACTGGACAAGGACCATAATATTCTGCTAATACCACCTCCATTCCCATGGGAGAACGAACTAACATATTTGGTTGTAGAGTCTTGATGGGTTGACCTAGTCCTTTTTCGAATGACATGGATACAAAAGAATGGGTGGCCCCAGAGTCAAACAGGACTCTTGCGGGTACCCCTACTATATTTACTGTACCTGAGGTTTTTGTTCAAATTCTCCGTTAGTTTCAAATGCAGAAACAATTAATGCAACAGTTAAGGAACAAGTATAAAATCATACCTGTAACCACATCTGGTGATGCGGCTGCCTCTTCTGTTGTAACAGCATACACCTTGCCTTGCTGTTGTTCCCTCTTTGTTTGTGGGCATATTCTGGCATAATGCCCCACCTGTTGGCAATTGTAGCACTTTACATTAGGGTTCGGCCTTGTTGCCTGTGGTGGCATTGCAAGAGCCGGTCTGGGAGGCACTGTGCTAGTTGGTGGCCTGAACGGACGGTATGGCCTGTTGTTTCTTCCGCCTTGGATCTCAGGATTAGGTCTCTTCAGACCCCTACTTTGTGCTATGAAACTTTCTTTCTGACTTGACTCGATGACTTGAGCCACCTGTACAGCTTCATTATAAATGTTCAACCCTCGACCCAGCACGTGTTCTCGGATAGCACCCCGAAGTCCCATAGTAAAACGACAAGTCTTTGTTTCTTCCTCCTGCATACTGGTTAGAGCAAAGAAGAATAACTCCTCATACCTCTGCTGGTAGGCTTCTACTGTCATCTGTGACTGCTGCAGGTTAAGATATTCCCTCTCCATCTGATCACGAAAACTCCTGGGAAAGTACTTGTCAAAGAAAGCTTCCTTAAATATGGGCCAAGTGATGATCTGGTGCTTTGTTTCCAGATACGACTTGGTAGAATTCCACCACCCATTGGCCTCTTCCTTCAGCATGTGGGTGGCATATAATACTTTGTCCCCATCTTGACAATCCAGTAGTTGAAAGTTTTTCTCTATTTCAGCTATCCACTGTGCTGGCCATAGTGTTTTCCCTGACTTCCCAGTAAAGGTAGGTGGTTTGAGCTTTAAGAATCCATCCACCGCCTTGGAAAGGCTACTCTGAGCATAAGGAACCTGCCCATATGGTGCCTGTCCATACCATTGTGCCTGATATGGGTAACCACCCTGATTTACCCCCTGATACCCACCATAGTATGCGCCCTGATACAGATTCTGATACCCCTCCTTATATAGGTTATGAATTGGCGTCCCTGTAACTGGTTGAGGTACTGTGTTGGGTTGATCCTGTTATGGTGGTACTTCATTAGCTGTGCTAACCCCCACTGGTGCCGCTTGAACATTCTCAACATTTATGGATGGCATGTTTGTAGGTGTTGACACAAGCCCAGGTGGCCTAAACATTTTTAGCATTTCCTCGAAAAACTTCTTCTGCTGGGCCTCCATATTAGTAACCAAATTTGTCATCATTGTCTCAGAGCTAGTAGAAGGTTGTCCCTGTGACAGAACTTCTTCATTTTCCTTTATCATATCTTCAGTGTCATTTAGGGGGTTGAGTTCTTCCCCTCTCACCCTCTCGGCATTTTCTTCTGAGTTTTCTGTTCCTGAACTTCTATCCATGGTAGGCGCCCTTGAGTGACGGCGCCTGCGATGAACTCTACGTCCATTTCCTCCCACCATTGAAGCAAATTACTTTTTCCTGTACAATATCTGTATACATTGAAACATAGAACAACTTAGAAAATTATTCCAATAATTTAGTCTCAACATATGCAGCATAGGTATTCATTGACAGGAAAGAAAAAAAAAATTTTAAAGCAAAAATTTTCAGTTATCTGTCGAAATTTTTCACATGTACAATGTCTATTATGCAAGCGTGAGGTCTAGGATCTAGTTCCGACAAATTATCGGGATGGTTTTGTATTGCCCTTCTCTATAGGGTTCCAGCGGCAGTACCGGTCTCTCCTAGAGTGAGACCGGTGTAGCTGACCACACATACCGGTCGCACCATACTGCAGGCAGTACCGGTCGCACTGCCCACAAATATGTGCAACCGGTATACCCTGCGGTTTGGTACCGATCGCACTACACCGCAGGGGGGTACCGGTCGTACTGTCCAGCCCAGATGTGTGACCGGTATCGCCAAAAATCCTTTAAAATCGTGATTTTTGGTTTTATTTCTCACTTTTCTTTTTGAGTTTACTCCGGTGGCGATTCCTCTCTGAGTCTCCGAGTCTCTACAGTGCATCCGGTGCTCCTAAGTTTGTTTCCACTTCATTCTAGTGTGCCAATCTCGTCTCTCAGGTAAGCTCATACTTCTCTTCTCTCTTTTTAGAAATTTTTCCATCGTCTTTTATACTAAAATCTAGGTTTTTCTTGATTTGGAAGTTTTTAGCCATAGAGAACTTCTTTCTTTGCTTGAGAAATGTTTTAGGGGTCTAAATGTGTAAAACCCCTAAACCAATTCGAAGTTTTATCGATTGGTTTTGAGATAATCTAAAAATTTCAACTTTTAACCTAGGTTTCTAGTTTTGTTCGAGATTTTTAATAAATTTGTTAATATGCCTCCATTTTTCCTGTTTGATGGCATTGTTTGACCTATGTTAGCATTGTATCATCACCATAAATCATCCCATTCATATTAGGTATGTTGTTAGGATTTTTCATCATTTTCTATCTTTATCTGAATTTGTCTCTAACTGATTCTGGTTCTTTGTTTAACAGATACATTATGTTTAATCGGCGTGGAGCGGGGAAACGATCGTATATGCCCGGTATGCACATGCCACATCTCCCTCCTGTCTTATATGATGAGAGGTTATTTCGGTAGGAGGCGGCCGCTTCACGCTCGGCATGGTTTCGAGAAAAACATATCAAATCAGGCCGTTTTGTCAACTTGGAGCATCTTCACCGCTTTGATGTGGAGTCTGCTTTTGGGATAGTAGGTTGGTTACCCCTTATCCAGTATAGGAAGACTACTCGCCCTAACTTGGTAAAATTGTTTTTCACCAACCTGGAAGTGGAATGTGATTTAGCTGATTGGGAGCACGCTAGAGATCTTCGCATCACCAGCTATGTGAAAGGGGTGATGATTTCTTTTAACGTAGCCGAACTAGTGGCTCTTCTGGAGATTCCTGACGATGGGGAACTCATTTATTGTCCACCCAGAGCCAAAGGATATCTCACTGAGGACTTGCGGGCAGCCATCGCCGCACAGATCTTATTACCTGGTAGAGTTAGGTCGGCTTCCAACCTACGTCCTCTGCCTCGCCTTTTCTGTTGGATTATTCAGCATAACATTGTTCCCCAGAGTGGACACTATGGAGAGTTATCCCAGTTGACTCAGTACCTCACCTACTGTGTGGATACTCGGCAATGGGTTTGCTTGCCTTATTTGATTATGTGGATTATGATCTTTGCAGCCATGCCTGATGTGTCGGGCAACCTCCCATATGGTAGGTTGATCACAGCTTTGCTACAACGTCTGGGTGTGGACATGCGGTAAGTGAACACCCCAATTCTAGATGAACCAAAAGTGTGAGTGAACCGGTATGCTAAAGGAAACATAATACGGCTCTGATACCAAGTTGTCACACCCCAATTCCGGATGAACCAGAAGTGTGAGTGAACCGGCTTTAAGCCACGGTTCACACCAGGATCTCATTAGACCGTGTCAACCAATCATTCCCAAGCAATCTAACAAAATCAGAGAATAATACATAGCTGCAGAAATAAATAAATGAGCCGAGATCTAATTGTAACTTAAAATAAATATCCAACTTATTCCATCATCCATCAAGTTTAAATATAATTATTACAATGCTTTAACAGAAAATAACCAAGTCACTGGGAGAAAACACAAAATGAGCACTCGCATGAAGCATCAGGCTCGTCCTCCACTTTGCTGGGTATCAATGGCGCTCTGGTGCCGTATCTTTGGAGCAGCCACGAAGTCATCAATGGTGTACCCTGCATCTAAATCTGAAAAGAAATATATATATTTTGGGTGAGCTCACAACTTAGCTCAGTAAGTACAAGACCAATGTAACAGTACAATATGCATGAGATAACATTACAATTTGGGCCAAGTATAACTTACAAATATGCTATGGTAAGGTTTGGCGGCCACCGCACCTCCATGCACGAGAGTGAGCACACCCAACAGTCGGGCGCCTACCACACTCTTGGCTGTTGCCCCATCACTCACTCCGGTATGGAGATAGGACTCAAGTTTGGCGGGCGGGAAGAACCACAATCCCACGTCCTCCCCCTGATACCCCATACCGTACCAATACCTAAACCCCTATTGGCAAGGGCTTGCAAGTGGATTCCGTTTCTAACCAGTCCTAGATGTCAATACAGTATCAATGGTCTTACCCCAGCACGGCTCCCTGCGACATAGAGATAGGGCTCGAGTCTGGCAGGCAGGAAGAACCACAATCTCACGTCCTCCCCCTGATACCCTATTCGCACCAAGTCTGCTAAGGTAAAGACTATATAACCCTACCCGAGCACAACCCCCCTACGACATAGAGATAGGGCTCAAGTCTGGTGGGCAGGAAGAACCACAATCCCACGTCCTCCCCCTGATACCCTATTTGCACTGAGTTTGCTAAGGTAAAAGGCGATACGAGAAAAGTGTTAGCTGTGGATATATCCAGGGCACACCCCCCTTCACATTCCACACACTAACGAAAACATACACATGCCTAAACATACAACAATCCTAGCATATGAAATGCATGATTATAATAAGATAAAAGAAACGACTACATGGCATGTGAGATGCACAGACATCAAGCAATATGTATTTCTAGATACCAAAT
The DNA here is from genome assembly GCA_028583415.1 of Protea cynaroides. Classification (NCBI taxonomy): domain Eukaryota; kingdom Viridiplantae; phylum Streptophyta; class Magnoliopsida; order Proteales; family Proteaceae; genus Protea; species Protea cynaroides. Next base: position 32,364,232 of record CM053271.1, read on the forward strand.
TATATTACAAAAGTTTACTGTTATTTAGTTATTTATGTTTGGGGTCTTGTTCCTTACCTGACACTTGATAACAATCCGGTTCTGCGTCAGAGAGCTTACTCACGTTGTCTACAGGTCCTACATAATCACATCTTTATGTTAGAATTCATTTATTAAGGGCCTGTTTGATAAAACTTCTGCTTTTGGATTCTGGATTCTGGTTCAAATTTGGATTCTACTCCAGGCTACTCCAAGATTATTTTAGAGTAGAAACTTGTTTGATAACGTAATTATAAAATGGATTCCAAAGCATCTTCGGATTAGAAACATGTTTGATAACACACTATCCCCCAAATCAAAGTCTAGAAAACACAGTCATGGTAGTGGTGGTGTTGGTGGGTGGTGGCGGTGGTGGCGATGGTGGTAGTGATGGTGGTGGTGGGTGGTGGGTGGTGGGTAGTGGTGGTGATTGCAGTGGTGGTAATGGTGGTGGTGGCGATGGTGGTGATGGCAGTGGTGGTGGTGGCGGTGGTGGTGATGGCAGTGGTGGTGGTGGCGGTGGTGGTGGTGGTAGCGGTGGTGGTGGTGGTGGCGGCAGTGGTGGTGGCAGTGGTGGTGGTGGCGGTGGTGGTGGTGGTGGCGGTGGTGGTGGTGGTGGTGGCGGCAGTGGTGGTGGTGGTGAGTGGTCGATTGTGGTGGCTGGTGGCTGGTGGCGGTAGTGGTGGTTGTGGTGGCGATGGTGGTGGTGGTGGCGATGGTGGTGGTGGTGGTGATGGTTGTCAAGTGAAAGTCATTTGAGAGTCATGTAAGAGTCGACTCTTTCTTTCTCCTAAAAAATTGATTCAATAGCTTGGAGCAAGTATTTATGACTCCAAAATTTTGGATTCTGGAGCCATTCTGAATCCGGTTCACTCTGTGGGAGTTGGAATCCAACCGGACTTATCAAACGCGCTTCTACTCTAAAATGGCTCCCTGGGAGCCGGAATCCATAGAATCCAGAAGTAGAAGTTTTATCAAACAGACCCTAAAGCTTCAGAGGTCAGAACCAGGTTTGGCCAAGCAAACCAGTCTCAGAAACCATACCAGTCGCAGGTACCGATTGCACATACTGCAACCGGTATGTGCGACCGGTATATACCGGTGGCACTTACCGGTCTCACTCAGATCTCACTGAGTGAGACCGGTATGTGCCTGCGGTATATACCGCAGGCCCATACCGCTGGACCTATAGTCCATCCGGTATACTCCGCGGTTTGGATCCGAGAGCGAGATCTCGGATCTCCCCTCCTTGTCTGCTACTGATTAGGTCTCTAGGGTTTCTCCTATCCCTTACTAAGGTCCAAGCCTTCTAATGGCCTTCGGATTTCGGCTAGAACGCCGTATCAAACCTAGGTTAGATCCGAATGAGGAAAACAATGGAAACTATAGTCTTTTTGGATTGTTGCGCCGCTTCGCGGCTCCAATCTGACATCCTAAAATTACTAACAGTATAAAGCACTTACCAGCGGTGTTTGTCGGTTGGCGGCGTGCTCTTCCTTCCTGGGTGGCTTCCACCTCCTTGCTCCTTCTCAGCTCTTCTCCAGACGGCTAGAGTTTTTGAGAAGGAGCAATGGAGTGTCTCCTTCTCTATGAATAGAGGGAGGCCATCCATGGAAAGCTTTTCCTCAGAATGGAAACGAGAGAAAGGCTCACTGGAGTCTGTCTACAGCCGGAATCAGGCATACCGGTCGCACATACCGGTTGGAGTGCCCGCAACCGGTATAGTCCAACCGGTATACCATACCGGTTGCACTATACTGCAACCGGTATAGTGAGACCGGTATGAGATTCTAGGCATTTTTACAGTTTTTCTTACCTGAAATTCGATTGGCTCATCACTCGGCTTCGCCCTCCGGTCCGGTTATAATTGGGACACATGTCATCATATAAAACCATGGTTTAGACTTGGTTTTAGAATACGATTCTTACACAGGTGTTGGCCATCGGGCCATCACTGGCAGATCTCAAATTCTACTAGAACTTGAGACGAGCCGAATCTGGGATGGAGATGGAGATGGAGTTGGAGCCAAGGGTTAAGCCACTGGCTTACAAAATGAAGGGCATGTCTCGCGAATCACCTGCTGCTCAGAAGGCTGTTCACGTCCTTGACCCTGATATTTGCACACACTGGTCTACTGGAACCAATACCAAGGAATGGATTCTGCTTGAGCTTGATGTAACGGATTGAGATCGTCTCCAGTCCGTCCAGTTCGTCCAGTCACGAATGGACGGACTGGAATCAAAGGACACATCTACCAATACATTGGGGGGCCTGTCTTGTGATTCCAGTACGTCCGATCGTGACTGGACGACTGGACGGACTGGAGACGATCTTTTTCCCGATGTAACTACCTCTCTCTCTCTCTCTCTCTCTCTCTCTATATATATATATATATATATATATATATATATATATATATATATATATATATATATATATATATATATATATATATATATATATATATATATATATATATATATATATATATATATATATGTTATTCTGAAGCTTCATTTTTTTATTACAATGCTATATCATAATCTTCCACATGATTGAGCCATTGTGAAGAAACAATCTAATGTAAAACCCAATCCCCAACTAGTCAATTTAGGAACCTGCCCAACAGTTGGATCGCATCACAAACGACACCAACAAGTTCAATACTACATATCAAAGGAATCGGCAAGCCAAACAGTAACCAAATAATGCAAACACAACCTAGCCGCATGCAATAGTCACTGTTCTAAATTACCAACAAACTTAAGATGATATTAGGATGATGCTAACATTAGGACAGACTTAACTAGCATCATTCCTAGATTGGCCGCAGGGTATTAGAAGAATCAGAAAACTGACAAGTATTAGAACCAGCAGTCAACACTTTGGATGGGGATTGAATTCCAATCGAAGGTAGTATTCCTTGGTATGATCGATGCCTGAAGGTTTTAACTCAATCCAATGGTTGGAGTTGAGTTATAGGGGTGCACTTGAAATTAGAAGGTAAGGTTCAGAATTAGTAACTCTCACTTGTAGCCCAAATCAACAATTGGATGATGATCGCATTGATATCGAAGGAAGGATTGGTGATGTGAAAGCCATATCAGAAGTTGAGGGTTCATATGACGGATGGCTTAGGAGATATGGCAGCAATAATACTTCTCAACAGTACTGCCGCTGGGATGTGTTACGGCCTTCTCTGTTTCAGTCAACAGTAGCCATAGGAACCTTCCTATAGACTGTAGTAGTTAATAGTAGCAATAGATGTTGATGAGATTTGTTATCAATGGAATCCGCTCAGTGCATAAGATGACGCCATGTAGCTATAGAACAAAAACAAACTATCAGGTGGGCAGGATTTACCCCGAGACCACTCCGATGCCATAGTCAGTAGGTTCTACAGACAGACAGAATGAAACTCTTAATGAAACACAAGAGCTCCTTTAAGAGGGGGTTTCTTGAGATACGGGAGTTCCAATAAGCTTCTCACCTCCCCGTAAGGAAGATGAACAGTAAAAAGGCTGGATATTCAGAGGGAAATGGGGCAAAGTTATAGTACCTCGAGGTGAAAAATCTCGGGATCCCCTTTGCCATTGCTAACCTTCCAGTATTTATAGAACAATATTGAAGCTTCTTGGACAAGCTTCTCTCCACCTACCACCACCTCCATCGCATGGCAGACAGATAACAATAGGATTAGGTAGCTACGACCCTCTAGGGTAGCACCTAGATGTCTTATCAGCTGTTTATGACCATCTTCGACCCCTTTTTGTCCACATCATCTACTTCCTCTGACAAATGTAGCCGTCATTGCTCAGTTATCAAGCATAAATCATACTTTTTGCTGATTCGGTCCATGATACGGTGACCTGGCAGGCCAAATCCCCTTATATGACATTTATGGTTGTTGTCGGCATTTATGAATATTAATGATAGAGAAATTAATGTTCAGCTACCTCCATCAATCTGTTTAATCACCGTCCTTTTTCCCAGGGGGGGTCGAACTTGATCTCATCCCTCGATTGTTGCTAGAGCAGATTTAAATCTGCTTGTACGTTCTTAGCTTAGATGTGCGACATGTGTACACTCCTTTATTGACACCTTATCAATGGTCTGCATCTGGGATCTCTTATCAATGCTCTAATTTAAATCTGAAATTATTTTCCCCCAATAGAACCCCTTTTGCCTCCTCTGCATCGATTCGACTCTACGAGACAACCTTTATGGGGAAAATGCTTCTTTCCCGCATGTGTGCATATCTCATTAAAATTTGGGACATTACGATGACTTGTCATCGTCATTTCTCCCACTAGTTGATGACTTGAATGTGCACGTTCCCTTCGTAATGTCAATTGAATACTCGTAGTAACGTTTCACACTTGATCAATTGTTGCTTTATGAAGAGTGGCAAAAATCCCGCCATTTTCTAGTTCATTGCATCCATCCATATATCATTTCCCTGAAAGGACGTCACATCCACAGCTTAATTGACAGTCGCACCGCTCAAGATCCATCATAACAGTTTATGGGACCCGTTTTTTCACAAACTTATAAAATCCTGCTTTCTCCTCTCTTCTTCTTCCTTGCACTTTATCATCTACAGTTCTTTTTCTAAGTTTTCTTCATCTTAGATTTTCCGCTTGGTGCTTTGTTCCTGCGTCAGGGTGCTTTTTCCCCTTCACGAAGAGTTTCCAGTGACATTCTTGCATTCAGCGTAAGTCCCGAGCTTTCTTCTTTTAGATTCTCGTCATTCTAACCCTAACTAGTTATGGCTCGCGATAAAGTTGTTGCTCATCGCCCATTAGAGCCGACTCTTAGCCGATCAAATCTCAAATTATCCACCCAAGGTGCTAGTAGCTCAAGGACTAACCCTGTTATACCTCCTTCTAATACTCCTGATGCAGCTAACCCTCACTGTGTCGCTTCTTCCTTGAAGCTCATAATGACTGAGTCCAAAATTCAAGAACTTAGGGCTTCCTATCTCGTTCCTGATTCCGTCAAGTTGATAACTCCGGACAAAGGAGATCGGGCTAGCCACCCCTATTATCATAGAATGGTGGTGAACTATAACATGTTCCTTTCCGGCTTCCGTTTCCCTTGCCATCCCCTGGTGTTCGAGATCTTGAGCTATTACGGTCTTGCCCCGACTCAACTACCGCCCAATTCCTGGGCTCACAGTTACTCCTTTATCATCTTCTTTCTCCTCTGTCAAGAGCCTCCCACCCTGAGGTTCTTCCAATACCTATTTGATATCGGTGTTATTAACTAGAATAACCCTCGAAACAACAAGTCCAAACCTAGTGGTACCTATTATTTTCATCGTAGGTTTTTAGAGGAGGTTCCCCCGGTGATCGAATCCACTCCTTCCTCTGTCCCCCATTGGAAGAAGAGATTTTTTGGTGCCATAGTGAAACGAAGGCATAGTCTTATGGGCATGTCTGCTTTTCCCATTTGCAAAAAACGACAGTTCATCAACCCCTCAGCAATAGGGGGTCGCTCCTATCTTAACACCGCTTGAAATGAAAACTCTCTAGAGAGTAAAAGAAAAAGGAAGAGCAGTCCAGTACAAGAATTTGAGCGACAACAAGTTCCTGTACCTGTGTGGGCTGAGTAAGTACCCTTTCGACCCCTGCTAACACTGACACATCATTCGGTATTATGCACTGGTGTTTCATTTCGACCCTTAATATCAAGCATTTTGTTCTTTGTGCGGTGGAGGGTCTTAATGATAGCATGTGGGGGGATCTGATGGGGGTGGACCTGTTCCACCACCAGGAGAGAGAGAGAGAGAGAGAGAGAGAGAGAGAGAGAGAGAGAAGAGATAGTCACCACCGTGGCCCAGAAGTCGAAGGCCCTCCAGAGGGCCGCTGAGGTAGCTCCTTCCCTTCCTACAGAGTTCCCCCACCACCTTCAGAGGGAGTTGTTCCACTTTTCGACCCTACAGCAGAGATTGATCCTTCCATTGAGTCCAAACCAGTGGGTGAGCCATCTTCCTCCACAGCTTTCGACCCTCCAGCTTTGACGGAGGAGCCTTTTGTCCCCCTGATTATTGACATCCCCGAGGATGGTAAGTCCTACACTATCTCACTATTTTTTCAGTTCCATTCTTCTTATACCCTTATGAATGTATTTGTGAGCACTTGGATTTCCCATTTTTGTAGAGGATGATGACCAAGCTACAGTCCCAGAGACATTGTGTCGATCGAAAAGGAGGAAGATTATTTCTAAGGCCCCAAGGATGATTAATCCTGAAGACACTCCCCAAGATATCCTCCAGAGGATTCCATCAGGGCCTCAACCATTGCAGTCGATCCCTCCACCAGAATTGATCGTTAGTTTCGCTCCTGCTAGTCTTTTGAGTATTGCTTCTCTCAGCTCGTCTTCAACCAGTATTCTAGATGTGCCTGTTGTCCCTTTACGGGCTATCGATATAAGTTCAACAGCTGGTGCGGCCCTTCTGACAGCTTTCTATCCTCTGGCACCATGCCAGTCTCAACGAATTCAGTAGCAATAGTAGTCTAACCTTCCATAGTTTTCTCGTAAGCTTCACCGTCTATTCCTTTGTGACTACCTTCCGGCCAATTTCAGGGGGCCTAACCCCCAACCCCTTCGACCTTTCCACAGATGTCCACTAGATCCATACCAGTGCAGTTGTCCTCCTCAGCCACTCCAATAGACACTGCTACTAAAGGAAAAGGTCTTGCCATTCCAGCTCCTCCAACATCTACTCCAGCTTTTGCCGCCAGTCAGAGTTAGCCCTGGTCAATAGGTCTTCACTTGCCAGTTGACCCCCTCTTCAGGACTAGCCCTTTTTACTCCCCGATGGAAGGTCCTTGACATAGACACTGGCCTCCTTAATCACTCGGTGGCTCAGGAGATAATTCACCACGCATGGTTATCTTCAGACATGGACACTTTCAGGCAGGTTATGCTTGATAAGGTAGACCAGAGCCAGTGCATGGCCGTGTACCAAGTAAGCATGCTCTTATTCTTTCTATATTCTTCATTCTTTTCTTCTTTAACTTGTATTGACAAATGTTGCCTTTGATATATGTTGCAGTTGATATGCAGCACCAATTACTATTGGAGGACAACAGTTAGCTTGGTGAGCAAGCTAAAGGAGTTGCAGACCCTCACACAATAGGGTCAAGATCACCTTGGCGCCGCCTTGGCAAAGTGTGAACAGGTTATTCGCCATAGGGATGCCGCCATATTGGCTAGAACTGAGGCTAAGCAGACTTGGGCCGAGGAGAGGGATAATTTTACATCTGAATTAGAGATTGTCGAACAAGAGAGAGATAAGACAGAGGCCCGCGCCAATGATGCTGAGATAAGACGGCAATCAGTAGAAGCGTCTCTGGAACTGAATCGAAGGTGGCTTTCTGATGAGAAAAGCAAGTACAAAAGGCTCGACGAGCAGTTCACCACCTGTACCAAAGTCTTTGAGGCAGTCCAGAAAGAGTTGGTCGAGCTACAACTATCCAATAAGGTCATGTCAGATCAGGTTGGGGCAACTATCACCCTTAACAATCAATTGGAGAATGAGATAAAAGATCTTCAGGAGGCTCGTGACATATTGGTGGGAGAGAAGGCCAATCTATTGGTTGATAACCAAGCGTTGCAGGCCGACGTCAACCATTCAACAGAGAGGGAGAGGAGGAGATGGTCATAGTGAAGAACCAAAGTGTTGATCTGCAGTCTAGAGTAGCTTGTTTGACTAAAGAACTGGTTCAGGCCCAAACGGTTTCGGCCCACGATAAAGAGAAGACCTTGAGGGCCTTGATGGAGTCTGACGACATAGAGAATCTCTTCAGGGAAGAAAGGGCTCGAGCGATCCGAGAAGCCCTTATCTTGGTCCCTTTAGAGTTGTCTGCCCATCTCCCGGCCTTTGACTTCTCCTGCAGCCCCCTCATGCACAAAATAATCCTGGACAAGCTCGCTCAGAGCTCTGCCCCTCCACCTCCGATGGACTCCTGTACTGAGTTGGCCATAGTGGTAACCTCTCCTCGAGAAATCCCACCTCTATTCATCGTTCCTCCTCAAGAGACCCCAGGTACTACCCCTGAAGGCCCCTCAGCAGTCCCCTCCGAGGAAATTCTAGAAGAAACGTCCTCCGAGACACCTCCATAAGGAACCCTTCTGAAAGATTCTCCAGTAGAAGTTCCTCCCGAGGGACAGAATTGAATACAGATCATTCATTTTTTTCTCCTTTTCTTTATCTCTTTTTTCTGTAAGCCCCTCAGGCACTCTTCGTATTATTTTTTCTTGTAAATGTAGTATTTTTCCCTCTATATTTTGTGTTACCGATACTTTGTAATCACACCAATACTTACCAATACTACCCCTCTTCTCATAATACTAGGCTTTGCCTACAACTATTAGCCAGAACCAAAAAAATTTTGACAGGTCTAACATGAGAGAATGAGTTATATAAATCCAAAGGAACGAGAGCTTTTTCTTCTCGAGTCCCCAAAGTCATGTCTTTTTGAGACCCTTAGGCCTTTCCTTTTCGAGACCCATAGGCCTTTTCCTTTCGAGACCCGTAGGCCTTTTCCTTTCAAGACCCGTAGGCCTCTTCTTTTTTTCGAGCGAAAGTCCCCTTAAGTTGATGGGTTTAGTCTTCGACTAAAGCTATCTACTTGCTTGAATGGAGATGACTCTAAATAGGAAAGGGTTTTTTATTGAATAAGAAAAAGGCCTTACACATAGTATCTTCTGAGATTCTTGGAATGCCACGTGCGGGGTATGGCCGATCCACCCATTGTCTCCAGGTGATACGACCCCAATATAGTAGCCTTTACAACCCGATATGACCCTTCCCAGTTTGGAGTTAGCTTGCCTTACTGAGTGGGTTCTGTTATGATCGTCGAGCGCAAGACCAAGTCACCCACTTGAAACAGATTCTCCTTAACTCTGGAGTTGTAATACTTGGTTTTTTTTGTTGGTATGCTGCTATGTGTATTCGAGCAGTCTCATGGACATCTTCTAGAAGGTTGAGGTCCATGAGCAGGATGTCCTTATTGGTATCTTCATTGAAGTTCATCACTCGATAGCTTTTCTCCACTACTTCGATTGGAATAACAGCTTCTGAACCAAAGGCAAAGTTAAAAAGAGTAGCTCCGGTTGCAATTTTCTCCGTCGTGTGATATGACCAGACTACACTAGGCAACTCTTGTGCCCATAACTTCCTCTTCTCTTTCACCCGTCGAGCTAGGCCATGTAACAATGTGCGGTTGGTGATCTTCATCTGCCCATTAGCCTCCGGATGCACCACTGATGTGAATCTATAGCCAATACGGTGATCTCAACAAAACTTCCTAAAGACCTTACTTGTGAACTGGGGGCCATTATCAGTGATCAAAACTTATGGAATCCCATATCAACAAAGCACATCAAGTCGAAAGAACTCCACTACTTTAAGGGCTGTAACCCTTGCCACTGGCTTCACTTTGATCCATTTGGTGAAGTAATCGATCGCCACTAAAATATATTGGAGTTGTCCTTTTACTTGTGGAAAATGGCCCTAGAATATCCATATCCCAGACTGTGAAGGAAATCAATGCCGGGATGGGCTGCAGTTGGGCACATGGGTGGTGGGACATGGTAGCATGCTTCTGGCATGGTTCACAGGTCTTGGCATACCTCTTACAGTCCTTCATCACATGGTGCTTTCGTATTGATGGGCCCCATAGATCCCCTCATGTTTTTCGCCATGACATATTCCGCCCTCAAAGGGGGGATGCACTGGAATAAAGGCAAAGTATGAGATTTTTTGTAGAGTTCTTCATCATGAATGACGTATGACCCCACCTAGGCCTGTATGCGTCGAGCTTCTTTCTTGTCTTTCTACAACACATTCTCCCTCAAATAAGTAAGTAGGGGATCCATCCAGCAAGTTTCGATATCCACGAGCATTACTTTAGCCACTAGGTCAGTGCTTTGTTGTGGCAAACACTCCACATGTACTGGTACATCAAAACTGCTTAGGTCATCTGCTTCCATGTTCTGGTCTCTAGGTATGCTGATCATCTCAAACTTTTCAAGGGGCTCGATTAGTTGTTACACCAGGGCCAACTACTTGGCCAAATGCTCCTGTCGTGCTTTATAGACCCCCGTTACTTTCCGCACGACCACCTAAGAGTCTCCATGAACCAACAAGCACTTCACTACAAGTTTCTTGGCTAGCTTAAGCCTAGTAACCAGGGCCTCATACTCCGCCACATTATTGGTTGTAGAGAAATCGAAACGCACCAAAGTTAGTACCTTGAACCCCTCAGGATTAATGAAGACAATCCCTGCTCCTGCCTCTTCCCTGTTTGAAGCTCCGTCTATTTACATGACCCATGAAGGTTCTTCGGGACTAAGAAAAATCTTGACCCTAGCCTCCTCAAGCGCTGCCCTTTCAGCATTCGACCCTTCTTCTTCTCCATCTGGCAGGGTACTTTCTATCAGAAAATCTGTCAATGCTTGTGCTTTAATGGTTATCCCAGGCTCAAACTTGAGGTTAAACTCTCCCAATTTGACTGCCCAGTTGATCATTCGACTTGATACATCTGCTCTAGAAAGGAACTTGCTCAAGGGTCGGTCCGTCAAGATGGTGATGGAGTGAGATTGGAAATAAGGGCAAAGTTTTCTAGCAGCAGTGACCACAGCTAAGGCCAACTTCTCTATAGATTGATACTTGGTCTCCGTGTTAAGTAATAATTTACTGATGTAATAAATAGGATACTGCACCTTTTCTATCTCTTTGATCAATACCCCGCTGACTGTAGAGGGGGAAACCACCAAATAGAATAGTAGGTTGTCTCCTATCTCTGGCTTTATCAACAATGGAGGAGAAGATAAATACCTCTTTAAACTCTAAAATGCTTCTTCACATTCTGCTGTCCATTCAAAAGTTTTGGACTTCCTTAAGCATCTTGAAGAATGGGACGCATCGATCAGCAGACCTTTACATGAGTCTTCCCAATGTCGCGATCAACCCCGTCAATGCTTGCACTTGCTTTGGAGTTGTAGGAGACTTCATGCTTTGGATGACATCGATCTTAGCTGGATTGGCCTCGATTCCTCTTTGAGACACCATAAAACCAAGGAACTTCTCGGATTGTACACCAAATGCATATTTTGAGGGGTTGAGTCTCATGGAATTTTATCGAACCACTTCGAACACCTCCTGGAGATCTTTCAAGTGATTGGGCGCCTTTGCTGTCTTAACCAAGAAGTCATCTACATATACCTCCATGTTTCGTTCCATCTGCTTCTCGAACACTTTGTTGACTAATCTCTGGTAAGTTGCCCCAGAATTCTTGAGCCTGATGGGCATAACAGTATAACAGTACATGCCTTTGCTGGTGATGAAGATAGTGCTTTCTTCATCTTTCTTTGCCATTTTTATTTGGTCGTATCTGGAGTAAGCATCTAAAAAAGATAGTGGCTCATACTCGGCAGTGGCATCTATAAGCTGATCTATTCGAGGCAGGAGGTAGGAATATTTGGGGGCATGCTTTATTAAGATCTGTAAAGTCAGTACAAACATGCCAATAGTCGTCCGACTTAGGGACTAGTACAATATTGGCCAACCAGTCTGAATAGCACACTTCCCGTATAAATCTGGCCTTCAACAATTTCTTGACCTTACGATTGATGATTACTTGCTTTTCAAGTGCCACAACTCTTTTCTTTTGTCAGATGGGGTGGTGGTGGGGGTCGATCTTCAGATGGTGCTCCATGGTTGATCGATGAATACCTGGCATATCTTCAGAAGTCTAAGCAAACACATTAGCATTCGCCTTCAGGAACTCGATAAGCTCTTTTTTCTGCTCCTTAGGAAGGGCTGAACCGATCAAGAAGGTCTTCTCTGGATGGTCGTCAGCGAACGGAATGGGGATGAGGTCCTCGACTGGTGTGGTTCGCTCCATGGAGAAATCATCACGGTACTCGTTTAGTTGGATCACTTGCACCGGCTAATCTTCATCAAGGGTAGCCAAGGTTACCGCATGGCATTTCTTTGACACGGACTCATCAGCCTTGCAGTATCTGACTCCCCACTTAGTTGAAAACTTCATCAGCAGATAATAAGCCGACAGACAGGCCCGCAACTTGTTGAGACCTGATCGACAAAGGATTACATTATGGCTGGACCGAGTCTCCACTACCATATACTTCATGTTGATACATACTCATGCAGGGTAGACCCCTAGACGGGTGTCTAGCTGAATCGCCCCCTTCACCCTCACCCCCTCGCCATTAAAGCCCACCAATGAGTACTTGATAGGCTTTAGTTGCTCATCTTTATGCCCCAACCTCTGGAAGGTGTCGTAGTAGAGAATCTCAGAAGAGCTGTCGGTATCAACCAGTATACGGCTCAATTTTCATTCTTCTCCAATTGTCATTTTAATTACCAAGGGCTCATCATGGGGAGTAACCACATCGATAAGATCATCATCGCCAAAGTAAATGTACCCCTCATACCTGATTTTCTTACAGGAAGCTTCCCCCGCTTCTTCATTTCTACCTCTGACTTTCCTTCCTTTAGTCAACTCTTCGTCGACTGGTTTGACCACAATTGGAAGCACCTCTTGACACATATGCTCTGGCTATACTGTCACCATCATACAGTTTGGGTTACTTAAGCTGACATACTCATCATCTTCCAAGCTAAGATCTTGCGCTGGCCCAGCCTTGCCCATCAGTCTCCTGGGCGGACGCTTTTCTCTAACTGTTCGTATCCCTTCTGCTGCTTGCCATCTCATCATCTCGTACTCGCCCCAAGGAAGGAGATTGATCTGTCCTATAAACCCCTTCTGGGGTGATCTTGGTGGTGGAAGAGACCGATTGTCGACCCTCTCATTCTTTGCTGGTGCTGTTGTAAGGGGAGGTGGAATTGCTATGATAGATGGTAGAGGAGGAGGAGGTGGTACTTGCTGCTATCCCACGAACTCTATCTACCACCTATGTTGGATAAGATCCTTGACTAACCCCTTAAGGTGTCGACAGGAATTGGTGTCATGCCCATGGTCCTGATGGTGTGCACAGTATAGTCTCTGGCTTAGATATCATTTTGGGTGGGGGGACCAGGAGAGTATCCCCTCGCTTGATATTCATGATCTCAACCATGGTATAGTTGAGAGGAGTATATTCTGGTGCAGGTTGAGCTGGATACAAGTCCTTGGCAACCTTTGATTTTTTACTTGTTTCCCTTCCTTAGGAGTTTTCTCTGAGGTTTCACTCTTTTTCTTTTCCCCCCTTGCAGGGGCATTGTTCACACGTACAGGCAGCTCTGCCACAACTTCTTCTCTTGATGCATATCGATCACATCTACTGAATATTTCAGCATGTGTTCTGGGATGCTTCTTGTTGAGAGAGAATACTAATTGGGGGTCAAGGCAAGCTTTTGACAGGGTCGAAACCACCACATCAAGCTGCAGATCCTTGATTTCTCCCACAATTAGGAGAAAATGAGTTATAAACTGTCGAAGGGGCTCCTTCTCACCCTACTTAATCGTCATCAGGTGGGACATATTCTTTTTCTGGGTTCGACTCCCCTGGAAGTGGGAGAGGAACAGACTACTTAGCTCCCAAAATGTCCCCATAGATTTAGGGGGTAGATTGTTGAACCAAGTCCTTCCTGCATCTCTCAGTGTGGATGGGAATGTCCTGCATTAAAGGGCATCATGGTGGTCATAGATAACCATCCCTACCTTGAAGTTGTCCAAATGCTTCTCCGGGTCTTTCCATCGTACCACCCCACGTTAGAGAAGGCAAAGTTGAGGGGAAATGGGTGATTCATAACTTTACCTGTCAAAGTTGTCTTCGTGTCATAGTCTTGGAGGGCCTCAGAGTCGACCCCCCTCTCCACGTGTTGTACTCGGTCCATCAAACCTTTCACCAAGCGTTCTAGTCTGGTCGTTTTCTCATCAGTGGTTGGTGTACTCTCGGTAAAGGGTATTGCTGTAACTGGTATGGCTGGTGTTACTGCTACGCCCGGGGGAACCATAATAGCTCTTTGCTGTCGGGCTACATAGACCTGCTCTTGGGCTTCTTCTCGAGCATGCCTTGCTTCGTAGACCTTGGCTTAGGTGTCTTCTCTGGCATGTCTCACCTCATCTACCCTCCTCTGGGCCTTACGAGCCACATCACATTCCGTGTACATCCGCCTGCGGGCTCCTTCTGCTTCATGTCTTGACCCCAACCGGTCATGGATAGATGATCTTTTCAAGGTAGTTGGGGACTCGTGACTACTCTCGACCACTTCTGTGGGCTCGTATGCTGGAGCATACTACAAACTTGGCTCCCAATAAAAGTCATTTCGACCACTATCAGGATATGAATCGACTGAAGGGTTGGCCTGCATATGGCTGGGTGATGCTACTAGAGGGGCAGAACGCCTAGAATGCCAGGATCTTTGAGGGACTTCTGGGATATCCATGGGTAGAGCAGAGGCTGCCAGCACACCCGCAGGTCATCGTTGTAACAAATCCATCAGGGTTGCTAGTTGTTGGGCAACATATTGAGAGGGATCAAGGTTATGACCACCTACTCCATCTTCGGATGTCCTTCAGGGGGGATGTCAGGTGGGTGTGGGCCTATAGGAATGTCAACACGCTCTTGTTGTACATCTGCCCCAGCTCGACAAGCATGGGTTTCCCGGAGGTTATAAGTACTCTCGGCTCTCTTTGCTAGATCCATGAGTAGGTTTGATGAAAAAGCTTTAAAAGTAAAATGGGTAAAAGAATGGAATGTAGGACTTGAGTACGATCTTGAATGAGAATTGAGGAGGAAGAAAAGTCTCAAGAAGCAAAGTATGCCATGCCCCACGGTGGGCGCCATTCTATTGTCGATGGAATCCGCTCAGTGCATAAGATGATGCCATGTAGCTGTAGGACAGAAACAAACTATCAGGTGGGCGGGATTTACCTCGGGACCACTCCGACACCAAAGTCAGTAGGTTCCATAGACAAATAGAATGGAACTCTTACTGAAACACAAGAGCTCCTTTAAGAGGGGGTTTCTTGAGATATGGGAGTTCCAATAAGCTTCCCACCTCCCCATAAGGAAGATGAACAGTAAAAAGGCTGAATATTCAGAGGGAAATGGGGCAAAGTTATAGTACTCGAGGTGAAAAATCTTGGGAGGATCCCCTTTGCCATTACTAACCTTCCAATATTTATAGAACCATATTGAAGCTTCTTGGACAAGCTTCTCTCCACCTACCACCATCTCCTCCCATGGCAAACAGATAGCAATAGGATTAGGTAGCTACGACCTTCTAGGGTGGCGCCTAGATGTCTTATTAGCTATTTACGACCCTCTTCGACCCCTTTTTGTCCACATCATCTACTTCTTCTGACAACTGCAGCTGTCATTGCTCACTTATCGAGCATAAATCATACTTTTTGCTGATTCAGTCCATGATACGGTGACTTGGCAGGTCAAATCCTCCTATATGGCACATTAATGACAGAGTAATTAATATTCAACTACCTCCGTCAATCTGTTTAATCACCGTCCTTTTGCCTAGGGGGTCGAACTTGATCTCATCCCTCGATTGTTGCTAGAGCAGATTCAAATCTGCTTGTACGTTCTTAGCTTAGATGTGCAAACGTGTATATGCCTTTATTGACACCTTATGAACAGTCTGCATCTAGGATCTCTTATCAATGCTTCAATTTAAATTGGAAATTATTTTCCCCCAGCAGGATTGAACCTCTCAATATAAACTATAAACAGAAAATAAAAGAGAAGGTAAGAGAAATCAATGGAAGGGAAGAAGGGTGGAAGATGGGGATATGACCTAAGGCATCCCACCTTAGGCCTAGGCAGTCTCTCAACATCAGAGGTCTCTCATAGCACAAAAGGTATAAACCAAGTTATTTCATTATTACATTTTAAGGAGCAAAGCTCCATTACAATGTAATTTATAGATTGCTAAAGACAAACGAGTTGATTGGGACTGATAAGAGTTCCTATCAGTTGGCAGTGGTTGGGCTGCCATTACAGAATAGAAACTAAAACAAAATAGAAACAATGGAATAAGAAACTTCGTAATAGCCAAGGTTCTATATCTCAGATCTCAACCTCGTCTCGGTGAGGTTGAGATTTTTGAGGTCTCGCCTAGATTTAGTACTATGCTAACAAATATAATCGAAAATAGAAACCATCCAATATTCCTTTAGCTAATAGCTAAACAAGAGTTACTAATCTAAGAAATAGAACCTTCTGAAAATAGAAACTAAGAACTTGTTATTACATAAGTTTCTAAAACTAAAAATAGAAAGTGCCTTGCTTGGTCAACACTTAAAGAAGAGATCTTCTAGAAGATGATAGTTGGGAAAAGATTATCTCCAAGAGGTGGCTTGTGGGGTCCATCGATTTTTGGTTCAAGGTTCTTCAAAGCTGCTATCAGTTTTACCAGAATGGGTTGGACTAGGCTACTACAGGCTGAACCAGAATGCTTCCTTTGGCTGGAAAATAATGCATCGCAATCTCTTTCTTTAAACAACAATGCTAGCATTCCATTTTCTGGTACAGTCCCTATATTAAATCCACTTTTCTTGAAAGAGTATCTTTTGTAGTGACAAGGCTATAATTTTTCATTGAACAGTCATATTTGCCCAATTGCATAAACTAAAATTTACATATTTTAGGGGAAGATTGTTAGAATATTATGTGTTTAGGGTTTCAATGAAACCCATTCCAATCCATACAGTTGTCCTAGAACACAATAGAGAAGCCATAAACAATGAACATAAAGACATACCTGTCTGTGAAGAGACCGATTTCCATACACTCCAAGTCACTACAAGCTTTGATCGAAATCCCTCGGTCATAGTCTTCCACAGCCTCCAGAGGATATCCTGACGTCTCTTGCTAATGGGTGCAGAGAGAACTTATTAACCATGGCTGTGGGGACTCTAACCCAGTATTTATAGAATAATGCTGTAACCTTAAAACCCTTCCCACAATAGAATTAGGGTTACCAAACCTATCTCATACCATGTGACAAACCGAACCGAATCGGTTATATCGTGTCAATCAGACTCCCACTGAATTAACTAGTTTAGGTAATTAATTAAGCCCACATAAATCTAATAATCTCCCACTTAAGCTATATTAATTACAAAACTATCGTCAACCTGTGGCCACGGAATCCAACACACTAAATCGTTACTAACTTTGAAACATCCATCAAGCTTCCCAATGCAAGCACCAACGAATAATACACCTTAACATATGGTGTATAAACTTTTGTCAGCCACAACAGAGGTTTACTCAATACATGAATCGTCTGAGATAATGCATGAAAGTAAACTCCCATGTGAGTCCAAACTTGATTAAGAAAATCTTTAATCAAAATTACAGCAAAACCTTTATGGGCAATATAATATGGTATTTAAATATTCTGAAATTATAATACCATACTTTGGCTAGACACCGTCTTTATTCTTTGATATTATCCTCTCATGGCAAACCTCCTCTAGCTTGGATTAATACCGCACTTTGACTTACCATCATTATTTGTATGGCTGAATACTACCTTATATATCTGGCTGAATACTATCCTATATATCTGGCTGAATACTGCCTTGTTCGTCCTTTGACTAAATACTACCTAGTGTCTGGTTAAATAGTGCCCGATTTATCTTTAGCTATATACAACCTGATTTATCTTTGGCATGTCAAACATATAACTATGTAGGCAAAATAGCAATACTGTAAATGCTAATGCAAACAAAACCATAGTTGCAAAAATTGTACCCATTAAACCATGAGCAATACAATCAAACATAGTAAGCAATGTGAAAACACAAGTATAAACATAAAGAGTCTCACACTAATTAAGCATATCTAGAGACTCTCACTGATTCCCAGATCTTTGGCCACTTAAGCCTCTGATAAAATTAATTGTTTTCAACCATTCTTATATTGGACGTACCGTCCCTTAAAGGTTCCCATTGACAAAACCTTCGTCAGAGAATCTACAACGATATAAAATCTTTTGACACTTTTCTTACTTAAAGAGATTCGATCTCTATTAAGCTTTGAAATACTATATTTCTTATTGTTCTTTGAGAAGAACACAGCTGAACCGCTGTCACAACACATCTCAATAGGTTTAGAAGTAGAGTCTATAACCTCTAAATCAGAGAAGAAACTTTTATACAAGATACCTTGCTTGTTATTTTCACATAAAGTTACAAAACCCTACTACCATAACATTGAACTTTGAGGTTGGTTTTCTGTCATCAATGCAAACATTAAAATTGCATCAAAATAGCCTAGAGTGTCACTACTTCTATAAATGAACATATAATCTTTGGTCCTCTGCATATACCGCATGACCTTCCTTTTCCCCAATGTTTGGTAAGCTATACCAGCATCTAACTGAAAACATCCTATGACACTCAATGAAAATGCTATATGAAATGATTACAACCTTAAACAAATATCAAGCTTTCTACTACATTGTAGATGCTAATACTCAGTATCATTCTTTGTCTACAATTCTGTCAATTTATCTCCTTTACTGATTTTAGCATCCACAACTTACTAGTTATACATGCATACTGAACCATTCAAAAACACGAACATTATTTATACTTTGAGATAAATCTAGAATTTTATTTTTTCTATCACGAGCAAACTCAATACTAGGTACAAAGGTATTTGCTCATACAGTTTTACATGTTGAAGTTATCAGACAGAAAAACATTAATTTCAACTAGTAAACCATGTCACTACAGGCCAATGAAAACCATCAACATACATGACAAGGAAGTGAATCTACTCCCACTGACCTATAGATATATACAATGGTCAATGGCAATCTCAACAAAATTGAAAGAAGATACAACCCTGTCAAACTTCAAATACCATTATCCAGTGCAACTTCAAAACAAAATGCACAACTAAGACCTCAAAAATTTGAAGTTCTCTTTCTCTTCTCTTTGTGTGATTTCACTTTGCTAAAAGTCTTACTTTGTAGCAATCAATTCTCCCACTGAAATCATATATTTTCTTTGTATACCCATTTTTAACCTATGAGTACACCACTCATTAATAAAAGCATAAAATCCCAAGTCTCGTTATTATTCGTAGACAATAACACATCCTTTATGATCATTAAACATTCAAAAACAATTTCATTACTAATAACTTGCTCAAAATCATTGGGATCTTTATTTTTATCCATCACCAAAAGCATCTATTTTAAAGTACAACATGTGATTGGATGAAATCACAGATCTACATGGTCCAGTATATCTCTTCATTGCCTCATTTGGCTCTGCTACTATGGCTGAAGCATCGATCTTAATGAATATTTCTATAATCATTTCGTTACACTCTAGTAATATTTCTGGTATCTCAACTGGTTGCTTCACACCCATTTCCAGGTGGCCTCATCAAACTTCAAGTTTATTGAGTCTATTTTGACATCCCATAATATGACAACTCAATGTCCTAAAATAATCACTCTCCCATGAGTATTATGAAATCATGTCAGTTCTACAGTCTCAAACAAGAAGATAACTGAAACTGAAACTGACTAACTAGCACTCTATTAATAATATAGGCTGCAATATCAATTCTTTCCTTATAGGATTAATACATTCTTAGGATTTTGTAAATACTTGCTTAAATTTATCAGGAAATAGACCAGTATCACATGGTCTCCTAAAACTCTCTCATTCAGATCCAATAGTTTCAATTCTTTTAATAAAAATTTTTCCATCTTAATTTTCATTATATGGAAAAACACCCATTGACTAAACTGTGACAAAAAGTCCTAGATGAAATCTTGATGTCCACCAAGTCCAATAAATCCTTGTTGTGAATAACCTTCACTTACTTTAATCTTGTCATCTTCTCTTTTAATTATTTCTCACATATATACATATAATAAACCTTGAAAGAAGAATTTTAGAATATTATTCTTTCTAATCTTTCTTTGGACAACTGTCCTAAACCCTTATGACCAGGGTGGAAGATTACAATATACAGTTTAACTTCTAAAGATAAAATAAATTAAAGATTTTTATACTTCTATTGGTTCAAATTACGATTAATGCTTAAGTATCCAATATACTGCACTTTCTTGCTCAGAAGTTTCATAATCCTTATTCCTTTTTCACTTAGCTGTCCAGCTATATAAATTTTTCTTTACATGTCTCTTCTGGGTCACTCTACAAGAATTTTATTCTACTTAGATCCATTTTATCTTGTAGTTTCTTAATGTCTAAATCTTTGTCATAAAGTATCTGACTATTCCATAAAAAAATATTTTTCTTTCTATGGGTTTCTCTATCCCTTTTACAATTTTCCTTTGTCTGGGTATATATTATGCACTTTGACATTGACATTCATATTTTTCTCTTTTCTTTGTACTTTTATCCTTAGTTCTTTCACTTTAGGGTTCACTATATTTTTGAGTACTATAGGTCACCAGGATCTGACTATACGGTTCTTGTGAGGAAGTGAAAAGTCTAAAAATATCACCTACATAGGTTTTAATGAACCTACAAATATTCACTTATCCTTGAGTTTATCATTAATAGTTAACAGCTCTATCTTATATTTCCTCACATTCCTAATACCACCTATTATCATAAAAAACTGGTACTGATGGATTTGAGTAATAAAACATCTCTCCATCCCTTCTTGAAATATCAAATATTTATTTGGATTTCATAGAGAATATCCTTTTTCAATGTTCCTCATATGAACATTGCCTTACTTCATCTTAGAGACTGAACGTCTTAAGAACCAAAATATAATTTTCTGTTGAGTACATCTATGTTAAACAGTCCTAGACTGATTTTCAATTTCCATATCAATTCATAGAATTGGCTGCCAAAGACATGCATCTTAAGGTATTTAATCATTACATGTTCACAACTATATTATAATGTAAATAATTGTAAGTCTACGATTAATACCAAATAAAATCAGCTAGCAAGAATATATATACATAACAAGTGCAAGCTAATTAATATCTTTGAAAAGTCAATCGAACTACACACACATCCTTTGGGACAATATGTACACTGGTCCTCTCAATATCTGTGCAATAACTGCAAAGAGATAATGACTCTCGAAGATTTCATCACCTTTGGGTGGATGAAACCCCCTAAAGCTAAGATCCTTCAACCATGTGCATGAATTCTTTATTTTCTTTGACAACCGTCACCTTTGGGTGGACAACGTCGTTCTTTATAATCTTAGACAATACCACCTTTGGGTAGACAGTGTCGTTCTTTGCTGCATCCATAAAAGTGAGAGTTTATTTCAGTGTCACTTTTGGGTGAAAACTATACTTCCTTTACTATAGTTTGTAAATGAATAAATGCTAGATTTGAGTATATTACGATAGAACCAAGGTTGCCACTTTGGTGGTCACACCATAATCCTTACACAACAGCTATAAATCATAATTTGAATAAACTTGGACAATGTCACATTTGGGTGAACATTATCAAACTGAAGCATTTACAAACACAGACCTTTGAATTTGAACGCATCATAATGAAATAGATTGCCACTTTGGTGGTCACACCATAATCCACTATGATATGAACAAATTCCAACTTGCAGCTCATGTGGGATATCATGAATATTTTATTTACACAACTAAATAGGTCTAAACATCCATATAAGCATTCATAATAGCTCAATCAATCAATTTTATACAATAACTTTAAGAAAAATCATCAAAAACATTGCAAATCGAGTTCCCATAGGGCATTTTTCCATAATAACATGTTTTTCAATGCACCAAAATGTACCAAAATATATATCAGATTGAAAAGCATTAAAAATGGAGTCCAACGAAACAAACCCGAGGTCAATCCAACCTTCTTAGCTCCCAGAATCACTGTTTAATGTCTTTTTATTAAAAGCTGAAACCAAACAGGCCCTTATAAGCCTTACAGGGTCGGTCTGGGTCAATTCAATCAGCTCGGTTTGCCCAGGAGCAGCTTGGTTCGGTTTGAACTGAACCGAATATTCCAAAATCCTTTTTATAACCAAAAAAACAAGACCACCAAAAAAAAAACAAAACCAAAAACAAAAAACAAAACCAACCAAACCAAATTCACAAACCAAATTTAAATATTATACAAGGAAAAACAAAATCAAAAAATAAAAAACATCTAACCCCGGGATTCCGGGGGGGGAAACGGATCAATACAAAAAAACAAAAAAAGAATATATTTTTTCCCCCTTTTTTTTTTTCCCCCCCTTCCTTTTATCTTTTTTTTCCTCTTCTTTTTTTCATTAAATCCCAAACCCCCAAACTTCTCTCCTTTTAATTTAAGGGTTTAAATAAAAATCAAAATATTTTAAATTAAAATTTTTTTTTTTTTTTTTTTTTTTTTTTTTTTTTTCCCTCCCCGATTCAATTTTCAATTTAATTTTAAAAAAAAAAAAAAACAAAAAACCACCCCCACCCTTTAATATCCCCCCCCTTACAAACAATCCAAAGAAACCTTTAATCACACAAAAAATAAATATTTTTTTAATAAAAAATTAATTATAATAAAAAAAAAAAACCCCCCCCCCATTTTTTTTTCTTTTAATTTAAATTTTTTTTAATTTTTTTTAAAAAAAAAAAATTTTTAAAAAAAAAAATAAAATTAATTTAATAAAAAAATAAAAAAAAAAAAAAATAAATATTATTTAAAAAATTATTTTTTTTTTTTAAATAAACATTTTTTTTTTTAATGTTTTAAATGTAAGACCCGTGTCAATCTAACCCGGTCTTATCACCTTGAACCAGGTTTACCCATCATGGTCGAGTCAAATGGACCAAGGGCGTGAAGGAGATCGAGATCCCAGGTATTAAATCGACCCAAAAACACTTAAATTAGGGGAAGGGTCGCATACCCAGCTAAGGAGGGTCGGACCCCCAAGACAGAAAGTCAGACCCTCAGTTTTGAAGGGAGGGTCGGACAACTTAGAAACCTAGGGTCGACGGGATCATCGACCCTCCCATCGACCCTAAGTTGCCGTAAAAACTGAAATTAGAAAATTTCCTAATTTTTCGATTTGGATTCTTTCCTAATCTCAAAGGGACTTATTTTAGGATGTTCCTACTCTATTTAAAGGACGTTCCTAAGCCTCTTTCACTCCTTTCACAACCCTAATTGAATTGAGAGAAAGAGAAGAGAAGGAAGAGAAGAAGAAGAGAAGCAAGGAAGAGAATTTAGCCAAAACGAGAAGAGTTGCAGAGAAGGAGTATTCTTCTCAGGTATGGATACTAATTCCATGAGTTTCTACAGACCTTGGGTTAGGTAATGATGAAAGTATAATCTTGGAGAAACCCAAACCATCAATCCACGGTTAGGTTTCCATAGAAAACTATGGGAGATTACGTGAAAGCTATATAAGTGGATGATTCATGGTTCTAGACCAAGGAATGAATATTGAATGGATAGTAGGAGAAAGCCATAGGACCCCAAACACAAAGCAAGGAATAAAAGGAGGGAAATTGACCAAGATCCACCGAGGGTCGCGCACAGAGGGTCGATGATCATCCGACCCTAGGTGATCCTGATGATCGACCCTCAGTGTTCGGGAAGTCCAGATTGGGGAGGGTCGCACCCAGGGTCGATCATGACTCCGACCCTACCTCCGACCCTCAGTTAACAGAATGGTTTTTAAATTCGAAATTAATTCTAATTAAATTCTATCGACTTTGTTAGGTCTTCTAGCAATATAATAACATTATAAAGGTGATTCTAAAGCTTGGAAGATGATCTATTAACAAGCTAAGGTGAGGGAACAAGACCTAAACTAACTGGTTAATAATAAACTATTTTATTTCTTGAGTCCAATGCCATATTGGTTCTATGCGTGTATGCTTGTATGTGCATTCAACATGTCATCCAATATTTCTATTATTTGTTCATGCATATTTATTTTACTGTTATAACATGATGATGATGATGATGATAGGAATAGGCATGTGAATGTTTGTGTTTGGCCAGTGTATATGGTGCGGGTAGGAATGGTATCAACCGGTACAACCATGACCGTTCTTCATGGGGTGTATATTGTGCCATTGTCTACTCAAGTCATGTCCATTGATGTCGTCGTATCGCCATTACCTTAGCAGAACTATTATGTCGTAGAGTATCAGGGGAGGTGGTCTCGGTCCTTGTAGTCTCTGACTCTACCGGGGGCCTTAGCTCTATCTCTATGGATGTTTTGAGGGATGCTGGGGTGAGGCCTTGGATACACTTTTTGGCATTAGGATTGGTTAGTTGCGAGCCCAGTTTGCAACCCTAGCCAGCAGGGGTTTATTTGTTGGTATGGTATCAACCGGGTACAGCCATGACCGTTCTTCATGGGGTGTATATTGTGCCATTCTGGGTGCTTATGGGGCGACGGTGCCGTTTTCATTGGGCGTTTCCACACACTCGTGTATAAAGGTGCGGCGGCCACCTATCCTTTCTATAGCACAGTGCAAACTATAAACCAGACCAAAGATATAAATTGATTGCATGCATATGTATTGTTGCATTGTTTTGTTTGCTCACTGAGCCATGATGTGTGCTCACCCCTCGACGTCGAATATTTTTAGTTGATGATGCAGGTTTTACCGTTGAAGACTATGTAAATGCTCCAGAGTACGGGAACGTTGCAGCGATGGTAGCTGAAGATGAAGTGGATATACATGACGTCTCTTGCGAGTGCAACTCATGTGTATTCGATTAGATTTTTGGTTTATTTATTTAGATTTATTAAAGACATGTATTTGGTATTTAAATATTTATGTCTCAATTGACACAGAATAATTTGCTATTTAAATTTTAATATCACATAGATTCTCAGTTCATTTTATTATAAGACTTCCACTATTGTGTATTTACTCTGATTATGATTATGGATGTATGGAGTTTAGATAACACGGATATAGCCTACTCGAGATCCTGGTTGAACCGTTGGTTTATTAGCGGTTCATCACACCATTCTGAATAGTGCGGAATTGGGGTGTGACAACTTGGTATCGGAGCATCTCAGGCCTTGTCCGCTGAACTAGCATACATTCAAGACAATTGTGAACTGAGATAGGATAAAGGTAAAAACAGTAATATTAACACACTATAAGCACAAGTGATGGTTGAGACCGAATTTAAAAAGAGAGTAATGCTTCTATTAAAGGAGAAACAATTTTACATACAATGTGAGAGAAACAAACGTATATACATAACTAAAGCAGAGTACAGTCCACAACCCGGACAGTTACTCTGAAGTACAAGAAAATAAATACAATCAAGAAGCTGGAGGTGAAGGAGGAGGCGGTGCCTAACGATCTCTCGTCATAGTCCTCGGCGTAGACTCTTGTCAACCGGGCTATCCGAGTGCGGGTCGTGCGAAGACTAGGCCGTGAGATCAGCCACCCGCCGATAAGTCCGGCGCCGTGCGTCGAGCAACTCATCCATCCGCCGGAGATCAAATCCGTGCTTGAGCCTCTCTGATCTCATGCAACATCTCCATCATATCAGGAGGTGGGCGTAAAGGACCAGCCGCATGGGAAGGACCAGTCTCAGGTGCAGGATCCACCGCAGAAGAAGTACCAACTCCAGCTGCATGCGTAGGTGAAGGCGGTGGTATCGAGTCGACATCCATATACATGCGGTCATCATCATCGGCAGGATCCGCATGAGCTCTAGCAGCGGCAGCAGCGGCCTCAGCGTCAGCCATCTCGATGCGAGTGTGAGGGCGCACCATCTCGTTCCTCTCCTCGTCACTAACTTGGGCATCCCGCATGCCCATCTTGCAGATAGCCTCCCAATCTAGAGGCGACGAGAAGGTTTTCTCCTGAATCTTCTCATCCACCAAATCCGGGCATGTGCACGCGTCGTAAGTGATGACAGGGAGCCACCCCATATCACCAAATGCTCTCTCCACATTGAGCAGGGCTAGCTCGGCCAAGTTCGCCAAGGCGACCACCCTCTACCTTCTTACGAGTGTAGTGGGCAAGCGCGGGCCTCGGCTTCATTAGAGCGGAAGTGAAGCGGATCACGAACTACCGGGTACCTTAGTACGAGCCATGGTATCCGCCAAAAGAAAAGCAGATAATGAGTTAATAGGATAAAAATCCAAAATTTGACATTATAACGGCGTAAGTGGCCAAAAGCCTCACTTGTCACCCATACACGTGGGCAGGAGGAGTTACGTAGGTTCTAACATATCCTACAATACACATACGGTAGGAAATTTTAACTAATGAGGTCCAATTTGAAGAAATTTCAAGAAATCAAAAATTTCGACAAATTAGGGCAAAAGAGCAAAAATCCAAGTTTCTCGATAACCAACCGATGAAACTCAAAAATTTTTTGAGGGCTTTCGTTCCTCGAGACACCAATAACAAAAGCCCCCAATAAAAATCAAATTTTTACGGTTGGAAAAAGTTTAATTTGAAAAATACAAGTTAAATGGACAAAAACCTAGAAAAGAAAACCTAAAAACAGGGGAAAATGAGAGAACATACCCGTAGGGATGATGTGGACGTCGAAACCCGGATCCAAACTGACCAAAATAGCGGAGTGGCACCTGTAGCAACTCGGAGGAGAGAGAGCGAGTCGAAGCGGGAGGGAAATAACAAAGAATGAACCCGGAATCGGATCTTAAAAGTCTGATTTTTTGGTGCGAGGGTCGGACAATTCGGCCCGGAGACCATCGACCCTCGGATCGACCCTCCTATCGACCCTCGGCTCTCGGGAATCGACGGGAAAACCCGGGGGTCGGATCTGAGGGGTCGGACACCCATCGACCCTCCCATCGACCCTCAGCTCTCGGGAATAATAGGTCATTCCCGGGGTCTGATACTAAGGGTCGGACCTACCATCGACCCTCACCATCGACCCTACATAAGAAAGACAGTAAAATTTTTATAAAATGAGCTAGAATTTGAAATTTTACATCTCTTAGTGTGCCTACATGAAGTATCAATGATTTTCTCACCTATTTGATGATTTTCGGGCACCACCAATCTCGGAGAAGAGTATGTACGGACGTAGAGTAACCGGGCCGAGCCGGAATGCGGTTCCACCACCACCACCGTGGAGGAAGCGGGCCGGGAGAATATTTATGTTCCGGGGAAATCCGGATCAGGCAAATCCTACAAATTTGCCACCTCCACCACCTGAGTTAGCAACCGTGGTGATGAATTTGGCCCGGCAAGCGCAGCGGATGCAGCACGCGCGGGGGCTCAAATGCAAGTTGCAATGGGAATCATGTTCCAAGCCACTCATGCTACACCCATGCGAGGAGCCGGGACAAGCCCGGTGCGGCACCGGTGGGTAACCACCCGGCACCTCAAACACCTCAACCACCGGCGCCGCAGATTCCGGTGCCAGGTCCGGAAGTAGCCCGGGTTAATTATCGGTATCCACAACCTATGTTTGGGGCATACCCCCAAAATCGAGATGGATCACTCTCGGCCGGTTGAGAGATTTTTTTGAAGATGAAGCCCGGGGAATTTAGCGGTAAATCGTCGATCCGTTATGGCCGGCGCGCTTGGATCGGCGAGATGGAGAGAAACTTTCTTATGATGACTATTACGAGGAAGAAAAGGTATTATGTGCCACCTTCATGCTCAAAGGTGATGCACATCATTGGTGGAAATCTACCGGGGCCTATCTATTGACCAAGCACGCCCTATTGACTTGGGCTATTTATAAAGAAGCTTTCTTTGAGAAGTATTTTCCGCGAAGCTTCGGAGAGATTCTATGGAGAAGGAGTTCCCGAGTTTATATCGGGGGCAGATGTCAATGGATGCATATCAACAGCGTTACGAAGAGCTGTTTTTCTTTGCACCACTCAATATGCAAGAAGAAGACACTAAGACCCGTATGTTTGTCACGGGACTTAGAGGAAGCATCAGAGAGCACGTTATGGGATTGGAAATGAAGATATATAATGAAGCTGTCCAAATTGCTCGAGTTATAGAATCGAGCCAGAAGGAGAGTTATTTTACGCAGAACAGAGGTATGAAAAGGCCAACTGGAAATACTTACAGCGGAGGGAACAACAAGACATTTAAATCCTTCCGCACTCAAGGGTTTACTGCTGCATCCAAGACTACCCCAATAAATCAACAGCAACCAAAGCCAAATCTTGAAGGTCCGAGATGTTTTAACCGCGGCCAAGCGGGACATATGGCAAGGGAGTGCCCTAAGCCCAAGAAGCAATTACATCAAGGCCCAGTATATCTTTGTGACATCGAGAGGATCTTTGCCGCATCGCCCGATGTGGTCACGGGTATGGCCGGAACCTTTTAAATTTCAATTATGTTGTGTGAGCATGTAGATTAAGTAAATAAATCACAGGTATCGTGCCTATAAATGGCGTACCCGCCAGAGTACTCTTTGATTCAGGAGCTACTCATTCCTTTATATCTGTGTCATTCGGAAAGAAGCTAAATTTACCCATCAAAACATTAGACTACAAATTACTTGTACGGTCACCGATGGGGTTAGAAGTGGAATTAGAGAAAGGTTATGGACCATGTCCAGTTCTCATTGGCGAGAAAACCTTAGATGCAACTTTGATACAACTTGAGATGGCAAACTTTGACGTCATCTTGGGAATGGACTGGTTAGCTCGGCATTCTGCAAACCTATTATGCGCCGAAAAGAAGCTAACATTCAAAGACAAAGGAGGAGCAGAATTTAGTTTTTCGAGAACCGAACTCCCCTGTAAACGCAAGCTTATACTCTCAGCACTGAAAGCTAAGAAGTGCCTTGAAAAGGGGGCAGTCGGGTATCTGGTATCGATGGTCGACCTAACAAAGGAAGCACCACGAATGGAAGATATTGATGTCGTGCGAGACTATCCCGACGTATTTCTAAAGAATTATCGGGATTACTACCCGATCGAGCCACAAAGGTTTGTAATAGATCTTATACCGGGAGCCGCACCGGTATCAAAAGCACCTTATAGAATGGCTCCTTCGGGGCGGGGGAATTGAAAGTGCAACTACAAGAGCCGCTGGACAAGGGTTATATTCGACCCAGTATATCACCATGGGGAGCACCGGTATTATTCGTAAAGAAGAAGGACGGTAGCGTTCGATTATGTATCGACTATCGGGAGTTGAACAAACTGACAATCAAAAATCGATATCCCCTACCTCGGATCGATGACTTGTCGATCAGTTGCAAGGAGCAAAGGTATTTTCTAAGATCGATCTTCGATCAGGCTATCATCCCGATTGAAGATTAAAGAAGGTGATATTCCTAAGACGGCTTTCGGGATCGAATCACGGACATTATGAGTTTTTTGGTCATGTCTTTCGGATTAACAAGCGCACCGGCAACTTTCATGGAACTTATGGGCCGGGTTTTCCACGACATGTTCGATACGTCGGTTATAGTATTTATTGATGATATATTGGTATACTCCAAGGACAAGGAAACCCATGTCAAGAACCTAAACGCCACCCTACAGCGTTTAAGGAAAGAGAAGTTATATGCCAAATTTTCCAAGTGTGAGTTTTGGCTAAGTGAAGTCGCCTTCCTAGGCCATGTAGTATCCGCAAAAAGGTATCAAAGTGGACCCCAGCAAGATCGAGACTATTGTAAAGTGGGAAGCACCAAAGAGCGTTTCGGAAATTAAAAGTTTTTGAGGGTCTCGCTGGTTATTATCGGAGATTTGTGGAAGACTATTCCCGGATTGCCGTACCTCTCACCCGGTCCGACAAAGAAAGGTGAAAAGTTTGTGTGGACGGATAAATGTGAGAAGAGTTTCCGGACATTGAAGACCAGATTGATATCCGCTCCGATTTTGACTATTCTTCTGTTCCGGGACGGACATTTACCTTATACGGCGATGCGTCGGGGCACGGGATTAGGATGTGTGCTTATGCAAGGAGAACAAGTAATTGCTTATGCCTCGAGGCGGTTGAAGGCGCATGAGAAAAATTATCCCACTCATGATTTGGAGTTAGCGGCGGTAGTACATCTTTGTCAAGATATGGAGACATTACCTATACGGAGAGAAGTTCCAGTTTAAGTCGGACCATAAAAGTCTTACTTATTTATTTAATCGGGAAGGAGTTGAATATGAGACAAAGAAGATGGCTGGAACTATTGAAAGACTATGATTACGATATCCGGTATCATCCGGGAAAAGCGAATGTAGTAGCGGATGCGTTAAGCGAAAAGCGATGATAAAATTTCGGGGAGAGGTTAGTACAAGCCGCGGCAATGTGTACCCCCGGAATGGTATTCGCTCGCGGCGGCGAGCGGCGACGTGATAGATTCAACGGATGAATCAGCCAACCAAGGGTTTATTCATCAATTTTCAAATATGTTCGCTGCATTGAAAATTATACCCGATATAATGGATGAATTGAAGACGGCTATCAAATCGGATCCTTATCTCGTGATGAAAGAAGCCCATACCACCATCTATTCGATACATCCGGGAAGTACAAAAATGTATCATGACTTAAAGAAACGTATTGGTGGAGAGGAATGAAAGCGGATGTAGCTAAGTTCGGTGTCTCAATGCCTAAATTGTCGAGAGGTAAAGGCTGAGCGACAAAGACCCGCGGGGCCATTACGGCCACTACCACTACGAACCGGCATGGAAATGGGGCTGCATCACTATGGACTTCGTCACGGGATTACCCCCGACTCCTCGAGTAGTTGGCGCGGTTTGGATGATTGTGGACCGTCTAACTAAAACAGCTCGCTTCATACCTATACGACCTCGGTAT
This sequence comes from Protea cynaroides, assembly GCA_028583415.1. Taxonomy (NCBI): domain Eukaryota; kingdom Viridiplantae; phylum Streptophyta; class Magnoliopsida; order Proteales; family Proteaceae; genus Protea; species Protea cynaroides. The sequence continues at coordinate 32,394,978 of CM053271.1, forward strand.
ACTCTAGAAAGGTTAGCAAAGCTGTATGTGGATAATATCGTTCGATTACACGGTGTACCGAGAGGCATTGTATCCGATAGAGACCCACGATTCACTTCCAAGTTTTGGGAAGGATTGCAAAAGGCTATGGGTACAACATTGAAGTTTAGTGCTGCATTCCACCCGCGAGACGACGAGACGGACGGCCGGGCGGACGTACAATCCAGATTCTAGAAGATATGCTACGAGCATGTGTAATTGATTTCAAAGGATCATGGGATGAAAAGTTACCCCCGATCGAGTTCGTTTATAACAATAACTATCGGGCTACTATACGGATGTCACCTTATGAAGCACTTGTATGGCGGGGAAGTGTCGAACTCCGTTGTTTTTGGAATGAAGTTGGAGAGCGTAGTATTGTTGGACCGAAATTTGTTGAAGAGACTTGTCGAGTGGTCGACATTATCAAGGAAAGAGTGAGAACGGCTTAGAGCCGTCGGAAGCAATATGTAGATGCTCGGCGCAGAGATGCGGAGTTCGCTTGTAGGTGATAAAGTATCAGTCGAAAGGTTCAACGTCTGCGCGATCGAGATATCTATTATGTTAAGGTCACATGGAAAAGTAGAGACATGGAATAAGTTACATGGGAAGAAGAAAATGCTATGCGAAAGCAATACCCTCACTTATTTGATTCAGAAGGTACGTACAATTTCGAGGATGAAATTTTTATAAGTAGGGGGAGTTGTAAGACCCGTGTCAATATAACCCGGTCTTATCACCTTGAACCAGGTTTACCCATCATGGTCGAGTCAAATGGACCAAGGGCGTGAAGGAGATCGAGATCCCAGGTATTAAATTGACCCAAAAACACTTAAATTAGGGGAAGGGTCGCATTCCCGGCTAAGGAGGGTCGGACCCCCCAAGGCGGAAAAGTCGGACCCTCGGTTTTGAAGGGAGGGTCGGACAACTTAGAAACCTAGGGTCGACGGGATCATCGACCCTCCCATCGACCCCCGGTTGCCGCAAAAGCCGAAGTTAGGAAATTTTCTAATTTTTCGATTTGGATTCTTTCCTAATCTCAAAGGGACTTATTTTTAGGATGTTCCTACTCTATTTAAGGGGCGTTCCTAAGCCTCTTTCACTCCTTTCACAGCCCTAATTGAATTGAGAGAAAGAGAAGAGAAGGAAGAGAAGAATAAGAGGAGCAAGGAAAGAGAATTTAGCCAAAACGAGAAGAGTTGCAGAGAAGGAGTATTCTTCTCAGGTATGGATACTAATTCCATGAGTTTCTACTGACCTTGGGTTAGGTAATGATGAAAGTATAATCTCGGAGAAACCCAAACCATCAATCCATGGTTAGGTTTCCATAGAAAACTATGGGAGATTACGTGAAAGCTATATAGGTGGATGATTCATGGTTTTAGACCATGGAATGAATATTGAATGGACTGTAGGAGAAAGCCATAGGACCCCAAACACAAAGAATGGACTAAAAGGAGGGAAATTGACCAAGATCCACCAAGGGTCGCACAGAGGGTCGATGACCATCCGACCCTAGGTGATCCCGAGGATCGGCCCTCGGTGTTCGGGAAGTCCCGTTTGGGGAGGGTCGCACCCGGGGTCGATCATGACTCCGGCCCTACCCCGGGCCCTCTGTTAACAAAATGGTTTTTAAATTCGGAATTAATTCTAATTAAATTCTATCGACTTTGTTAGGCCTTCTAGCAATATAATAACATTATAAAGGTGATTCTAAAGCTTGGAAGAGGATCTATTAACAAGCTAAGGTGGGGGAACAAGACCTAAACTAACTGGTTAATAATAAACTATTTTATTTCTTGAGTCTATTGCCATATTGGTTCTATGCGTGTATGCTTGTATGTGCATTCAACATGTCATCCAATATTTCTATTATTTGTTCATGCATATTTATTTTACTGTTATAACATGATGATGATGATGACGATAGGAATAGGCATGCGAATGTTTGTGTTTGGCCAGTTTATAGGTACAACCATGACCGTTCTTCATGGGGTGTATATTGTGCCATTGTCTACTCAAGTTATGTCCATTGATGTCGTTGTATCGCCATTACCTTAGTAGAACTATTATGTCGTAGAGTATCAGGGGAGGTGGTCTCGGTCCTTGTAGTCTCGACTCTACCGGGGGGGCCTTAGCTCTATCTCTATGGATGTTACGAGGCATGCTTTGGGGTGAGGCCTTGGATACACTTTTTGGCATTAGGATTGGTTAGTTGCGAGCCCGGTTTGCAGCCCTAGCCCGCCGGGGTTTATTTGTTGGTGTGGTATCAGGCGGGTGCGGCCATGGCCGTTCTTCATGGGGTGTATATTGTGCCATTCCGGGTGCTTGTGGGGCGGCGGTGCCGTTTTCATTGGGCGTTTCCACACACTTCGTGTATAGAGGTGCGGCGGCCACCTATCCTTTCTATAGCCCGGTGCAAACTATAAACCGGACCAAAGATATAAATTGATTGCATGCATATGTATTGTTGCATTGTTTTGTTTGCTCCCCGAGCCATGATGTGTGCTCACCCCTCGGCGTCGAATATTTTTAGTTGATGATGCGGGTTTTACCGTTGAAGACTATGTAAATGCTCGAGTGCGGGAACGTTGCGGGGATGGTAGCCGAAGATGAAGTGGATACACATGGCGTCTCTTGCGAGTGCAACTCATGTGTATTCGATTAGATTTTTGGTTTATTTATTTGGATTTATTAAAGACATGTATTTGGTATTTAAATATTTATGTCTCGGTTGACCCGGAGAGAATAATTTGCTATTTAAATTTTAATATCACATAGATTCTCGAGTTCATTTTATTATAAGACTTTCGCTATTGTGTATTTACTCCGATTATGATTATGGATGTATGGAGTTTAGATAACACGGATATAGCCTACTCGAGATCCTGGTTGAACCGTTGGTTTATTAGCGGTTCATCGCACCATTCCGAATAGTGCGGAATTGGGGTGTGACTCTTCCCTAGGAAGAGTAGCATTATAGATTTTAAATCTGATTTGGGAGGAGAGCAGAAAGAATGGAAAAGGAGCTAATTCGTTCAGAACGCAGTTGACACCTAGCGTCTTTGGCTCAGCATTATAGCTTTTATGGCTTTAGCACGGGTACGGCGCTTAGCGCTTTGCTAATTTGAAGTGCCTCGCTATGCTTTGCTAACGGTTGTGTTGTCAATTTTGTTACCGACACTCCGTTCCGCTTCGCAAATGCTTGGCTAAGTCTTGAACCTTCGCACTGACCATTCTCTTTCTCAGTAGCAAAAGCGCTTTTTTTCCCCTTAAGTAGAAGGACAAGAACACCTGTGGCTTTACCAATCCATTATAAAAAAAAATCCCGTAAAATATGCTGGTTATATTTTGAAAGGGATTACCAGCTCGTATGTCCCTATTCTTTGGTATTAGTGATTCCTAATATAAATTGAATTACATTTAGGAATTCCCATTACTGCTTAGAATTTTTTCCTAAACAAGTAAGAATACTGATTTAAGAAAGAATCTCTAAACAAAATACGCAATGTACTAGGCATCCTAAATAAGAAATCCCATCGTAACACCCATCAGTAAATTGGTTGCAACTCTCCTGATATGACTTGGAATTCCAAGATTTTGGTCTCGTGGAATGGTAAGTGAATAAGCTCTCAAAGGGCACCAAAATTGTGCAAAATGGTTTAAGTTCTGACCTTTCAAAAATACCCTTAAAGAGTAGTGATGAAAATAACCCACAAAATCCAGTGTATTTAATGCAACAGTCAATAACCAGTGGAGGAGATCCTAACAGGAAACCATGTGAGTTGGTCTCTTGAATGCCCCTATACCACTCTCTCTCCATGAGCCTACTATTGGAACTACATCAGACTTATCCATATCATCAACAACAGCCACATCATCAGCAACAGCTATTGATCTTCCAGAGGCTTCTAAAGTAGTTACGTAGGCTGTATCCAGTTGTCAGTTTGTTAGAGTTGTTATGTATTCTGTTAACAGTTTGTTATTTTTTGATTCTTTGTAAGTTAAACATTATAAATTCAGATCGATAGCCTTCAGATCGATTGACTGAGGCAATTCATTTACTCTGTTTATGGTATCAGAGCCTGCCAAGAGAATTTCTCGCTTTGAGTTCAGAAATGGCTTCTCCTCCTACATCCGTATCATCTCTATCTTCATATCCTTATCCAAATACCTTGAATGTGATTAATTTTGTCTCAGTAAAGCTTACTCAACTCAATTACCTACTATGGGAAACCCAGGTTTTGTCTCTCATTGAGAGTCAAGATCTTCTGGGATTTATTAATGGAGAAACACCTACTCTAGATCGTGAAATTACAGTAGTTGATGGAAAGAAGATCATCAATCCAGACTATACGTCCTGGATTCGTACTGACCGGTTGGTGAAAGCATGGATCACCGACACTTTGTCAGAAGAAGTACTAGGATATGGTGTTGGTGTTCAAACGTCTGCAGAGCTATGGAACATATTATCAGCTACATTTTCTCAGGCATCAGAGGCCAGCGAATTTGAACTATTATCCAAACTTCATTTTCTCACTAAAACTGAGTCAATGACTCTCTCTGATTATTTGCTTAAGTTCAAAACAATCTGTGATCAGTTGAATGCAATAGGTAAGCCTATTCCTGATCAGAGAAAAGTTTTCTCTCTGCTCACAAACCTTGGACCAGAGTATGAGTCATTTTCAACTTTTATGCTGAAACCTCCAGTCCCATCTTACACTGAACTGATTCCTCTCCTTCAAAGCCATGACCTCCGAAATCGACATCACCAACTCAACACTGGATCTACCAATCATCTGGCCTATTACAGTGATCGCCAATCAAAAAGGGGAGGGTTCAATTCCAAAGGACGAGGCTTTCACCAAAGCTCTGTCTCTAGAAATGTGAATCAATCAAGCAACACTGAGTCCAAAATACAGAATCCACAAGCTACAGAGACAAATCACAGAGGTACAAATCCCTTCTCTAATAATCGTGGAAACAACTCATCAATTATTAAGTGCCAGATCTGTAATAAACTTGGTCACGGAGCCTTGAAATGCTGGGGACGATTTGACAACAATTATCAGCTTTCTACGCTGCCAAAGGTTCTTGCTGCTATGCATATTTCAGAGTCACATGATGCACAGTGGTTTCCTGACACAGGTGCGACTGCACACATGATAGATCAACCAGGTAACCTTCAAAAACTTCACTCATATAATGGCTCAGATACTGTGCTGGTCGGAAATGGTGCACAGATACCTATTGCATATACTGGAGAAGGTAGAATTGTTACTAATAATTCTGTTATTCCTTTATCCAAAGTTCTAGTTGTCCCACAAATACAAAAGAACCTACTGTCTGTTTCACAGCTAACGAATGATTTTCCCTGTTACTTCGAATTTAATGGTTCTGGATTTCAGATCAAGAACTCTCAGACCAAACAGGTCCTAGCATCAGGGAGTAAGCAGAATGGTCTCTATGCTCTTGATAGTTCTGATGGATCATCAGATTTCAGTCATGAAGCATTGTTCTCTTCTCGTTTTCAATCTACTACAGCAGATACATGGCATCAAAGGCTCGGGCATACTCATCAAAGAATTTTGCAGTTCTTACAGAAGAAAGGATCAATAAAAGTAATAGATCAGTCTCAACACATGTGTTCTAGTTGCCAGTTAAGCAAGAGTAGTCGACTTCCATTTATCACATCTTTCACATGTTCTAACACTCCATTAGAACGAATTCATTGTGATCTATGGGGGAAAGCACCAACTCTGAGTACACACAAATCTTCATATTATGCTTTGTTTGTAGATGATTTCTCCAGATATAGCTGGATATATCCACTCAAAAGTAAATCAGAATTTTTCAATGTGTTTGTAATGTTTCAAAGAATGATTGAGAAACAACTAGACAAGCATATTAAGGTCTTTCAATCAGATGGAGGGGGGGAATTCTGTAATCTGCAACTAAAGGAACATCTTCAAAAATGTGGCATTGTGCATCACATTTCTTGTCCAGGGACTGCTGAGCAGAATAGCATAGCTGAGCGAAAACATAGACATATCGTAGAACTTGGACTAGCCATGATGTATCACTCAGCTATTCCCAAATGGTTCTGGGTTGAAGCCTTCTCTACAACAGTCTTTGTGATAAACCGGCTTCCTTCTCAAGCATTAAAAATGGAAAACCCCCTCTCAGTCCTATACAATAAGCAACATGATTATGGGACACTCAGAGTGTTCGGGTGTCTGTGCTTCCCTTGTCTAAGATACACCACCGACAATAAGTTTGACCCACGCTCTCTTCCATGTCTTTTTGTGGGGTATAGTGATCACCACAAGGGGTATCGATGCCTACATTTTTCTTCAGGAAGGATATACATATCCAGAAATGTTGTCTTTGATGAGAATACTTTCCCACTTAACCAACTCCACCCACTCCCACTGTACCCACTAACGTCATTTAATCATTAGATGTTCTTACCTTCAATCGGTGGCTACCAGAGTCTAACCAATCCCCTGAGTCCATCACCGATTCTGTTCTGTCTTCTTCTTCAACATCCAGTAACTCCCACATATTTACTTCTGACCCTGATCCTATCATCACCACACCACAACATGTTAATTCTCCAGTTCACACTTGTTCAGATTTATCTCACTGCAACTCAAGTTCCTCTCACACTTTTCCTACTTTAAGTCCATTACACACCCCTCCTACTTCAAGTCCATCCCACACTCCTGTGTTACATATCCCAATTGTTCTTGATCTTATTTCACCTCCCACTTCTGTTCAAACTCAGTCTATCCCGTCTGATCCAGAACCCAGTATCTCATCACAGACTATCAATGCTCATGATATGATAACCAAAAGTAAAAGTGGCATACACAAACCCAATCCTAGATATGCTCTTTTTATCTCCACTATACCTACAGAACCTACTTTTGTAAAGGCAGCACTAAGACACCCTGGATGGTATGCAGCAATGAAGGTAGAAATGGATGCTCTAGCTCAGAACAATACTTGGACTCTAGTATCACCTACTCCATCAATGAACATCATTGGCTGTCGTTGGATATTCAAGACAAAGCTTAAGGCTGATGGATCTTTGGAACGCCTTAAAGCCAGACTTGTTGCTAAGGGTTATTCCCAACGAGAAGGTGTCGATTTCCATGAAACATTCAGCCCAGTTATTAAGCCAGCATCCATTCGTCTAGTTCTGTCCATTGCAACAGTAAACAGATGGTATATCAGGCAGCTAGATGTGCGAAATGCATTTCTTCATGGTGAACTCCAGATTCCTGTATATATGCATCAGCCCACTGGTTTTGTTGATCCCTTACAATCAGATTCAGTTTGCAGATTACATCGCAGTCTCTATGGCCTCAAACAAGCCCCAAGGGCTGGGTTTGACAAGTTCAGTGATCATCTTCTACAGTTTGGTTTTGTCTGTTCTACATATGACACCTCTCTGTTTATATACAACTCCCAAGGTATCATCATGTATCTGCTCCTTTATGTCGATGACATAGTTTTGACCGGGAATGATTCTTCAGTATTGCATGATTTTATTGCAGCTCTAGCAACTCATTTTGCTATGAAAGATATGGGACTGCTCCATTTCTTTCTTGGTATAGAAGTTCATCACAATGATCAAAGATTATTCCTTTCTCAGTCAAAATATGCAGCCGACATCTTACGGAGAGCACACTTCACAGCACTCAAGCCTATATCTACACCGATGAGTTCAGCACAGACAATCTCTGATATATCTTCTACTGCAGCTACTGATGCAACTCAGTTTCGAAGCTTGGTTGGGGCCTTATAGTATTTAACAATTACTCGCCCTGATCTGTCCTATGCGGTAAATCATGTTTGCCAATATATGCATTCTCCCACAACACGGCATTTTGGTCTTCTCAAATGAATTTTAAGGTATGTGAGTGGAACCCTTCACCATGGCATTACCATACACAGAGACAACAATTTTGGTTTATCTGCCTATTCTGATTCTGATTGGGCGGGGTGTCCTATCACAAGGCGATCAACAACTGGCTTCTGTACCTTCTTAGGCTCCAATCTTATTTCATGGAGTGCTAAGAAACAGCCAACCGTAGCACACTCTAGTACTGAGGCAGAGTATCATGCCATGGCATCAACAACAGCTGAACTTACATGGCTGTCCTTTTTATTGCGTGATTTGGGTATTTCACGGTCTCATCCTGCTGTTATTTTTTGTGACAACATGGGCGCTCTCCACATGACTGTCAATCATGTGTTTCACGCAAGGACCAAACACATTGAGTTGGACTACCACTTTGTCCGCGAGAAAGTAGCTCTTGGGTTTTTTCAAACTCAATTTGTTCCCTCTCATAAGCAGCTTGCTGATATTTTTACCAAACCCCTCAGTCGTCAACCATTTCAAGCTATTTGTCTCAAACTTGGCATTCGGTCTAAACCGTTGCTAAGTTTGACGGGGGATATTGGAACTACATCAGACTTATCCATATCATCAACAACAGCCACATCATCAGCAACAACTATTGATCTTCCAGAGGCTTCTGAAGTAGTTACGTAGGCTGTATCCAGTTGTCAGTTTGTTAGAGTTGTTATGTATTCTGTTAACAATTTGTTATTTTTTGATTCTTTGTAAGTTAAACATTATAAATTCAGATCGATAGCCTTCAGATCAATTGACTAAGGCAATTCATTTACTCTGTTTGCTTTCTACTCTGTTTACCTACTAATTGAATACGTGAACAATACTTTTCATGGATATTGAGATTGCTCACAAGATTCAAAATTTTGCCAGATTAGGTGATTTTGCTAAATTACCCTGTGATGAAACCATCTGAATGTGTATGGAATCTTGTAAAAATCTAGCAAATGAGCATGCATGCTTATTTTAGTACAAAGTTAAGATTAAATTATTTAGTAGTTATCAACTTATAAATTGTCAAATAGTTGACAATATTAATATAATTCAGCTATATGGAAGTATGGGACTAGGCCTGCCTTCACCTCTCGCATTGATCTTTCATTATTAAGAACTACTGAGAAAAGATATCCAAACTTTGGCTGATATGTTGGTAATTCATCATAGTTTACTTATAAAACTTAAATGGTAGGATTTAAACTAACAAATGATTTAATGCTTATATGCAAACTCTTATTTAAATAAACCAATGCATGCCCCAAGCAGGATTGCTTATAATAATTGCTTGTTTATTTAGTACTAGCGGAATATTAAGCTAATTGATACTCCCTCTTTTCCTCCAAGATAGTCTACTTTGAAAAAACTCATTTTATGGGATTGTAATAATTCTCTTAACTTTCCATTTTCTTAGTTTACCTTTTATCTATAACATGGGTTCGAAGTTGAACTTCGTTTTCAACATGGGATGCAAAACTAGTCGATCTAGTGTGTCAAAGGGTAAAATGGAAAAGCAACCAAAATTATTGCATTAAACGCTTCCAGTGGGACTATTATTTTGGAAGCGTTAGTAGCACAAAGTTGACATAATGAACAGAGGGAGTAATGATTAATTATTAACAATTAATTAGAAGTTCTTAAATATTTAACTAACTAGTAATTATTGACATGGAAAAATTGTTAATTAACATAATTGAATATTTTCAAATTATCATTATGATTTTATATCTAATAGTATTGATGCAGGCCAGGTTTACTCAAGGAAAAGGGGTCGCAAGAAGTTAAATGGGCTTAGGCCATTGGGCCAGCCTAATGCTGATTGGACAGAAAATTTAAAGCAGCCCTATTAGCTATCCTACCGCCAGCAGTACTAGTAGTCGATTGCATTATGATTCTTTTTTGATTGAGAATAAATTAAAAGTTTCTTTAGTTTCTTAAAAGTGTTTAGAAATTTTCTATAAAAGTAGTTTTTGTTTTAGTTCGAAATTCCTATTTTTTGTAACATTTCAAAAGTTTATAAATAAGAAGAAGTAAGATGTTGACGGCAGACATTTCAGATGAAAAAGAAAAGATATCGAATTTTTTTTTCTGGGTTGAGTTCTCAGTTGTGAGACTCAATCGACTGTCTTGTTTCTCCTTCTATTGCCCTAATCTCTGTTATTTTATTTACTATTCTTTTAACACTGCTGGACGACATTGATTCTTATTGTTGTTGATCAAATCCTTGCTGGTTTAGTCAAGAGTACCATCAAATCCATCAAAAATACTTTCAGGCTGGATGGTAATAATTATAGCTGACCTGCAGAGTTTGTAGCTGCTTCAGTTCTCCTCTAATCGACTCAATATTTCAGCTAGTGTTCATAACTACCCTCAAGAGTATCCTCTACCAATTTCAAGAGATTTCAATGATTGGATTTTCAGATAAGTAGAATTTTCTATTGTTTATTAAATTTGATTTGAGTTGGACTGTTATAAGATCTTGTAGCAAAGAGGGATCATTGATTTGAATGTGGTGAAACCCTCTTTGCCATCAAGTATGATCTAATTATTTTGATTAGTAAATTATTTAATAGTATGTGTATAGTTTGAATAGAAAGGTAATTCGCATAATCATAATTTATTATACATCATATATAATGGCTATTAATGTAAAGGTTTAAAAGCATGCAAGTAATTATTGGAGAGAATGAGAGCTGTTGTAGCCATAACTTTGCATCCACGACTTCTATTTCATAGGTTTGCTTTATAGGCTGAGCCTCATCAAAGTGGTTTTTGTTTTCATCTTTAGTCGAATTTACTTCGTGTACCCCACCTTATGTTCTTGGGTCTTTTCATGATGCTCTAGATTTAATATTTGTTCAAGGGAAAATAATGCATCTGGTGGATTGGAATTTATTTATTATTTTTTTTTTTGGGGGACCAACGGGGGGTTGCTGAATATAATAAGATCAGTGAGGTTGCTGAATATAATAAGATCAGTGAGGAAAGGTGAATTTAGCTCCACTGTGGAGTGGCTTTGGAGGCATGGTGAGGGCTATGGAAACTGGTGATTAGTGCTAAATATGGGATGGTGGAGTGAGTGTGGGAGATGAGTTAGGTCAATGGCTCATATGATTGAACATGCGGACGAGGTTCTTGGTTTGGGATGAGAAAAGAGTGAAATTTTGGCATCACTATTGGTGTGGCATTTTCAAGATTGCCATAGTATGGAATCAAAATGCCAAAATGCCAAAATGCCATGGTCGAAGAACATATGGAAAGGGCTGGAGATAGAAGAGTGGACCCAATTTTGAATGATGGAAGTGGAAAGGATATTGGAATTAATGAAGGTTTTCTGCAGGAACAAAAGGAGGGGAGGTGATACTATGGTGTAGGGTGGCTGCAGGTAGTGGTATTTTTTTGGTGAAGTTCTTCAAGATGCTTCATAGTGGTGGTGGTCTCTTTTCCTTATAACATAACTAGGAAGTTGGAATCAATGGATTCCTTAAAAGGATTTTATTTTTCCTGTGGACTAGGAGTCTGGTTCTCGCTTAGGGTATGTTTGGTGTCATTTTTTATTTTGTTTTTTTTTTTTTTTTTTTTCGACACGTTTTGGTTTTTGCAAGTGTTTTGGAATCAGTTTTGGGAACTATTTTTCTTTAAAATTAAGAGGAATAACACAAAAACCATAACAGGGTAAAGATCCGTTTATGTGTTAATAAGCACATGCTCTAAAGGCTTCAAAATGAGGGTGAAATAGGTAAAATATCGACTTTTTATAAAATCCTTCTTCCAGACTTGCAATGCTCGTTTTCTTCATCCAACCAAGGTGACTCGATAGCTCTTGCTTCTCCCCTTCTCTGTCACACCGCCTTTGCATGTCTCCTCCCTCTCGTAAAGTCATCGTCTTCGTCGCCACCCACCGGAAGAACTGAAACCTTCGAGTCCTCATAAAACTCAGAGAACTCAGGCAGATTGAGATTTCCGTGCAGGCCTGCACTATAATTTTCTCCCTAATATTTATTTCTGTTCTGCTCGATCAGGAAGATTGGCAGGGTCTAGAAGAAAATCGGTCAAATGGGAGAGATTCCATCTTCCAAGAAATCCTACCATTCGTTTTTGCATTGTTACCATATTCAGATTGGAAGCTTGGTTATGGATTTGACTCCATCAGAAGTTCTACTTTACAGATATTCCAGTTCTGTATTTTCAAGGCCGCATCGTGAAGAATGGTACTGGTGAGTCGAAGTGGTGAGCGATGGAGAGGGGGAGAGAGAAACGGAAGATGCAGTGGAGCTGTGAGGTAGAGAGAGAAAGTGATTCATGGATTGGATGATTGAGATTTTTTCTTCCCTATCTAATGGTTAATTAGATGCTAGCAGTGTGTAGAATTCCGTTATACACCTCTTTAAAATAAAAATAAAAATTATTCTACACAGGTATACCAAACATTTTTTATTCTATAATCCATTATGCCTAGAAATTACCAAACACATTTTTTATAAATGATTCTTTATAAATAGGTCATTAACAAAAATAATGATACCAAAGAAAGCCTTAGTCGCTTAGTGACAAAGAGGTTGACTCTTAATTATGGGCTGCTTGTTTGGAGAAGATTTTGAAGATTGAAAATCTTATTAGGAGAGTTTGGAGACTGAGTGAGTTTAAGCTTGGCACATGTGTTGAAGGAGATGTTAGTCATCCCATTTTGAGTTGTTTTGTTTCGCAAGTGTTGGGATAGTTTCTATTGGTGGGGCGAGGGTTGCTTGAGACTGGCACTATTATCTATATATAATGGAGGAGAAGGAAGGGGTTCTGTGAAGGGAAGAGCTGCAATCTTATGGAAGGTAATTCCATTTGCAGTATGCTGGTGTTTATGGAGGGAAAGGAATGCATGGTCTTTGAAGCTAAGGAAGAATAACTGTCCGGGGTAGCAAGGAATGCCACTATTGTCTGTGGAGTTAGGATTTTTTTTTTTTTTTTTTTTTTTTTTTTTTTTTTTTTTTTTTTTTTTTTTTTTTTTTTTTTTTTTTTTTTTTTTTTTTTTTTTTTATATTTTTTTTTTTTTTTTTTTTTTTTTTTGGGAGTGGAGTTTTGGGGGAGGGGGGATGAGGTTGTAAATTGGCGAGGAGTTTTTTCAACTTCGGCAATGGTGAACAAAAAGATGTGTGTCTTGTGTAGAGAGTCCAGATGTTGACTGTTACGTCCTCAAGAAAAAAAAAGATTAATTGGCACTCGGTTCCGATTCCGAGTGCCAAACCCTTTGTTTTTCTCCACCTTTGACACTCTTCTTGTGGTGATCAAACCCTTTGTTTTTCTTCTCCTCTGGAAAAGATACCATTCTGATTCCCATTAGGTGCTCCAAAACAGACACCTTGTGATTGATATCATCAAAGTCAGGATTGGTGATGGATCCTTTACTTGTCTCTGGTTGGATAATTGGCATCCACATAGGGTTTTGCTAAACATGTATGGAGAAAATATCAGATTGACTCTTGGGAGTGACTGACAAACAACGGTCTCCTCCCTCCTTTCTAATGGAGCCTGGAGGTGGGGTTGTGTTTCCTCTTCTAGCGTTGCCTAAGCTTGGTCAGCCCTTCTGGATATTGCATGAAGGCCCAGAGGCAATGGAGACTCGGTTCTTTGGATGGCATTGGCAATGGGCACTTTCTCCTCTCACTTGGCTTGGGATTTGGTTAGATGAGAGCAGCTAAGGACATCATTTGATTCAAGGGATTCATCCCCTTGCCATAGTTTCATTTGTTGGAGAGTGATCTTCAAGGGATTCATCCCCCTGCCATAGTTTCATTTGTTGGAGAGCAATCTCTGGGACCCTTGCCCCTAGGGCCTTTCTTCACCAACATCATGTCCCTCTTCAACCATTTTCCAGCCTTTGTTGGTCAGCTGTTGAGGGCTCCATCCATCTTTTGTTCAAGTGCTCCCTCTCTTCTCAACTCTGGGAGGTAATTCTCAACTGGTGCTGACCTTTGTACAAGAGGATATGAACATTGGATAAAGAATGGACATGGATTTCGTAAGCTTATAGAGGAAAATTTATCTACGACCTTTTTAGCAGCACTCATCTTTTGTGTCACTATCTATCACATATGGATGGAGACAACATTAGAACACGGACTTGCAAATCCAGGAGACTATCTATCATCTTTGAAGTCCATGGTAGCATCTCCATATTTAAGAGATCATGCCCAGACTCCCCTATAATGTTAATGCATGGGATTTATGTATCCAATTAAATGTGGATAGGATTTCTCAGGACTCTTGATTGTTCTCTTTTGCTTTCTTGGGCCTCCCATATTAAGGAAGCCTGTGCTGTATAGTTTTTGCTCTATTTAATATATATACTTCTATTCACCCCCAAAAAAGGATTCAATTCTCCATTTACCACTTATCTCTTTGATGAATTCACAGTTGATAAGACTCCATTCACTGACCTTGACTCCCTTTTGAAATTGAATGTTCTATACAAAGTTTCCCTAAATGCTGGATTTCTCTGATTTTGAAGTATTTAGCTCCTTTGGTCCCAATTGCCAATTCGTCCTCTTCACAACTAGCTGATATAGTGATTTAAGGACTAGGTCAACAGACCTTAACTGTTGTGGGTAATGGCCTCAATATGGTTCCTGGTGTTGTTTAATAACACCCAATGACAATGAAATTACACTTTTGAACAATAACTTAGCATTCGACAAATTAGAAATTGTATGACTGAGCAAATTTCAGTCAAACAGATCTAGAACATTTAACACAATAATGTGAACTATTGATGAACACACCAATTATGGTATTCTGAAATCTAATGGAGTTTAACACTGCTCATTTATTTTTGACTTTTTGAACCACTTCGAATTTGAAAGAATCAAAATGAAAATTGTGGAGGTTTTATAACTCTATAAGTCATTCTTACATGTTATTGTTGTAATTTTGTCTGCAAGAACCTTGCCTTCTTTCGCAGATACAGATTTATAACAAGTCGGTTCTAGAATGGGAAATTGCAGTTGGCTTGCATTACAAGGTTAAGCAATTGAACTTACCTCTGATGGGTTAAAATATGCACATTCTTCTACAATATTAAGTTCTCATCAAACTCAACTTTGTGCTTAAATTAGTATGATTTTCATAAGATGAACTTCATAGGTGAGGACATCAATAAAGTAGTAGCAAGCATTTAGGAATGGGGATGTGCATACATCTTGAGATAACATGATTGATAGCGAATTATTTTCCAGGAAAATGTAATAACCAAAAAACTGCACTCTGAGGAAAACCAGACCTTAGAAACAGGCAATATATTTTTGGGGTGAATGAAGTATTTATATTCAAGACACTAACAAAAATACAAAACTTGCTGTCCCATTTGGGGGAGCCAGCCTGGAATATGAAGAGAAACAATCCGGAGTCCTGGGACATCTTATCCAGTATCCACAATTAATTGGTTAGGTAGGTTCCATGCATTGACAATAAGTCTTTTTCAAGGGGAATCTGGACATGGTCTCTCAAGTGAGGAGATGTGGCTGTTGTGAGGACAAAGGAAAATCATTTGAAAATTTTGATTCCTCAATTTTAATTTGTGAATTAGCATTTAGTTAAAGTTGTCTACCCTCATAACATTCGAATCGGGATCTGAAAAGTTCTCACCTTCAGATCCCATCCATTCATGCCAGCGGAGGGTAAGAAGACTGGAGTTGTCACCTAGATAAGGTCTAAGACCTATAAATGATGTCCCTCAATGGAGGGACACTAATGACTCGTGCAAATGGAATGGCTATCTCGTCTCACCAAAGGCGAATAAGTGTCAAATTACGAGTTGGGAAGATGTTAGGCACCCACCTCGTCCGATTGAACCAGTTTCTCTAAATCCTATCATTTTCTACAGTTTATGAATGTTTGAGGCTATCTAATTAAACTACAAGATACAAGGGGAAATCCTAATTTGATCTCTAATTCTTTACTAACTATGCATGGCATAAGCTGAAATTAAACAAATTAAACAATAAAAATAATTACAAAATAAATTAAAGAATTTAATGAACGGCCTAATTATACATCTAAAGAAAGGAAAAAAAATGATATATAACATATGACCGAGGTCTGGGGAAATCCCAGACCGCCTACGTATCCTTGTGCTGCGAGAATCAAGCCAAACGTAGTTCAAGTGGGTGTGTACGTACCAGGTGTGTGCAAGAAGAGGGATGCTCCCAAAATATTAGAATTCATCCCAAGAACGAAAGATGTCCCCACGATAGTAGGACTCATCTCAGTGTTGAGGTACTCCCTATCACAAGGAAGTCTCCTCGGTGATGTAATCCCACAACATATGAAACTTACCTTAATTTGACCGAGCGTGGAGCGACCAAACTCCCCCGCAGCCTACGTATCTCTCGTGACCTCTGTCCCTCAAGAATCAGATCAAGCGTAGTTTCTATGGATTGACGAGCCATGGACACGCGTGACAATACTCAGGAAAGACCAAATGCCTCAACTCCCCACACAAGGGGTTGACTAATATCTCACTCATATCCCACATTCGGAATACTCAGGTGGGCCGTCCGTTGGACTACCAATCCTATGTATACATTTATCCATTTGTACATTTTCATTAATACATTTCGAAACAATGATCAAGGATTTCTCACACTCTTAGATCCAATCTTAGGGTTGGGTGGGTCTCATTCTAAATGAGCCCATAATGGGTTAGACTTTTAGGAGTCCCCTAGCCAATCACATCGCGGGAATGGTGAATCCTAGTATACATCTATTACAATGAAGCATTAGAATGAGGATACAATAACTTGTGGGGTAGGGATCATACATTGAATCATCATGTAGAGGTCAGTCAAAATGAATAAAGGAGAATACCAGATGATGTGAACTGAAGCCATCAAATTAAATAATAAACATAACCTTGATAATGTTTTTTTGACAAAATCTTTGAAAGTTGATCTGGTGGCGAATGAATTCATGCATCATTAAAATTCCTGTCATCATTCAGACTAGGATCAACAAACAAGTCTTCACAATTTCAATAATTAAAACATTTTAAAGGAACATTTAGAAAACTTATCTCTTTAGGACTGCATTTTCATGCAAATTCCTCGCCACACCCAAATCTCTAGCTACTTGGCTATCAACTGCTGAATCCTTGTTATGAATTTTCATATCCCAACACCCAAACAAATTGTAGGATCCTGAAACAAATCCTTGAAAGTTCCCTCGATGCAAGGAATAATTTAACTCTTACAATAAGAATGAAGAAGTAAAGCATTAGAATTAAATTCTATTAGTTGAATAAAGCCTACACTTATGCAAGAGAATAAAACCACCTACAACAAAACAAACATCTACTATAACCCAAAAGCTTATAATAAGGTAAGAAAAAGAGGGCTCTCGAATTCGGGATTAGTAAAAATTGAGTGTCACTTGCATCTCTTACTACCTCATTGATTGCAAATTTATCTATAATTGACAATAAAAGCTAATGCACCAAGAATAGTGCAATCAATAGGTGTAACACTATGGACAAGGACTCCATCTGAACCCCAACCAAACAAGAAGTCACAAATGCTGGAGTAGTTCCAAGAGAAGGAATCGACTGCAGCAATTGGAACAAAAATTTAGATTATAAAGAGAGAGAAAAAAAAACCTCAAGCTACACCTTCCTACAACTGCAGGCTACAGCTTAAGTCAAGAACATATCCCCATACGAATTAGACAAGCTATATACCGATTTCAGAAAATTCACAATTTAAGACACGCACATCATCATACAATTTCGGCTCTAGGATTTGGGAAAATCCTAAAATCCTCTCTTCTACTATTTCAGGTTCAAAATAAAGAAGAATTCTCTCATTAGATTGACTTCCCCACTCTCTCCAATTGTTCCAGATTTTTGGTAAGGAATGAAAACCTTAAAAATTTCCAATAAATTCCTAGTTCATTTCTACCCCTGCTGTTTTCTGGTTCACAACAATAAGGAAATGCACTTATTGATCCATCCAAAAGAGAAAAAAGATAGGAGGCACATTCCTCAAATTAGTATCCTCAAGAACTTCTAGGATCTAGTCAACCGATCTCTTAGTCTGAGGTTTCTATAGTTGTCCAACCACCAAAACTATGGCAAATAATTAATTTTATTTCAATGTCTTGAACCAAGAGATTAAGATATAAAGACAAACCTCCAAAGATAATCCCATTGATGACTAGATACACCACAAATAAAATCAAGCAAGGCAGAACATGCACATAGGCTAAAGGAAGAGATGAAACACACTAAGGATTGAAATCAAGATCACCCATCATCAATAGGAACAAGAAATCTCTCAAGAGACAGAAATTCATACACAAGTGAAATAAAATCCATACACCAAAAGAATTAATAAGAAGGAACAAAAACCCAAAATTTGTGGTTTGAAAATCTCACCTTCTTTTCACGTCTCTTGCAAATTTTCCCTCTCTATTCTCCTTCTTCCCTTTGGCTTTTTTTTCTTCTGTTCCTTTCTATCACTCACGATGGCCTGACGGCCTCCCTACTGTCCCACGGCAATCACTGTTGCTCCTCTCTTCCACCTCTCCTACTTCTTCCCTGTAGCAGCCTCATCTTCTCCCCATTTCTGGCCTACGATAGACCCACCTCTTCTTCCTCTTCCTCACCAAGCTTTCAATCTCCCATAGCTGCAGAGAAAACCCCAAACCCCACTGAGATTCAAAAAAACCCGCTACCCCGAGATCGCAATGTTGCTCTCTCTCTCTCAAACTCCCTCACTCTCGATTTCACTCCCTCATTTTTTTTTTGCCCTCTATAATCGGACCTTCCTCCTGCAAGAAAAAACCCCCAAAACTTTTAAAAAGAACCTCATGGTTTTCTTTCTCTCGACTTGCAAGAAAAGAACCTCCCTAGCTCTTATAGCCACCAAACCCTATAAAGGCATTTAAAAGATTTATTTTTTCTTTTAAAGTTTTCCAAAACTTGTTTTTCAGTCAAGTACTTTTATGACCCATTAAATACATTCTCTTTTATAGTCCCATCAAGTCCCTTTTTAAAAAATCATAAAACCACTTCAGAACCATGTTGAAACCCCCATTGTAAAACCCACATTTTTTTTTAATTTTTTTGTTTGTTTTTTTTTTTTCTTTATTTTATTTTTGTTTTTTTTTCTCCTCTCTTTGGACATATCCTACTGTCCCATCATGAGTGATAATTTCTTTTTTTTTTTCTTTTGTCTTTGATCATCATTCGTATATATATATTTTTAAATAATATAATTTCACTTGAACAATTAAAAGAATATTAATCACTTATATGAAATTCACCTAAGAAAGTTATTTTTTTTTTGCCCTTTATGATTGGACCTTCCTCATGCAAAAAAGAAACCCCCAAAACCTTTAAAAGAACCTCATGGTTTTCTTTTTCTCAAACTTGCAAGAAAAAGACCTCCCTAATTCTTATAGCCACCAAACCCTATAAAGGCATTTAAAAGATTTCTTTTTTCTTTTAAAGTTTCCCAAAACTTGTTTTTCACTAAAGTACTTTTATGACCCATTAAATGCATTCTCTTCGTAGTCCCATCAAGTCCCTTTTTAAAAAACCATAAAACCACCATAAAACCACTTCAAGACATGTTGAAACCCTCACGGTAAAACCCACATTTTTTTCTATTTTTTTTTTTTTTCTCCTCTCTTGGACATATCCTACTGTCCCATCACGAGTGATAATTTCATTTTTTTCTTTTTCTTTGATCATCATTCGTGTGTGTATATATATATATATATATATATATATATATAATGTCACTTGAACAATTAAAATAATATTAATCACTTATATGAAACCCACCTAGCAAAGTTATTTTTATTCTTTTATTATTAAGTAAGGAAAAACTAAAATAAAACAGAACAAAAATTTATTGAGAGGTAATGACAAAAATGTAGTGCTAACAGCTGTGGGCTTCAAAACAATAGATTCCCAGATCTGACTAGGTCTCCTAGATTTGGAGGTCCAAGTTCTAAGATTGCACTTCATCCATATCATATGTGTTTTATGGTTGCACAGAAAGCAAGTCTGCGAACAAGTTCACAAGAGGACATCCCTTTGAAAGCTGATTTGATCCATCTTTATTCCTTATCCAGGTCTCATATCCTCCTACGAGAAAGCCACACTGGTAAAGGATTCCAAATCTGAAAGATGGAAGGGCACTTAAAGAATAAGATGTTGGAATCTTCAACGGCGGACCACAAGAGGCTGCAAAACGGCTGAAGAGGGATATGATGCTGTTGCAAACCAGGCAATATTAAGTTATTAACTCTGAGTCCTAAAACTACTTCATATTATTAATTGATAGAAAAGGTGCCAGAGGCCTGGAGCTGTAAAACACCCAACTCTCTCATCAAGGCCACAAACAGAAATATTAATGGTTGAAATCTATTGGAATAGGTCTGCCACCACCATCATTCCCAATAATTGATACTTCTCCTCGGTTTTGGAGTCCAAATAATATTACTGTTGACAATCTTAAGATTGGGGGACTAATCATACAGTAGCAGGTCAGATTGAGTGGGAGAAGGAATTGTTAGGATCGGGAGAACGCAAACAAACAAGAAGCACACGAAGAATTAACGTGGTTCAGCACCCCATCGTGGGATGCCTACATCCACCAGAGAAAAGATCGACTTTCTTTTATTCCCAAGAACAGCCTCTCGAATCTCTCCGACAGACCTATCTCATCCGTCGGTCTTATAGCGCTCGCTCTCCATTGTCGAGGAGAATCCTCTCGCCTTGCAGTCCTAGGTTTTCCCACCGAGACATTTATAGGGAAACCTAGAAACCCTAATCCCACCACAATTATAAGTTTATCCCCATACATGTAATAGACTCATACCCTAATACACATACTACCCCTTATAATTACATGGACCCCACAGAATATAAGACACCAACCCAACAGGAATATGAATTTAAAAGCCTGATTATTGTGTCAAAGATCAACAGGGAACTTTAATTTAGGACATCTATGGTGTTGTGTGATGGTCAGGTTATAGACTATTTATATACTGATGATATTGACTATGGTGTTTCAGATAGAGAGGGCAACTCGAGACAGTATTCCATTCATTAATCTCATATATGCATAGTTCAAATTGAATTCTGATGAATATTGTTAATCCCTAAAACTTCATCTTAGATTCCAATGAGTTTCCATAACTTTATGTTTATTCTCCAACTTTCTTTAAACTTCCACCAATTATTTATGCTTTCAAGGGTCATGAAGTTTAGATCAAGACTGAAACTGAATTTAGACCCTTTTTGAAAAGTGTACATCATCTTTATAATATAATATCTATTTGTTGAATTATGTTAATTATGATGTACTTTCATATTTTCTATTTGTTTGGTATATTTTTTAAGTTATGATACTATGTTCTTCCGATAGTATCCTTGTAAAAAAAGGAGTCATCAATGGTAGAGGCATCTGAGCAGCTTGTTCTAGTTAGGGTTTTGCCAGAGCTCTTATCAATAAAGACTAGGTGTTTGCCTTCTTGTGTGAAATTCCTGGCGTATGCCACATTTAGAGTGTCCGCAGCTGCTTCCCTGGGCTAGGATGGAGAGGGAGGGAGATTGTTGTGTGGCGATCATAATAAAAAGAAAAATCTTAACCATGTAATAATATTATAGCTGGTTGGGGCTGGAGATGGTTGTTTTAGCCCCCCCCCCCCCACCCCCCTGCTTTTTTCTTTATTGTATTCTTTCCCCCACCCCCCATAAATAAACAATCTTCAGGTAGATTGTAATGTTTATGACGTTATTTTGTAGTTATTCTAAATCTTTTCGTTTCTTTTGTAGACCATGTCTCTGTTACTTCTAATTATTATTATTTCTTAATTGCTTCAAGATATGACAAACAGGTTGCACGCATTCCTGCCCCAACTTGAGGTATGCTTCTGATCATGGTAGTTTAAGATTGGAGACAGAATAAGGATATATGAGAGTCTTTATATCTCTTTTATAAATTATGGTGAGTATTGTTTTCAATTTCGTTGAGGGCAAGCCTTGGTGAGACGGTAAGGTTGTTATATTGCAATGTGGTGGTCATGGGTTCGAATCTTGGAAACAGCTTCTCCACATTGTAGGGATAAGGCTTCATACATTCTGTCCTTTCCCAGACCCTGCAGTAGCAAGAGCCTTGTGCTTTTATTGTTTTCAATTCCATGCTGGCAGATCTTGCCAGCTTTCCTGAAGCAGCAGAAACTAATTTGCATTTTCTTGCGATGCTTTCGGGGCCATTTTATCCAATCCTTCACATTGTGAGTGAAAGGTCAGTTTTGACCTTTGTGATTGTTGATTTTGGATCACTTTTATTGTATGATTGTACCCATTGAAGGATTGCAATACTTCTTAACCAGCATTTGTGTTTATCCTCTTAGAATCATAGTATTCCAAGAGAGAATTTTCACGGTCCCTAATCATTGTTACATTTCTATAGTCTTTATAGTTTATAAGGTTTGCAGGTTCTCTACCCTTTACATTTTCCCTCAATCCCTCTAAATAAATTCTTGGCATGGTACTATGCAGTGTTACAGAAATAGCTGCTTTCTTCATGGATGATACTTCGCTGATTCTCGTCATGTTATTTCTCCATTGATCCTGATGGCTTTGTGCTTTTTTCTACATGGATAGAAGAACAAACAAAGTACCTGAATCTTGTAGCCTCCTTTTTTTTTTACCAGCTCCATCTTTTCATTGTCAGCTGATTCAGCCTTCCATGGAATGGATGTTTCTCCATCAACCTGTTGTATTCCAAAGAACAGATACTATCTGATACTCGGTTTCTGTGCTATTTGCAGTATTTTTGAAAGCTAAAGCACAAACAAGGCACATAGGCCTTGAGATGGCTTGAGAAGGTGAAGGCCTCAAATTAAGGCATAACGTTTTGTTAAAAAATTATATGAAATTACTATAAATATGTAGAATTGAGGTATAATTGAGTTAAACTGTCAAAGCATAAGCACAGTATCAAATTGTTAAGTTTTCGTCCTTTAATGTCATAACAGTGGTGATCGATCCAAGTAGCCATATTTTGAAAACTTGGGTTCGGTCTTGTTTCCAAAATTTAGACTGAAATGGATGAAATAGCAAGCAACCTCGTTTTGCCCTTTCCTTCACGGCATGGCCCTGCTCGCCGGGAGGTAGCTTTGCTTCATGGCCGGAGGCACAGATCGGTCCGAAGCGAGCAGCAAGCTGAAAACGTAAGCAGCGTAGAAAACCCCTAACCTAGCGAAGCAAAGAAAAGGGTGGTCACTAGAGCCGGAAGACTGCCCTCGTTCTAGAAGCCTTCGTCGCCTGCTTTAGTCCATTTGAACCTCCCTTGCTTCATGCAATCGCCGATAGAAATCGCATTCAATTCCGTAGAAATTGCCGATAGAAAGTAGCTAGACCATGGAAAGTACGAACTTCACCAATGGTCTTGGGTCTAGGCCACTCGACTATAGCTTGAACCAACTCTTGATCGACTTGTTGGCTACTATCTTAACTTTTTGAAGAAAGACAAAAGTCTTCTTTAAATACACCATTTTCTGAAGCAGCAGCCTTTGTTTTTGGGCTTCGATCATCTATGGTTGGAGGGGCTGGTTTCCGGGTGATCTCTCGGCTTCTTCTAAAGTAGACCCGGAGCTTCTTTCTTCTCCCCAGGCGGGATACTTAACGCGTTAGCCGATCAAGCAGCGACGCTGCTCGTGATAGGCTTAGCTTAAGCCGCTAACCTTCGGTTTGGATAAGTTAAGTCCCTTCGGTCGGTTCGTTCAGGTGGTCTTCCCTTATCTTCCTTAACGTTGAGAATTATTTTGATTTGAGAAAGGAGTTTGCTGAAACAGTGCATTTCAATTTTGGGTTGGCACAACAATCTCAACGCAAAAACACTCTTTGATTAGCTAGTACGACTCTCTTCCTCTCTGTTTGGTGTGCCGCCCTTTGCCATGTGTCATACTCCCCAGTCTGCCACTTGGATGCCAAGTCATATTCCATCAATACAAATCAAGTACCAATCATTTGTGTCCCTCTCAAAATTCCTTATTGCTAGTGATTCCCAAGAAAGACATAACCCGTTTCCTTCTTATTTTTACATGGCTAAGCTAGCTTCTGTAATCTAATGTATCTTGAAGTTGCTTGGCTTGGCCGGCTGGTTGGTTTTATGAAGCTCCCAAGAAACATTGAGCCCATGAGGTTACAATTGCAAAACCCTGAGAACTTATGCAGTGGACAGTTTGGAACCAGCTGAAGTTCACATGTCCAACATCGGCTGGGGCAGCCTCTTCTCCTCCCAGGGGTTGGGAGGAGACAATTTCAATTCCATTTACTCTCTATTTAAGAATGTTTTTCCATTATATTTCATGTTTGAGAACAAAGAAGTTTTAAAAAATAAGACTTTGACCCGGTTACAGCCAAACATTGTCTTTATTAGTTGATTCATTTAATGGATGGTCGAACCATTTACCCATGACCCGATCCCTTTTTAAGTTTGAACATTTTGGTTGCTTATCACTAGAATGGATAGTTAGGGCTCGTTTGATACAATTTCTGTTTCTGAATTCTGGATCCTGGTTCAAATTTGGATTATACTCTAGGATTATTTTGGAATAAAAATTTGTTTGATAATGCAATTTTGAAATAGATTCCAGAGCATCTTTGGATTAGAAATATATTTAATAACATACTATCCCTCCAATTAAAGTCTAAAAAAATAGTCATGGTAGTGGTGGGTGGTGATGGTGGTGGTGGTGGGTAGTGGGTGGTGGTGGCGATGATGGTGGTGATGGTGGTGGCGGTAGTGGTGGCGATGGGTGGGGGTGGTGGTGGTGGTGGTGGGTGGTGGTGTGGGGTGGGGTGGCGGTGTGCTGGTGGTGGTGTGGTGGTGGTGCCAGCGACGGCAGTGGTGGTGGTGGCGGCAGTGGTGGTGGTGGTGGTGGCAATGGTGGAAGTGGGTGGTGAGTGGTGGCGGCGGGGGTGGTGGTGGGTGGTGGCGGTGGTGGTGGTTGGTGGTGACGATGGTGGTGGTCAAGTGAGAGTCATGTAAGAGTTGACTCTTTTCTTTCTCTTAAAAAGTTGATCCAATAGTTTGGAGCAAGTATTTATGACTCTAAAATTTTGGATTTTGGAGCCATTTTGGATCTGGTTCACTCTATGGGAGTTGGAATCCAACCAGACTTATCAAACACGCTTCTGCTCCAAAATGGCTCCCTGGGAGCCAGAATCCATAGAATTTGGAAGCAGAAGTTTTATCAAACAGACCCTTAAGTTCGTTTGAGAGAGAGTATCGATCACTGCCATCTCTCTTTTGGTAGATCTTAAGTCCATTTCTCTTCTGGTGTAACTGTTGCATCAACTCAACCTTGGATATATAGGTCCACAAACAGGTTTTGGTCAGTGTTAGGGGAAAATAATAGTGGATACAAAATCTGACCGTTGGTAGAGAATTTAGGATGATCCTCGGGAAAGAGACATGTGGCGTGTATCTAAGGTACAAGTATGAGAAGAAAGAAATGACTGAAAATTTCAAAAGGAACTCATGTTCGACCCCCACATGCTGATTCAGACAGGATGTGACAGATTGATGGGGGTAGTTGGGTGATTAATGGTTTGTTATTAATACTCATAAATGCTGACAACAATCATAAATGCAAGGTATGTTGACTTGACTAGCTATGTCACCATATCTTGGACCAAATCAGCAAAAAGCAAGACCAATACTTGGTAAAAGTGTAAGGATAGAAACAGACGTCAGAAGGTATGGGAGATATGGCTTAAAAGGGGGGTCGAAGAGGATCAAGGGGGGTCGAAGAGGATCAAGGGGGGTCGTAAGCGGCTAACAGGACGTCCTAGCGCCGTCCTAGGGGGTCGTAGCCTCACGAACCTACTATTCTCTAGGTGACTGATGACGGAGATAGTGGTAGGTATGGAGGAGCTTGCTTGGGAAGCCTCCTATTGAACTTATATATGTAGCAAGAGGACATCAATAAGAAGGATTCAGATTTTTCCACCACCAAGGGGGACCTCTCATTTGGGCCTTACACCACTAGTGTTTTACTCCCTCTGTTGCTATCTTAGCAGAAGGAAAGATTGTTCTAGATCCAGAATCTCAGGGAACCCTTATCTCTAAAGAAGCTCTAGTGTTTCACTGAGAGTTCCATATTGTATGTCTTGGGAAATCTAACTTTACGGATTCTATCGACAACAGTTTGGCACCCACCATGGGGCCCTGACATACTTTGTCTCTTGAAATCTTTCCTTTCCCCTGAACTAGTTCAAAAAGAAAAGTTTATATTACTCTTTTCATCCCTTTCTACCTTACATCCCTTCAAATCACTCTATACTTTTCACCCTTGGCATTCCTTTTACGCATGGCACCAGTAGGAAGAACCGAAAGTTCCTATAACCTATGGGAAACCCAAGCCTGTCGTGGTGAAGCAAATATACCTCGAGAACGGGTAGATATCCCTATGGGTCCGGACCCACAAGATGTTCTACCAAAAGAGCCCTCTACCGAAGGAGCAGGTGGTCCCAACCCTGACCCCTCTCAGTATGTCACCAGGGTACAATTTTATAGATTGACCCAACAGTTGGCAGCCTAGATGGAGCTATTGTAGCAGCAACCCGCAGATGTACCGACTGCCTTAGCACCTCGAGTTAATGTCCTGAAAGTCCCCCAGAGATCTCGACATTCCAGAGGCTCTGCGCCACAGGCTGTGCCCCCTAGCCCAAGGCGGGCTAGTCCTTCGGTTGATTCAAATCACAGCAGGGGTCGAAGCGATCGTTAGGGAAAGCCTCACTTTCAGTATGTTTCGAAAGTCGACCTGTAAGACCCGCACTCCATGAACTCGATCTAAACCTTTAATTCATGTCGTAACAGGTTTTCTAATCATCACCGGGCCAGATGGGACGAGCGAATGACAACCAGGTATGAAAATGGACCTAACAATATGATATTTTTCATACCGGTCTCATGGTATCGATCGACCGGTATGTCTGCGTGGGCAGACTAGTTAGATCAGGAAACGGATCTCTGCGGGTCTCACTTGCCAATTCTCAAGCCTAGGGACTTTCCTAACGTAGGAAAACTTTCTAAACCCCAACCTAGTCTATTCAAGGACCCTTAAATCTCCTTAGAAATCTTTGATTGTTTCTCACAAACCCTAGAGAGGAGAAAGAAATCGAATAAGGAGAAGGAGCTAAGAAAGGTGGGAGAGGAGCCGCCATTGGACGAAGAATACCATAGTTGCGATCCAACGGTAAGTGCTTGAACTTCTATCTAAGTTAAGCATTATAGATGATTAACCATGAATTGATCAATACCATGCAAGGCGAGGTAATGATCTAAAACCCTTAAATTGTCGTCAAATCCTAATACAGTCGATAAACCCTAGATTCATATTCTAGGCTAAGGATCATCGAAACTAGGACTTGAATAGAACATGAAAAAACTTTAACTCGTTGCTCAAGCCTAGAATGCATAGGAGAAGCCCTAGAACCAATAATGGGTGACTGAGGGAAGGTGAACACCCAAGATTGGTGGTCTTCCAGAGGCATACCGGTCAACCATACCGGTTGCACCATATGCGACCGGTATGCACTTTGAGGGGTATATTTTGATCCAATTGGTTTTTCGACCAACGTAAAACCTAATAAACTAATTATAATTCAACCCTAACATCGTGTAGGACCTTGTGATAGTGAGTTTTGATTCTGTGACACGAAGCAAGCTAGCAATCAAGCGTCAGGTAAGGGAATCAGACCTAAACCCTAATAACTTAATAACAGTAAAACGTTGTTAGTAATTATGATTCTATGGAATGGTGTTTGTGCATACTCGCATGTCATCTTTACTTTCAGTTATTATATTGTTCATGCATACTCGCTATGATAGGATGTGATTGTTTTCGTTGGTGTGTGGAATGGAAAGGGCCTGGGGTCTGGGATCATTCCTCACACTAGCACCTTTTCGTATCGCTTTTGTCTTAGCATGCCTGATGCTGGTAGGGTATCAGGGGGATGAAGTGGCACTGTGGTCTCCGGCCTGGCCACTAAACTCGAACCCTATCTCTATGCCATAGGGAGCTGTGCTGGGATAGGGCCTACTGTGATGACATATAGGATTGGTTAGTTGCGAGCCCAGTTTGTAAGGCCTCGCCAATAGGGGCTTACATGTTGGTATGGGTAGGGCATCAGAGAAAGTGTTGGCGGTGTGTGATTTGGACACTTTAGCTCTATCTCTATTCTATGGTGGGTGCATGTGGGACGACAGTGGTGTTTGATCCATTGGGGGGATTCACATACTTGTGTATAGAGGTGCGGTGGCCGCCAATCATTTCTATAGCACATTACAAACTTAAAACCAGACTATAATGTGAATGTTATTCATGCATGATGTGTGTTGCATTGTCTGATTTTCTTACTGAGCTAAATTGTGAGTTCACCCTTGTATATATATATATATATATATATATATATATATATATATATATATATATATATATATATATATATATATATATATATATATAGATGTTGATGTAGGTTACACTGTCGAGGACTACATGGATGCTCCAGTATATGGAGGTGTTGCTGCATTGGAAGTGCAAGCAGGGGAGGACGAGCATGACGCTTCATGCGAGTGCCCTTTCTACATGTACCTTTAGGATATGGATGATTTAATTATTTTATTTCAGTTGAATTTTATAAACGATGTAAAGTTATTTATTTACGTTTTGGTATTTTGAATAATTGGATAATTTATTTATTTATCAATAGAAGTACTCAGTTCATTATTATTAATACTTTCGCTATATTTATTCGTATTCTGATTATGGTTATGTGCAATGGTTTGTGTTAGTGGACACGGCCTTATTGAGATCCAGGTGTGAACTGTTGGTTTAGTGGTAGTTCATTTACACTTCTGGTTCAGTCGGAATTAGGGTGTGACACGACCCTACTGAAATCATCGAGAGTAGCCATGAGTCCCTGGCTGTCTCATGACGGTCGTCTATCTTGAACAGTTTGGGGTCGAGACAGGGAGATAGATGGGCTCGAGGCAGGTAGTAAACGGAGGCGGACGTGACGTGGGAGGCACAGAGGAGAGTCGATGAAGCCAAACATGCCCGAGAAGACGCCCAGGCCAGGGTCAACGCTGCTCGACAAGCTCGAGAAGATACCCAAGTGAGGGTTGAAGAAGCTAGGCGAGTCCAAGAAGAAATCCAAGTAAGTGTTAACGCAGCACAAGGAGAGAGAGCAACAACTATCCCGTCCATTATAGCACCCTCCTAGTTGTACCGACAACAACCGTTCCCTCAGCTGGTAGCACTCCCACGGGTGATGAAAATACTGCCAGATTAGAGCATCTCATGAATGATTTGATGGATCAGGTGCAACATGTCGAGAGAGGAGTCGATCCTACAGCCCTCCAAGAGTATGCTACAGAGACTGCTCTGATAGATGAGGTTATGAACCATCCTCTACCTACCAATTTTGCCCTCTAAAATGTTGGATGGTATAATAGCCAGACAGATCCAGAGAAACACTTAGATAATTTTAAGGTTGGAATGGTCATCTACGGCCACCATGACGCTTTGTGCTGTAGAGCTTTCCCCTCCACTCTACGAGAAGCTGGTAAGACATGGTTTAATAATCTTCCCCCTCAATCGGTGGGGATTTTCAAAGATCTTAGTAGTTTGTTCCTCTCCCACTTTTAGGGGAATCAAGCTCAAAAGAAGAACTTATCCCATTTGATGGCGATCAAACAAGGCTAGAGGGAGCCTCTTCGACCATTCATCGACCATTTCTTGGGAGTAGCGGGAGAAATTAAAGACCTACAGTCAGATGTGGTCGTGTCGACCCTGTCCAAAGCCTGTCAGGATCCTGAGTTGGTATTTTCTCTTAACAAGAAACGTCCAAGAACTCATGCTGAAATTTTCAGTCGATGCGATCGATACGCATCGGGAGCAGAGGCTGTGGCAGAGTTACCTGGACAAGTGAATCTGTCACACCCCAATTCTGATCCAACCAGAACGGTGTGAGTGAACCGTCATTGAACCAACGGTTCACACCAGGATCTCGAATAGGCCGTGTCCACCCATACAAACCAATTACACATAACCACAATCAGACTATAAATATACAGCGGAAGACTTTAAATAGAATGAACTGAGTATCTATTGATAATGTAAATAAATATCCCATTATTCAAATCCAAACACATAAAATAATAATCTTTTACATCCCTTTAATCCAATCAAAATAACTGAAATAAATAAATAAAACAAATCACAGGTACACGCAGAAAGGGCACTCGCATGAAGCATCATGCTCGTCCTCCCCTGCTTGTACATCCAAAGCAGCTACACCACCGTACGCCGGAGTGTTCACATAATCGTCCACAGTGTAACCTGCATCAACATCTAAAACAATGTGTACACAAAGGGTGAGCTCACAACACAGCTCAGCAAGACAATCAGACAGTTTCACAAGATTATGCATGAGTAACAATCAATTTTATGCCGTGGTCCGGTTTTAAGTTTGCAATGTGCTATAGAAAGGTTTGGTGGCCCCCGCACCTCTATACACGAGTGTGTGGCATCGCACAGTAATCACACTACCACCAACCCACATGCACCCATCATGGAATAGAGATAGAGCTAAGGTATACCCGCACCTCCCTTGATACTCTACCCATACCATTACCTAAGCCCCTACGGCCGGGGCTCGCAAACCGGGCTCGCAACTAACCAATCCTATATGTCAACAATGCATGCTCTATCCCAAGACAGCCGTCTACGGCATAGAGATAGAGCTAGAGCGTGCGGCCGGGCCGGAGACCACAATACCTCACCTCCCCCGATACCCTATCCGCAACTAACCCACTAGGATAGAAACAATACGCAGGTAGACCCTATCCCAACATAACTCCCTACGGCATAGAGATAGAGCTAAAGCATCGTGGACAAGCCAGCGTCGACTCGGAATCCTCAGTACCACACAACGATGGTCGGGACAACATCAATATCGGAGACCACCGTACCATGACCTTCCCCTAATACCCCACCCGTACCAAGCATGTTAAGATAGAATACTACAAAAGGTGCCAGTGTGAAGAGCGATCCCAGGCCCATGCCCCACTCCACACACCAACAACAACAATCACATGCCTAACAATCACATCCTATGAATGCATGAACAATAATAATAACTGAAAGTAAAGGATGGCATGTGAATATGCACAAACATCACATCATAGATATTCAATGATTAACAACGATTTACTGTCCATTAATTATTAGGTTTAGGTCAGATTCCCTTACCTGACGCTCGTTCGATCACTTGCCCTACGTCACAAGATCCAAACGATATGTCACAAAGTCCTACAATATTATTAGGGTTTCATTAAAATAACATTCTTAGAGTTTCATGTTGATCGAAAACCAACAGGGTTACAAATGCCCTCACAGAGCTGACCGGTGGCATATACCGGTCGTAGCTCTGTGGGAAAGACTGGCGACCGGTATGGTCAGCCGGTCCCCCACAGACAACCTCCCGAGAGGTAGCGGTCGCAACATACCGGTCGCACTATGTGCAACCGGTATAGTCGACCGGTATGTCTCCGAAGACCATACTTGGGTTCTTCTTGACCGTCGATCATCCTCCATGGATTTTCAGGGTTTCTCCTATCCATTCTAAGTCTAGGCTTTGAATTAGAGTTATCCCCAACTCATTCAAGTCTCGTTTCGATGAATATCATCTCGAAACTCGAATCTAGGGTTTGACGGCAACTTAGGGTTTATTGGCCAATTTAGGGTTTTAGATCAATACCTACTTTGCATGGTATTGATCCACCCACACAACTAACATAGGGTAAGAAGAGAGATTCAAACACTTACCGTTGACAGGCGTAGTGTGAGCATCGTCAAACGGTAATGGCGGCACCTCCTTCTTCTTCCTAGCTTTCTCTCCTTTCCAAGCTCTTTCTCTTCTCTAGGGTTTGTGAGAGACAATGGGAAGGATTTGAGGAGGCTTAAGGGTGTATTTATAAGCTAGAAATAGGGTTTAGTAACCCCACTAGGATTAGAAAACTTCTAGGATTCGAAATCAGGAAAGCGGGACCCGCAGAGACCAATTTCCAAATTCTCGCACATAGCTGTGCAGGCCATACCGGTCGACCGGTACCAAGACCGGTACCATCGACCGGTATACCTAAAATCAGGTATAATTGGTCGACTTCGGTCCGATTTCGTACCTGTTTGTTATCCGCTTGCCCCGTCTGGCTCGGTGATGATCGGAAGACCTGTCACGACACAAAACCAAGGTTAGACCGGGTTTTCAGAGTGCGGGTCTTACAAAATCCGTCTCCTTTAGTTGTAGAAATAAAGAAGAACGAAGCTCTCCTCAGTTGGTATTTTCTCTTAACAAGAAATGCCCAAGAACTCATGCTGAAATTTTCAGTCGATGCGACCGATACGCATCGGGAGCAGAGGCTGTGGCAGAGTTACCTGGACAAGTGAATCTGTCTCCTCTAGTTGTAGAAAGAAAGAAGAACGAAGCTCTGGAGAAAGCTTCTAAAGAAGGAGAAGCAAGCAAGAAAACTAAAGTGGTCAAGGAACTGTACCCAGCCCACTTTGCACCTGAGTATACCCCTCTTAACCGGACCATGGTTGATATATTAAATATCAAAAGAGACGACACCTTACTGATCCCTCCCCCTAAGATGATTGCCCGGCCCGGGGAGCGCAATAGACGGCTATATTGTGTGCATCACCAAGATCACGGCTACGACACCAACTCATGCAGACATTTAAAGGGCCTGGTTGAAGATTTGATCCAGCACGGGCGATGGACTGAGTTTATAGGACCAAGACCAGCACCACCCCCTCCGTTTGCACCCACGGTGGTGCTTCCACCGCCTCCCCCCATGAGGGCCCCGAGGAGGAGGGAGAGGGTCGAGCATAGGCCTCTACCACCCCCAATGTCGCCCCCAAGAGGGTTCATAGGCCAGGTTGATCTGTGCTTAAAAGGTCGACAAGGGATGATGAAAGAGTACCCTGCCCGGGGTATTCGAACCTTTCGTGAAGAGAGCCCCTCGATGAGGTTATTGGGAAAGGCAGGCCTGGAACAAGATCTGGAGCTAAGCGATGATGAATATGTGACATTGAGCCATCCAAAGTGTATGACGATGACTGTCTGGCCGGAGCATATGCGACGCTAAGTAATCCCGATCGTGGTAGAGCCTGTAGAGGAAGAATCAACTAAAGAAAAGCAAGCCCGAAAAGGAACAGAAGATATGGGGGGTCGTCCTCCAAAAAAGTCAGGTATGAGGGGTATATTTATTTTGACGATGATGACCTTATTGATGTTGTTACCCCTTACAAAGACCCCCTTGTTATCAAGATGGCCATTAGAGAAGAGTGGGAAGTAAGTCGTATATTGGTCGGCACTGGCAGTGCTTGTGAGATCCTCTACTATGACACCTACTGGAGATTGGGCTCCAAAGATGAACAGTTAAGACCCATTAGATATTCTCTTTTGGGGTTTAATGGCGAAGGAGTACGGGTAAAGGTTAAAGGGAGCTATTTAAATCGATACTTGCCTAGGGACTTATCCAGCACTATTTAGTATTAATATGAAGTACATGGTGGTAGACATCCGGTCGAGCCACAAAGGTATCCTTGGCAGGATTGGCCTTAACAAGCTACGAGCTTGCTTGTCAACCTATTACCTGCTTATGAATTTTTCCGCCGAATGGGGGGTCGGATGTTGTAAGGCTAACCAGTCAATGTCAAGAAGATGTCATGCAGCTTCCCTTGCTGCCATCGAGGAAGATCTACCCGTTCAGGTAATCCAGCTAGACGAATACCATAATGACTTTCCGGTGGAACGAACCACTCTAGTCGAAGACCTCATTTCGGTGCCTTTTAATGATGACCATCCGAAAAAGACATTCCTCATTGGCTCGACCCTCCCAGAAGATCAAAGACAAGAACTCATAGAGTTTCTAAAGGCAAACTCTGACATTTTTGCCTGGACTCCCGAAGAAATGCTTGGGATTTTGCGTTCGACCATGGAGCATTACTTAAAGATAGATCCTCACCAATGCCCTATCCGACAAAAGAAAAGAGCTATTTTGGTAGAGAAGCAAGTGACCATAGATCGAGAGGTCGAGAAGTTGTTGAAAGCCAGATTTATCCGAGAAGTGTATTATCCAGACTGGTTGGCCAATGTTGTACTAGTGCCTAAGTCTAATGACCGCTGACGTGTATGCACCGATTTTACTGATCTCAATAAAGCATGCCCAAAAGATTCCTACCCCCTACCTCGAATAGATCAGCTCATCGATGCCACTACAGGGCGTGAACTACTATCCTTTCTGGATGCATATTCAGGGTATAATCAAATAAAGATGGCCAAAGAAGATGAGGAGAATACAACCTTCATCACCAACAAGGGCACCTACTGTTACATAGTAATGCCATTTGGACTTAAAAATACAGGGGTGACGTACCAGAGGCTCATTAACAAGGTATTTGAAAGATAGATTGGTTGGACCATGGAGGTGTATGTGGATGACTTCCTGGTCAGGACAGCTCGGGTGCCAGATCACTTAACTAACCTCAAAGAAGTCTTCGACGTGGTACATAGAAATTCCATGCGTCTCAATCCCTTGTAATGTGCTTTTGGAGTATAATCTGGCAAGTTCTTGGGGTTCATGGTGTCCCAGAGGGAGATTGAAGCCAACCCCACGAAGATCGAGGCGATCCAAAATATGAAATCTCCAACTACACCAAAGTAAGTACAAGTGCTTACAGGATGAATTACTGCCCTCGGACGATTCATGTCCAGGTCTGCTGATAGGTGTCTCCCATTCTTCAAGACTCTTAAGGGATCCAAGACTTTCGCATGGACGACCGAGTGTGAAGAAGCGTTTCGCGGTCTTAAGAGATACCTATCTTTACCTACGTTGCTGGTGAAGCTAGAGATAGGAGATATGTTACTGCTCTACTTGGCGGTCTTACCACGTGCGGTCAGTGGTGAATTAATCAAGGAGGTTGATAAGGTGAAAATCCTATTTACTACGTCAGCAAGGTCTTATTAGATGTCGAGACCAGGTACCTGTCTATCGAGAATTTGGCCCTTGCCGTGGTGGTTTCTGCCTGAAAACTATGGCCATACATTCAGTCTCACTCCATCATTATATTAACAGATCGACCCCTGAATAAATTCCTCTCTAGAGCAGATGTATCGGGGTGTATGATCAATTGGGCCGTCGAACTAAGGGAATTTGACCTCAAGTTTCAGCCATGGACCACCATCAAGGCACAAGCCTTGGTGGATTTCTTAATTGAAAGTACCCTTCCAGGTGGTTAAGAAGAAGGGTCGAATGCAGAACGAGCACTTGAAGAAGCTAAGGTCAAAATCTTTCTCGGCCTTGAAGAGCCTTCATGGGTCATGTACATAGATGGAGCTTCCAACAAGGATGATGCTGGAGTAGGTATTGTCCTCATTAGCCCTGAAGGATTTAAGGTACTGACATTCGTACGTTTTGGCTTCTTAACAACCAATAATGTGATGGAGTATGAAGCCTTGGTGGCTGGGCTTAGACTGGCTAGAAAACTGGGGGTTAGCCATTTGTTGGTGCATGGGGATTCCCAAGTGGTCGTGTAAGACCCGTATCATACTCCCGGTCTTACCACCTTGTATCATGTCTTCCTATCATGGTCGGACTAAGCGGACCAAGTGCGTGAAGAAACCACAAGGCTAGGTATGAAATTGAACCCAAAATCATCTAATTAGGAGCGTGTGGTCGCATACCTAAATAGGTGGGGTGACCACACCTTAGAATAATGAGACCACTGGAGTCTGGGACGTGTGGTCGCAGTTTTTTTGGATGTGTGATCGACGGGTTCTGCGACCCCACGTGCGACCACATGATGTTATAACCGACTCCGTGATTAGGAAACCTTCCTAATCTGAAGGGGGTTCTTTCCTAATCAAAGTAGGACTCTATATGGAGGGTTTCCCTCTATATATAGGACGTCCCTTAGCCTCTTTCATTCTTTTAGAACTCAAACTAAAAGAGAGAGAAAGAGAAGAGGAGGAAGAAAAGGAGAATTGAAGAGGAAGACTAAGAGAAGGAATTTCAGAGAGAGCTCTGATTCTTCAACAAGTTTAAGGTATGAAAATATCCCCTACATCAGTTGAATGCCTAGAATAGATCATGGAGGAGATAGTGATTCAAAGTAAGATCTAAATCCTAAGACCATGGACAAAACTCTAAGGAATCCTTGGAGAATCGATTAAAGTAAAGAAATATGTAAGAGTGTGAATT
This sequence comes from Protea cynaroides, assembly GCA_028583415.1. NCBI lineage: Eukaryota > Viridiplantae > Streptophyta > Magnoliopsida > Proteales > Proteaceae > Protea > Protea cynaroides. Next base: position 32,431,263 of record CM053271.1, read on the forward strand.
TTAAGCCATTGAACAATCATAGGAAGGATCATAATGATAGGCCAAGGAATCAAGACATGAAAGTATTGGATTAAGAGTGAAAAGTGGACCAGCACTCGTGGGGTCGCAGTTTGATCGACTACATGAGGCACATATGTTCAACCACACGCCCTCGGGAAGGTTCTAGGGAGGGTGTGGTCGCATGTGTATGGTCGAATGATATACGACCAAAGTATCGATCCCACACCCTGTGGTCGCAGAAACTGAGACCACAGGTGCAGCCACACCTGCGACCACTCAGCTTCTAGAGGTCTAATTGATTTCAGATGGGACATTTAAACACTGTAATCAATGAATATGAACTCTATCTTAGAATCCATAAATTTATTAGGTTTCCAAGTGGTCTAAAAGTGATTTACAAAGCTTAAAAGAGGAACAACTATCGATCAAAGGTGAGGGAACAAGACCTAAACTAATTGGTTAATAACAAACTGTTTATTTTTTTTTTTGAGTCAAATGCCATGATTGATTCTATGCTTGTATGCTTGTAACGTGCATCTCACATGTCATCCAATATTCCTGCTATTACTATTCATGCATATTTAATTCTGTTTATTTATAACATGATGATGATGATGATGCTAGGAATAGGCATGTGAATGTATGTGTGTGGTTGGTGTGTTGGATGCGAGTGGAGTATCAAGGGGAGGACGTGGCATGGTGGTCTTTGACCTCGTCATCAGACTCTAGCTCTATCTCTACTCAAGTCTTGCCCACTAACATTGTCGCATTGCCATTACCTTAGCAGAACTATTACGTCGTAGGGCATTAGGGGAGGTGGTCTCGGACCGTGTAGTCTCTGACTCTGTCAGGGGGCCTTAGCTCTATCTCTACTCAAGTCTTGCCCACTAACATTGCTCTTGGTAAAGCCATGTTGAAATGTGTTGTGTAACTTCATTCAAAAGTGGGCGCCACATCGAGTGGGATATGGTCAGATCGGAGGCCGTAGCCAAAAATGAATGGTCTTCCACGGAGGGGTAGACCTCCACTAGATCCACAACTCTAATGAGAGCGTATTGAGGGATGCTAAACTGGGTTGTAGGCCTTGGATACCCCATTGTTTGGCTGAATAGGATTGGTTAGTTGCGGGCCCGGTTCACAAAAGCCCGCTAACAATAGGGGCTTACGTGTTGGTATGAGTAGGGCATCAGGGGATGTGTTGGCGGTGTTTGATCCGGACACTTTAGCTCTATCTCTATTCCATTGTGGGTGCATGTGGGACGGCAATGGTGTTTGATCCATTGGACGGATTCACACACTCGTGTATAGAGGTGCGGGGACCACCAAACATTTCTATAGCACATTGCAAACTTAAAAACCATACCAAAGATATGAATTGAATGCATGCATATGTTTGTTGCATTGTTTTATTCACTCACTGAGCTCAAGTGGAGAGCTGACCCTCGCGAGGGCAATGCTTTTAGTTTCTAATGTTGCAGGTATTACAGTTGAAGATTATATGAATACACCAACGTGTGGACATGCAGCGGCTATGGATGTGCAAGCTGTGGAGGATGAATATGGCTCGTCAAGCTAGTGTTTCAACTATGTTTACGCTTAGTAGTTAACTTTCGTATTGTGTGTAAGCACCCTATTTTTGCTTTCCCTAACTAGGACAGCCATATTGGTGTGTAGATGGCGAGAGAGGGGAGGCGAGTGAAACTCTCTCAAACCAACAGTCAATTAGTCCCTGTGTACTCTCTACAGTGTTCTGATTCTGAGCTAAGCCAAAGTGCACCAGTGTATTCCTTTGTCCGTCCTCTTCAAAGTAGACGTGGAAAATCTGGGACAAAGGCCACCAGCGGGTCCCATGCAAAGTTGCCAGTAGGATTATCGTCAAAACTTCAATTCTTCATATTTTGGTCATCTGACGTCCAAATCAGGTTATTCGAGCACCAGTGTGCTCCTTTGTCCGTCCTCTTCAAAGTGAACGTAGAAAATTTGTGACAAAGGCCACCTGCGGGTCCCATGCAAAGTTGCCAGTAGGATTATCGCCAAAACTTCAATTATTCATATTTTGATCATCTGACGTCCGAATCAGACGATTTAGGCACCAACGTGCTTCATTGTCCGTCTGCTTCAAAGTGGACGTGAAAAATCTGGGATAACAGTCTCCGAAGGATCTCATGCAGAGCCACAAGCTGATGAGCCTGTTCAAACTTTGATCCTTCATAATTTTACTATCCGACATCCAAATTCGATGATTCAGGCTCCATCATTCTTCTTTTTTGGTGTTCTTCAATGTGGACGTGGAAAATCCAGGACATAGGCCATCGAAATTTTCCATGTGGAGTTGCAAGCTGAGAGGACCCATAATAGAGAGAGAAATCAGTTCAGACCCAACTCAGCCCAACTCAGCTCAAGCCCAATTTGGTCCAACCCCGTCGAGCTTAACCAGTCCAACCTTACCCAGTCCAAACCAGTCCGGACCAAGTCGGTTCGGCCCATGTGCTTGTATTTTGTATGTGTTTATATGATATATATATATATATATATATTCGGTCAGAGAGGAGAGAGAGAGAAGCATGAGAAGGAGAGAGAACCAGATAAGGAGGGAAACCGGGAAAAGAGAGAGAGGATCAGACGATCAGAGAAAACAGAGAGAAGCATGGGAAGAGAGAGAGAATGGGAGGAGAAAAGAGGGAGAAAGCCGAAGAGAGGAGTAGAAGATAAGGGAGAGAGAGTTCGGTAGTGGAAAAGATGGAGGTGCTGCCACCTCCACCTCTCCCTTGCCCCTCACCATACTTCTAGAGCCCAACCCAATGGCAGCTGCCCACACCTAATGAACCGTCCCCTCACACAATCGAGCATACCTGCGACCATCCCCCTCCAGTCGAGACACCACTCCACCCACCTAAAAGCACTCCACTTTCATCTTCTAGAAAACCGCAAGTTCTCATTGCTCAAAAAGGGGAGGAAGGGGAAACCAGGAAGAGAGAAGAAAGAGGGAAACACGGAAAGAGAGAGAGGGAGGATCAGAGAAGACAAAGAGAAGCACGGGAAGAGAGAGAGAGAGAGAATCTGACAGGGAAAGAAAGAGGGAGAAGATCGGCGGAGGTGTTGCAACACTCCACCTCCCATGCTTCACCGCCATCAACAGTCCACATGAATCCGCCCAACCATCCCTCATTAAGCCTGTTCAGTCCTGCCATCCATCGCCCATGCTACAAACCGCCGCCGACTCACCTACCTACCTACCCATGCTACCTCCTCCACTAACCTACAACACTCCACTGACCTACAACACTGCACCTCTCATGATTTGTACAGAGCACCACCACCAAGTAGACACTAGCCCAGTCCCTCACTAGTCGACACCACACAGCAGCACCTCTCAGCAACCATCCCTCATAACTCCAGCCTCCATCATTGAACCCAACTCCAGCTCTCTTCATCCAACCTCCTGCTTCTATAAATACCCCACCGATGCTCACAAGAGAGGGAAGTTTTTCTGGGAAGGCTGGCCCTCTATTTCCTTTTGAAATCCTCTTTTGTCCCCATCACCTATAGCAACCTTCCTGTTGTTCATCCTCTTTCGCACCCAGCAGCATCTCATGAGCAACCTTCCTGCTGGTCATCCTCTTTTGCACCCAGCAGCATCTCATGCTACATCAAGTCCCACACCTGTCCGCAACTCACACCCAGTAGCATCTCGTGACCATCTCCCACACCTATATGTAACTCGCACCCAACAACATCTCGTGCTACATCGAGTCCCACACTTGTCCGCAACTCGCACCCAGTAGCATCTCCCGACCATCTCCCACACCAGTCCGTAACTCGCACCCAGCAGCATCTCACGATCATCTCCCACACCTATCCGCAACTCGCACTCAACAGCCGAGCACGAAGATCCTCGTGAGACCCAGTAAAGACCATCATCGTCAACCTGATGTTCCTCGCAACATCCTACGAGGACCTTCGTCGTCAACCGGTGATCCTCGCGAGATCCAATGAAGATCCTCCCGACACCCTGCGACAATCATCATCGTCAACCCGACGATCTTCGCGAGATCCAGCGAAGATCCTCGCGACACCCTGCGACGATCATCATCGTCAACCCAACAATTCTTGGGAGATGCAGCGAAGATCCTCACGACACCCTGCGCCGATCATCATCGTCAACCCGACAATCGTCGCGAGATCCAGCGAAGACCATCATCGTCGATCCTTGCGACATCCTACTGTTCAATCTGGCCGATGCACATCAGGTTGGTTTCTTTTCCAGTTTACCATACTTGTATGTCGTATTGTGATTGTCTGCTTTATTTTATTATCGTATCTTAGCATAGATGATGATCCTTTGATCATATGCATCGACTTCCACATGCGCATGTTGGGTTTTGGCTCAGCCTTTCTTGCTATGAATGTTAAATCTGGCTCATTGATTATAAATTTTGATGTGATGAAAGATAGCCATTGGTTTTATATTTTAGTGGATGAAATATGGACCATTGGATCTTCATTGTGAGTGATTTTGAATGATTTCAACCGTTGGATCTTCATTGTGAGTGATTTTGAATAATTTCAACCGTTGGATCTTCATTGTGAGTGTTTTTAAAGGAATATGAATGTTTGGATTGTGATATTGAGTGACCTGAATCGTAAATTATCTTTGGGAGTGACTTTAATCATTGTGAATGGTTGGATTATCATGATGAGTGATCTGAACCGTAAATTATCTTTGGGAGTGATTTTAATCAATCTGAGAGGTCGGATTATCATGATGAGCGACCTTGACTATTAGATTATCTTTGGGAGTGATTTGAATGAATTTACACGGTTGGATTATGATTTTAGTAAATCTAAACCGTTAAATCTTGATCATGGATATTTTAAATGAATTTGAATCGTTAGACTTCACATCATAAGTGATTTGAACCATTGGATTGCCATCAAGAGTGAATTAAATGAATTTGAACAGTTGGATTATGATTTTGAGTGATATAAACCGTTGTATCCGAATCATAAGTGATTCAGATGAATTTGAGCCAATGACTTCTTAGTCTAATCATGATTATATTTTGATGTGAGATCTGTGCCATTGATCTTGGCAATTTTAATGAAATCTACGTGTTGATCATAATAGTCATGTTTTGAAGAGATCTGACCGTTAGATTGAGGATTTGGTCTAATAGATTATTGATGATTCTTTGAATCCAGACCGTTGATTGAGGATCTAATTTGACACACTAAGACATATTTTGACTAGAAATAACATATGAGATGCCGTGACTGTTATCTTGATGATCACATGTTTGTTGCTATGTTTGTTCAAATGCTTCTCGTTATATTTATTAACATGCTTTTTTTGTGGTATCTGAGATGATGCATGTTGATTACTTGCCTTGTTTGAATTGTTGGCAATAACTTACTTTTTGTTACACCCTAGTCGAATTGCAATATCTGTACACCTAGCAGATATATTAGGTGTGGGGTCATGCATGTAGGCACCCACATTCATCGGAAGGATAAAAGCGAAAAAGATAAAAGTCTTAATCAAGAAGTGTGAAGCCTAGCCCAACAATTCCAAAATCAGGGTTTAGGTTACAAGGGTAGTTTTCGGACAAGCCCTACCATCAGTTCATTTTCCCTAGGGTACAGAAACCTAGATAGGTGTAATGTGAATCCAACCATAGATCTCTCGGTCCATGGGACCACCGATATTTCGACCCAAGCAGGTCACCCAACGAACAATCTAGATTTCCAAACTACGCTGATCCTGATTCTTAGGGCAAACCCTAACATACGTAGGTAGTCTGGGAAACTCCCAGATACGGTTCCATACCCTACTCCCTGAGAGTATACACATACCTTACTCCCTGATAGTATACATACTTTCCTCCCTGAGAGACATACCTTACTCCCCGAGAGTACAAATCCTACTCCCTAAGAAACATACTCTACTCCCTGAGAGTACACATACTTTACTCCTTGAGAGTGCTTGCATATTTTAGTCCCTGAGGCTACCTAATCCACCCAGTAACGAACTACGTTGTACCTGATTTCCAGGTCCTCTAGAATACGTAGGCAACTTGGGGGACTCTCCAAGTATGGTACCCCATCTTAATATCATTAGGTCCTCCATATCCACATCCATATCCATTTCCAAATCCATCTTTAGTTCGATCCATATAGGCGATCTCTAGATTCAATCTTAATCATCATCAAGCATAAATTCCAATTTGAAATCTAAGGAAGCTTAATCATAATCCACATCCATAAACTTTAATCACATTCTGTTTCGAACTACGTTTTGGACTTGATTTCCAGGATTGGAATACGTATGCAATTTGAGACATTTTAGACATCTTTGATTCAGTCCATCATCGAACCATCTTTGGTTCGGTTCATTGTATATTATTTTGTTTGTTTTCTTACTTTGAGAACATGTTTGGCTGAATTTAGACTAGAAGAACTTAATAATTTGGCATAGGATCTCCCATGAGCCCTAGTCATTATCCATTGACCATGAGCAAGTCAAAACCATAAAGTCTAAGGAAAGTAGAATCATATAGGAGGCCGATTTTTGGATCGGGCAGCTTTGGGTGCCTAAGACCTTCCCAAACTGTACCTTGAATGCTTACCCGTTCTCTGATAGACCAAAGTCGATATGTTGGGTCCTGAGTCAATAGAAGTTTTATCTCATGACGAGACTACATTTTAGGTCCTAGACTTTAATCTAGGTGGCGACTCCAAATCTTTCACCGTCCATTTCAACGTGGGTGGACATCTGTCCTCACATTGTGATACTTGTAATCAGTATTAATTATGTTTTAGTTACTTGAAGATAACTTGTTAAATATTTAATTATCACTGTAGACTCTCAGTTCATTATTAATATGACTTCTGCTATTTATTTATTTACTCTGATTATTATTGTGGAATGTATTTTGGTTTAACATGGTTGGCATAGCTTATACGAGATCCTGATTTAAACCGTTGGTTCTCATGACGGTTCATCACACCACTGGTTAGTCCAGAATTAGGGTGTAACAGGTCGTGCGGCAGGTTACGGGGATTTATAAAGCCTGACAGGACCATCTCGCTAAGTACTTGGCCCTCGTAAAATGGCTAATCGAACCTCTGGAGAAGTTTGCAATGGTCAGCATACTTCGTGATCAGAATACTGAAGCAGATGCCCTCTCACACTTGGGGTCCAGCGATTTAAGCAGCTTCGATGTACCGGTGTATGTAGAGAACCTATCAGGTCTTAGCATCGACCTAGTGGCGAAAGTCTTTCTCATAGACGTTGAACCCTGTTGGATGGATCCCTTGCTCACTTATCTATAGGAAAGTGTCCTGCCAGAAGACAAGAAGGAAGCTCGATGCATTTGGACTCAGGCGAGGTCGTATGTCATTCATGATGAGGTACTCTATAAGAAATTTCACACCTTTCCCTTACTTTGTTGTGTTCTACCCTCAAAGGCCGAGTATATCATGGTGGAGGTTCATGAGGAAATATGCAGAGCCCACCAATGTGACGCACCATGTGTTTTAAGATCATTCAAATGGACTATCATTGGCCCCATATGATGAACGATTGTGAAAGGTACGCCAAAACTTGTGAAGCGTGTTAGAAGCATGCTCCCATGTCTCATCGCCCGTGTGCTCAATTGCAACCTATCCCTTCATCCATTCCCTTCACAGTCTAGAGTATGGATATTCTGGAACCCTTCCCATAGGCAAATGGACAACTTCAATATATCTTGGTGGCAATTGATTACTTCACTGAGTGGATCGAGGTAAAGGCAATGGTAAGGGTCACCGCAGATAAAGCTAAGGAATTCTTCAGACTTGATGTCCTCTATAGATACGGGATCTCGCAAGTGTTGGTTACCGACAATGGTCCCCAGTTCTCAAGCTGAGTCTTCCGTGAATTTTACCCCGATCACCGAACTGGGCATAGATTTGAGTTGGTGGAGGACCCAGAAGCTAATGGATAGACAGAAATCACAAACTGCACTCTGCTGCAAGGCTTAGCATGATGCGTGGAAGAAAAGAGACAAGCATGGGCTCAAGAGTTACCTAGTGTGGTATGGTCGTATCGGAGCACCCAAAGAATGGCCACAGGAGCCACCCCTTTCAAGTTGGCGTTCAGATCTGAAGCTGTTATCCCAGTCGAAGTAGTGGAAAAAAGTTACAGAGTATTGAACTTTAAAGAGGATACTAACAAAGACATCCTCCTGATGGATTTGGACCTTTTAGAAGATGTTCATGAGATTGCTCAACTACATATAGCAGCAAACCAGCAAAAAATCGCCAAGTATTATAATTCTAGGGTTAAGGAGAATTTGTTCCAAGTAGGTGACTTGGTTTTACGATCGACGGCTGTCACCGCTCCTACTCAATAGGGTAAGCTAACTCCAAATTGGGATGGGCTATATCGGGTTATGAAAGCTACTAGACCGGGGTCATATCACTTGGAAACGATGGACGGGTCGGCCATACCATGCACTTGGCACTCCAAGAACCTCCGGAGATACTATGTGTAAGGCTTATTTTCTATTTATTTAATGGAACCTTTGTTTACACTCTTTCCTTTCTACCCCCCAATCATACAAGTCTCGAAAAAGAGAAAAGGCCTATGGGTCTCGAAAAAGAGAGAAGGCCGACGGGTCTAGAAAAAGAGATAAGGCTTATGGGTCTCAAAAAAGAGATAAGGCCTACGGGTCTCAAAAAAGAGATAAGGCCTATGGGTCTCGAAAAGAGATAAGACCTACAGGTTTCAAAAATACAATACAACCTAGGGTTTCCCCGCGGGAAGGGGGATTCCAAGTTTCAGTAAGTAGATGACCTCAGACGAGACTAAGTCCATCGACTTGAAGGATAGTCATTGACTTCAATTCAACTTACACAGATCTACTGCTTTGGTCTTAAATGATTGGCAGAGCACAATCCTATAACACTAGGGGGCGTGGGGTACTTAGTGGAAAGGAAATACGAAAAGCTCAAAAAGATAGTGTATTGAGCATTACAAGTATATTGAGCATTAAAAAAGAGAAAGTGTACAGTTATAGATATATCCTTACAAAATAAAAATAAAAGAGATAAGACTTGTGGCTAGTTTATGGGTGCTCTCATTCGGTCAGAGGCGCTTTTGTTGAAGGAGTGCCACAGAAGTGGAGTACCAAAGGAGGTCGTACCGGTGGTTTCTTCTGTCTTATCAGGGGTTTCTTCTGAAGGAAGAGAGGAGGGATCTTCAAAAGCCATTCCCGGGGTATCTAGCGGAGGAATAATAGAGAGTTGAGCTACCTCTTGAGAAAAATGCACCACCACCAAGTCAGTACGAGAGGCCGTCAGAGGAGGGAGACTCAAAGGCTGACTAAGCTTGTCCCGGATCACTTGACTCCTAAGGGGGATGCAGGAAAAATTGAAGGCTGGAAGGTGAGTGGACATCTGTGAGTGAACGATAAGAAGAGCTTCCCTGATAGCTTGAGCTCTCTCCTTTCTGAAGAGGCCCTCCATGTCGTCAGATTCTAGCAATGCTCTCAGAGTCTTCTCCTTATCCTGTGCTAAATTTGTACGGGCCTGCGCCAGTTCTTCGGTCATACGGGTCATAGAAGACTACGTGTTGACACTTTGATCCTTCATGATGGCTATGTCCCCTTTAAGGGTTTCCTCCCTGGTTAAGGTGTGGGTCAACTCGACCTACAATCTATCATTCTTGGTAGACAAATTGCCTTCTCCGTTACTAATTCATCACGGGCCCCCTGGAGATCTCTGACTTCCTGTTCCAGTTGACTATTGAGGTTGACGGTCGCTTTGAGTTGGTCCGACATGACCCCATTCGATAGTCGCACTTCAGCTAATTCCTTCTGAGCAACCTCGAAGACTTTGGCACGGGTGGTGAAGTGCTCATCTAATCTCCTGTACTTGGTCTTTAATCTGCCAGCCACCTCTGGTTTAGTTCCAAAGACACTTCGACGGAGCGCCATTTTATGTCAAGTTTCTTGGCCAAATCATCTGCCTCCTTGGCTCGTTCCTCTGCATTTGTGGCGTGGGTCTCAGCGTTATCTCTCTCCTGTTTGACCACTCCCAGCTTAGGAAAAAGATTATCTTTCTCTTCTTTCCAGCCTTCCTCGGCTTTGATATGGGCTGCGATGGCGGTGTTTCAATCGCGGATGGCTTGGTCGTGCTCTGCTAGGGCGGTCGAAAGAAGCTCGTTACTTTGCTAAGCAGAAGTATGCACCTTTTTCAGCTTGCGTACGAAATTCACCAGCATCTTACGGTAGTAGTTTGTTCCACACATTAGCTACAAAGCATGACAAAAGAAGAAGGAGAGATGTTAGATGTGGACCTATCGAAAAAAAGTAAAGAAAAGGAAAGAAAACCTAATAAGTACAAAAAAAGGTACTCACCTGGTATAAAGCCGCGCATTGGCCCTGATCGATGTTCTCAAGTTGGGCTTGCTTGATGAAGTTTACGTCGACGGATAGACAGGCATGATGAACAATCTCCTAAGCCACCGAGCGATTAAATAGCCCCGTGTCTGTTGGAAGGACCTTCCATGGCGGAGTGAATAATGTCGGCTCAACGGCGGAACTTGAGCTGGAGGCAGAAAGAGTAGAACCGACAATCAAGGGCATGGAAGAACTCATAAGGGGGGTCAAAGTGGGACCTTGGATCATGGCGGTAGGCGAAATGGTAGGGCCTTTGTCTTTGGTACTTCCCTCTACAGGTAGGCCAGAAGGTGAAGATTGTACTAGCATGAAGGAGGTGGTGATCTGTGGAAAAGTGGAGGGGGCTAGTGGAGGCAAATCTCCAGAAAGGGGTCGAAAGGAGGTCACTACAGTTGAATCGATAGGGATGGATGGTAAACCTGTGGGTGCTGTAGGGAAGGCCTTCATGCTCGAGTCCTGTGGTATTGTTGCTGCCATGGTGTTTGTTGTAGTCTGTGCTGAACCGGGAAGAGAACCAACGGTGAGACTTGCTTCTGTAGTACTTGGAGGATCGTGAGTAATCTCTGGGATAATGGCTGTAGTGGGGACGAGAGAGGCATTGATGGAAAGGCTAGCGGGTGCAAAAACAACAGGCATATCAACCAGGTGCAGAGATTGCAGTGGCGGAGGGCCGACCGAAATCCTCTGCAAAACGTCCTGGGGAGTGTCCTCAGGGTAAATGAGTCTGGGGGTCTCAGAGACAATCTTCATCCTCTTTGATCGATGTAGTGTCTCCGAAATAGTTGTTTGGTCATCATCCTCTGCATAAAATAAGAGAGCGAAACATTCAGAACCATAATGTTGAGGGGTCGATACATTAAAAGTGGAAAGTACAAGAGAATAGAACATACCATCCCCTGTGATGTTGATGATTGGAGGTACAACCAGATCCTCTGTGAAGGATGGAGGGTCAAAAGCTTGAGACAAAGATCCCACCATTGGCTCAAGTTCGGTGGGCGGATCAGCCAGAGCTATGGGGTCGGAAGGGGGATGTGCTTCTTCTGAAGGCCGTTGAGGGATTTCGACAGGAAGGGCTGGAGCTATGTCCGCGGCCATCTCAAGGGCCTCCAGTTTTCAGGCCATGGAGGCAATTATCTCATCTCTTTCCCTTTTCTGATGACGGAACAAGTCTGTCCCCATCAGATCCTCCCACATGTTGTCGTCAAGACCTTCCACTGCATCAAAAACCAATATTGAGGTGTTAGGGGTCGAATTAAAGTACAAAAGTTAAGTAGAGAATGAAGGACAAGTTAGTGCTATCAGGGAACTTACTCAATCCGTACAAGAACAAGAACTTGTTGTTGCCCAGGTCCTTGTACTGGATTGCCCTCCTTCTTTCTTCTACCCTTTGAAGGGTTTTTTATCTCAAACGGCATTAAGATTGGGGTGACCCCTACTACTGAGGGGTCGATGAACTGCCATCGATTATTTATTGGAAAGGAGCACATTCCCATTAGACTATGGCCCCGTCTTATTATAGCCCCGAAGAATTTCTCCTTCCAATGGGGGACAGAGGAGGGGGTGGTTCTGAACATGGGAGAAACCACCTCCAAATTCCTACGAAAGAAGTAGTAGATGCCATTTGGTTTGGTCTTATGGGTCGTGGAGTCACGCCAGGTAACAACTCCAATGTCGAATAAAAACTGAAAGAATCTTAAAGTGGGGGGGCTCTCGGAAACGAAGAAATAAGATGATAAAGGAATGAATGTGAGCCCAAGAATTGGGCGGAAGTTGGGTAGGGGCTAGGCCATAATAACTAAAAATCTTGAATACGAGAGGGTGGCATGGGAAACGGAAATCAAACAAGAACATGTTGAAATTTACCACCATCCTATGGGATTACGGATGGCAGGCTCAATCTTCTAGGTCTAGAGTTATCAGGTCAATAGAATCGGGAACAAAAAAAAACCCTAAGATCAAGAAGCTTGGACTCAGTCATTATAGATTTCACAGAGGATGCCACACAGTGAGGACCAGTCTCACAGGAAGTATCATGAGAAGAGCTCTTAGGGTTACCGCTTTAGCTACCCTCACCCTGAGTAGATCGCAAGAGTTGTGATCGACGCAGGGTAGGCTCAGAAGCATGGATAACAATGGTTTTATCACGAGCCATGACTGGTTAGTAGTGAAATAAAAAAGGAAAAAAAGGTTGGGACTTACTCGAAAGATAAGCGGATCGTCAAAAACCTCTTGCGATAAAGAGAGGATGTTTGCAACAAGATCGAGTATGCTGAACCGGAGAACTTTGGAAGAGATAACATTCTAAGAAATGAGAAAACACTGAAGATGGATGGTTTGCAAGGAAGAAGACGAGAGAAAATGATAGGATTTTATAAGTTTGTTGATAGGTGGGTCCCATCTGACAGTCATAATGGTTTTCGAGCGTTGTGTCTGTCAATCAAGTTGCGGATATGACGTTTTGATAAGGAAGCAACGCGTAGACGGTCCCGATGGTTGCAAAATGGCAAGATACACACGGATAGTTTAAAGCGATGGCTCGATTGAAGTAGAAACGGCACCAGGGGCATTCAAGTATGGCCGACTCAAAATTACTCCGAAACGTTACAAATGTTATGTCAAGGAGGTGGGTGTTCAAGTTTCGAAAAGAAGGGAGAGAAGGCGATTAGTGATTACCATAACGGTAAAAAATCTACGAAAACATCTCCACATGTTTAGTAAATGATTATTTTCCCATAAATGTGCCTCCTTCGATCGAAACGACGCTAAGGAAGCAAAGGGGTTCTATTAGGGGAAAATAATAGTGGATACAAAATCTGACCGTTGGTAGAGAATTTAGAATGATCCTCGGAAAAGAGACACGTGGCGTGTATTTAAGGTATAAGGTATGAGAAGAAAGAAATGACTGAAATTTCAAAAAGAACTCATGTTCGCCCCCCCATGCTGATTCAGACAGGATGTGACAAATTGATTGGGGTAGTTGGGTAATTAATGGTTTGTCATTAATACTCACAAATGCTGACAACAACCATAAATGCAAGCTATGCTAACTTGACCAGCCATGTCACTATATCATGGACCAAATCAGCAAAAAACTAGACCAATACTTGATAAAAGTGTAAGGACAGAAACAGACATCAGAAGGTATGGGAGATATGGCTTAAAAGGGGGGTCGAAGAGGATCAAGGGGGGTCATAAGCGGCTGACAGGACGTCCTAGCGCCGTCCTAGGGGGTCGTAGCCTCACGAACCTACTATTCTCTAGGTGACTGATGACGGAGATAGTGGTAGGTATGGAGGAGCTTGCTTGGGAAGCCTCCTATTGAACTTATATATGTAGCAAGAGGACATCAATAAGAAGGATTCGGATTTTTCCACCACCAAGGGGAACCTCTCATTTGGGCCTTACACCCCTGGTGTTTTTACTCCCTCTGTTGCTATCTCAGCAGAAGGGAAGATTGTTGTAGATCCAGTATCTCAGAGAACCCTTATTTCTGAAGGAGCTTTAGTGTTTCAAAAGAGTTCCATATTATATGTTTTGGGAAATCTAGCTTTTCGAATTCCATCGAAAACAGTCAGATAATAAAACCATATGGAAAAATGTTTTTTTAAGATAAGTTTAGATAGGTTGAGCAAGAAAAATTAACTGATTATTATATTCAGTGACCCTCCAATGATGTACCCTGACCTAGGCTTGATCCATTACAGTGTGCAAGCTAGAGAAAACATGGGAAGCCTGAGAGTTTTTTCACGATCACATTTTTTTTAAGGAGTAATTATGAATGTCGTAGCCGCCACATGTAGGGTCTCATTCTCAAATAGAAGGCCTAAGTGTTTATTAATACAATTCTTTGTTGATCTTTAGTAAAATAATAATAATAATAATAATAATAAAAATAATAATAATAAATAATCTGCTAGACTTTTTGGTCGAACTATGGTTGGTGGATGTTATGTGTAAAACTTGATATTACGCTGTGCTTAAATTTATCTCCAGTGCTGGTAATGTGGCCATTAAGCGATCAAGGATGGACCTAAACTCGTAAACTACGTACTGAGGATAGAGATAATTGTCCAAGTCATATTTTGAAACAAAAAAGCCACCCCGCCACAGCAGGGGGGGTTAGTTCCTTTGTCATTATTGGGTAGCTGATTTTAACCTATGAATTATTGTTCACTTTGTGGGTTTTTTTTTTTTTTTTTTTTTTTTTTTTTTGGGGGGGGGTGGGGAGATCTTGTACTTCCAGGGTTTTAGGGTCTCCCTTTATATGGAATGCAATTTTGTAAGGAGTGTATTGAGTATTGTACTTCTTCATTGGAGTAGTGGAATCAAAGATTAATCAATCTGCCATGGATGTAACCTATACACATTGTGTGGGTGAACTATGTATAATTTACCAAAAAAAAAAAAAAAACTACGTACAATCATTGTATTCTGTTTTTCTTTTGTTTTCCCTTTTCATATTTTTCTTTCGTTGTATTATTAATTATTAAGAGTGGATTGTTTAAGTTGTCCATAATTGATCCACATAACCCGGTCCACATCATATCCATATTCGCATTCAAAGATTGTTGACTTGTTAAGAGTGTAATCAGACAATTAGGTTAAAATCAAAACATAGAGCCCAAAGCCATATATATTTCGCATTAATATGATTTTTCAACCATTTCCGAACACCCCATAGCAATAGCATTTTCGGGACAAATGAGAGTTCCCCTTGCTCACTGTATTTTGGTTGAATTGGGAAGTAGGCCCTGAACCGATCCTTTGACGGTTCGGTTGGCTCAGTTGGTTCAATTTAAAATATGAAATAAGCACCCATAATCTTTTAGGGAGAAGCACCCATAATCTTTGGGTCATTGGGTGGTATTCTCAAAATTATGAAGAGGGCTGAAGCACAAATATCCTCACCGGTTAATTATTTAAACAAAACATAAGAAGACCCCAAAAATACAAAAGAAAGAATGTTCATTGCTTAGGAATCTAATGAGATTTCGTCACTGATTATTGAATTCATAATATGACAAAAATGGCAATTCCCTTCCCTTTGATTTGGTTGTTAAGCCACTGCAGTTCTATTTCTGTCATGTGTCAAGGGATGCAAAAGTCTTGATGCATTTCTTTGCCTGGAGGGTTTACCATTACAGGATTGGTTTGTTGGCCCATACTCATTCTATGGTTATATGACTATGGTTGTATAAACTCTATGATTTCTCCTGTTATCAAGGAATGAGTTTTCATTTTACCAAAAAAGCCATTGCAATTCCGTACTCAACCTCCCCATGTATTGGTAGGTGAGCCGACTGATCCCCAGCCCTTGGATCAGCTGCAAGAACCTCCTGCCATGGGAGAGGATTTTTATCTGTTGATCCTAGGTAGTCACTGAGAAGGGGGTGAATCACTGTCTTCAAAATATTTCCACTGAGATGATTTGGCATCTGCTTTGGAAATTGCTGCCAAGAGCTGTTGTTCACTATGTACTACCTTGAGCTGTCAACTGGAATTTTCTCATTGCCAATATGTCAAACACATTTCGTGCACACACCAACCACACACCCACAGGTATCCATACCAGGGGCCTTGGCTTGCCAAGTGTGTACACCCAGACCTGCAGCACACAGACTTCTATTCCACACTCATAGACAATTTCATACACATTCACGACACATGATGTAACGTGGTTCACGATCACTCACTGTGATGGCTAGTCCACAGGGTAATACCCTAACCAAGGTTTCGTATTATATCTGATACACAACTTTAATAGGTAGTCTTCGACTGCTACAACAGCAAGGTGCTACACCACCAGATAAGACAAGCTACAACTTGAATATGGGCTACTACCCCCAAACCTATGAGGACTCAACTTGACAGACTATACATATGATTCATTTAATAATTACAAACCCATCCCATTTATCACATTCATCATAAAAAGGGGTTTGAGTGCGAAGTTACCTTCCCGTCTTGCTCACAGTTGATGTAAAGCTCACTGTGCAAGCTTATCGACCTCTTTACTGACTACACAAGTCATTCTTCATCGCCATGACTCCACTGGACACTCAATACTTTGTCCCAGCTCTCTTCCTTAGCTTCAATGAAGCATTAATGGCCGCACACAGAGAATAGGAGTCAAAACATAGCTCTTTGAAGCTTCAACAAGATGTTTGCCCTAAAATCGCGCTTCAGCTTCTTCCTCTCGAGCTCCAACTGGTGGTTTGAAAGGCTTGTTCTTCAAATTCCCTTCAGTTTGATATATTACACGTCCAAAATAGAGATCGGACAGCTGAGATATGGCCAGAAGAAGATCGGCCAATCAGAACATTCCAAAAGGAATAATCAGAGCTGATTCCATGTGGCACGAAGCACCGTAGTGCAGCCGCCGCTGTCCCACCGTACGTTGTTGTCGAGATTTGATTGGCGCAGATGGTATCTTTTAGTTTGAACCGCTGGATCGGTCAGATGGAGGCGAGATGGATGTGATGCCGTTGGATCAACATTCATCACGTCAGGAAAAAGGCGGAGATCACAAGGGCCATTGGATCTGAATCTTTCCGCTGCCATACGGTGCGCACGTCACACGGAGTCAAGGATTCAACTTCATGCGACGCGAGACACTTTTTTAAGTTGCATCCGACCAATGGTGTTGCTTGCGATAGGATCTTGACGCACCTCTGTGCTACACCATAACCCGCCTTTTTCAAAACCGTAGGATCGGAATCACGAGAGTGGCTCATCCTTATCCCTTCATCTCGAATTTTCTCTTTTTCAATGGACCAAAATGCCCCTGTGAATGTCTGGTAATGCCCTGTAAGTCAAATTTTTTCCAGTAGGGTGCTGAGGAGCGTTCTCTCTGCGGCATTTCGTCGAACACTTGAGTGGCAGTTCGGTCATGCCTTGCGGAGGCTTGCGGTCAGCGCGGGTGCTGCTGCTATCCTGCTGACTTGCGGCATAGCGGTGCGCATTGCCTTGCCAGGCTGCCTGCGTGCTGGCCTTGCGAGGCTGGCTGCTGGCAGGTTTTGTGGGGCTAGCTGCTGGCTGGCCTTGCATGGCTTGCTGCTGGCTGGCCTTGCGAGGCTTGCTGCTGGCTTGGCTTGCTTGCTGCTGGCTTGGTGCCGCGGGCATCGGCCACGCTGGCCAGGGCTGGCTGCCATGCTGGCCTAGCCACCCAGGTGGGACCCACTTGGTCCCCACCCACTCTCTCTCCTCTTTCTCTCTCCTCATCTTCTCTCTCTTCTTTATCCTCTTCTCTCTCTCTTCTTTCTCTCTCTTTTGCTAGACTTGCTCATCAGCTGCTGTCAGTGCACCAACCCAGTCACTATGTCTGTCAGTGGGACTTCAGTAGGACCCACAGACACACTCTCTCCTCTATATCACTCTACTAAGATTGCCAACAATGACAACTCACTCTGAACTGTCTGACCAAGGTTCCAACATTATCCACCTGTAGAGTCACTTGAGAAGAAAGAATGAAAGTGAGTCACCTTTGGTATCCAACCGAACTAAGTAAATTGAGCACCCATTTTAACCTGGTCTGGATGTTAAAGTTAGATACATTTTTCACAATCAATCTGAGTCATATCAAATGTTGTTTGGTTCTGGGTTCGCGCTTGTTGCACCCATAAAGCTTGTTGGGTGTCATCCAAGGATTTAGAGATTAGATCAATCAGAAGACCACTGCGGATCAAGCTCGAGTCCTGTAGTAATTCTGATTTTACTACATCTAGATATATTCTGCTTTATAATCATTGAAAAGTCAATTTTATTCATGGTTCAAAGTATCAGTTTTGTATCAATCAGAATGCTGATTTGGTGATTGACATCTCTTCTTTCCATCACTTCTTTTTCCTGAGTTTTTTCGAGCAAAGTTATCAAACATTTTAGCAGGTTTACACCGGTTTTCTTCTTTCCGTCTTCATTGCTTCCTTGTGCTTGATGCTTCACAAGATGACAATCATGGTTTCTCTGTAAAAAAAAAAAAAAAAAAAGTCATCTTCTGCTGCTAACGGTGCAGTTTAAGTATTAGGTGGTGGAAATACATAATTTCATAAAGTCGCTTTTTTTTTTCTTCACACCATCTATTAACAATCATTTGAACGTTTTTGAAAATTAAAAATACTGCATTGTATTTAACGCATTTTACAAAGGAAACCCGCATAATTTAACCTAAAAGAAATATTAATTTGGGTTGATTTTGAACCATACATTTGCATCCATGATAGAAAGCAGAACTGTAAAAGGTAAAGGATGTTTACTGCTTGTCAACCCAAGCTGGCAATAAAAGTATTAAACCAACCTAAACTAGCAACCAAACTCCCCAAAAATCCCATATTGGACTGAATTAATAATTAGTTAAAATCACTAACTCTACAACCGAATCCTACTCGTTACCAGTTAATTTAAAAGGGTCATTTTCCCTGTTTTTCAGTGACAAGTGCCTTTTAAGGTGGTAGGTTGTTTTCCCTTCAATCTACACCAAATGCCTATTTTAGTGGGTCCAAACATATCTCTCAAACCTAATCTGATCATATTATTATAATCTCCTACAAATTATCAAAACCCACATTTTCTAATCAATTTAATGGGGGTCTTGATGGGTCTAGGTCTAAGTCATATAATCGTTTCACATTATCAGCTCATTTATCCACAAAACTACAAAATCCAATTAAGAGAAGAAAACACAGGACTTGATGCAGAGAGAAAGAAGATTGAGAAGAGAGCAAAAACAAAACCACAAGCTACAGCCCAGATGACTTCAAAAAACTAGCCAAATTCGGCCAGCACACAACACAAGTCTTCATGCGTCGCGTGATAAAAGAGTTACATACAGTGAGGTTCTAGATGGTTTTTATAACCTTACAATATACCAATAGTGACTGTCAGACCCTGACTAACAAACCGTATTAAAATGTTCTCAATTCCTTTCTGGTCTACATAAGTTCCATTATCCATTATCATCAAAGCACCTCTTTTGCCAATTGTCCATGTTGACAAATGTCTTTAATTTAATTCATGGACTCCTTAATTAATCTGGACTTTTGAATGGTTGGTCAACTTTTAATTGTGATTAATCTGGAAGGATGGAGTGGATATGAATCATGGGGTCATTGGGTGGTTTAATATTATGTCTATATATTTGTATGTCCTAGTGACCAATTAAGGTAATTCAGACCTACCAAATTAACCAAGGGAATAGAATTCTACTACCACCCTTTTATTTACGGTCTATTTCTTATCTCTATTTCAAGGGTTATTCTATCAGTTCCACTGTTGGGATACATAAAGGGAGATCAACGCAGAGAAACCTAGAAGAACAGATTGCCCTTGTAGGGACACATTTCTGTTGGCTATGTATTATCATTGTTGGCAACTTGGTTGATGTGGTAGTGTTGATGAGCTTACAATCAGAGAACTGAGGAGAGAGAGTGTCTGTGTAGGAGAGAAAGTGTTTGTGCAAGTGGCATAACTGAGGAAGACTTGGGCATGTTCTATAGTGTTCTACAGAGTGTGGGTCTCACTGATGATGTGGTTTGTTTAATGAGTGAGAAAATCTAAAGAGAAAAAGAAGAGAGAGAATGATGAGAAAATGGAGAGAGAGTGTGGGTCCCATAGTGGGTCCCACTGTCTGTGTGGCAATCATAGCTAATGTGGCAACTGGCAAGCATAGAATGAAGATAGAGAAAGAAGAGAGAGAATGAAGAGAGAGAAAATGAGTGGATGCTAAGGTGGCATGCCACCATGGCAACCAGTTTGGTCGAGGGCCGCGGCACCAGCAGCAGGCATGCAAGCCAACAGGCTAGCAGGCCCACAAGCTTGCAAACCAACAGCCTACCCCGCACACACACATGCCTCTTGGCTTCCCCCCGCGCACAAGCCTAGCCTCATGCACACCAGGTGTTCAATGCCAGTCTCTCCCTCTCGGCCAAAAACACCATCTCAAAGTTTGTTTAACAAAACCATGGTTATAAAGGTGATTTGTAAAATTCTCATGGTCATTTCGGTCAATGTAGAAAGAGTAGATTTGAAATGGAAGACCAAAGTGTTGCCGCTTAGGTCAAATTCTGATCTGGTGGTTTATAATTAAGCAGGCTATGGTGCTTTGCAGGCGCTCCATCTAGATACTCCCGCGGGCATCGGTATTGGCTGGTTGCAACTTAAATGGAGGGCCAAAGTTTTGTACGTGGCGCATGCAGTTGGCGCATTGTTTCAGTGTGGCTCGCATACATAAAACTGATGATTAGATCCAGATCGTATGGTCATGCTTCTTGATTGAGTATGACGTGATGTATACCGATCCGTTGGCTAGAACTTAATCCCTCTCATTTTCAGAAATCCAACGACTGCTAGTGAAGATTCCACCTGCAACCAATC
Source organism: Protea cynaroides (assembly GCA_028583415.1). Classification (NCBI taxonomy): domain Eukaryota; kingdom Viridiplantae; phylum Streptophyta; class Magnoliopsida; order Proteales; family Proteaceae; genus Protea; species Protea cynaroides. The sequence continues at coordinate 32,452,073 of CM053271.1, forward strand.
AGAACTCAACAACGGCGTCTATCACGTCAGGGGTGGCTTGACTCGGTGCGTCGTGGGTGCACCAAAAGCTCTCAAAAGATGCCTTTTCAATTAACTTTGTTGGCCAAGACTGTAACGGCCATATCTCGACCATCTGGAGTCCAAATCGGACGATCCAAGTTGCACCATGTTCCATTTTGAATGCTCTATAGTCTGAGAAGAAAAAAAATGAAAAAGGAAGAAGCTGCTTTGATTTTTGGGTGAAAACTCTCTATGAGGTTGTGGGTTAGGGTTTTAATGTTTTGATTCTTTCTACCTACCTCCTATGGATTTTTGGGGACTCCATTAAGGAGTATTGGAGTACCAGAATGGTGGGAAGCCATTAATGGAGCTTATGTGAGCAAAGAGAGGAAGAAGAACCTCTATTCTTGGGGGAAATCCTTGAATGAGTGTAGTTGTTGGTGTTCAATATATTTTCGTGTTACTGACACTTCATGAATGCAGTAAGGCCATATTGAAGAGAGGAAAGTTGTCTTGAAAGCTTGTTGTGCTTCAATGAAGGGGAGACTGCGTATTTGCTATGAGAAAGGAGTGAACTTGGTTGTAAAGAAAGAGAGTGGAAGAGAGCAAGGGTGTCTCATTATGACTGTTTCAACTTGAAGATTGAGGTTTCTCACTGTAGAGAGAGACTTAAGGATTCCAGTGGGCTTTAGAGCTATGCTATGCTTCATAGAGACATCCCAAAGTCTTACCACAGTACAAGAAAAATGCAAGAGAAAGGTTGTAAGCTTCCTAAACCTGTATGAATTCATTATTTAATTCTTGTACTCATTATATGCTAGCTGTAGGTAATGAATGATAAATGCCTAGCTAGTGGGGATTAAATTGTAGGGCATCATTATAAGCCTAAAAACTATTATTATTTGCTTCCGGTGGGTGCAGGTTAAGCATGGTGTGTGCAATATGTATTGAATATTGGTACTTGATACCTGGATTATTGGCAAATTTGTGTCCTCCTGGTTTTATGCTAGATAAATTGGGTGTATGTACTTCCTACTGTGTAGACAGCTAAAAGAAGAGTATTGAGTATATATGAAGCCCATAGAGCATTACTCCATGTACTAGCCATTACACATTGTAGTGGTAAACCACGTATATCTGTGTTGTGGATGCTGTATGGATTGTATATATTCTGTATATTGTAAAGTGCGTGGAATGACATTTAGGATGAGTATGCACAACATGATAAAGCTAACCATTATGTGGTAGCGAGGTGGTTGTGCATACGACTGTGTGTGATTGCTTCTGTGATAGTGCGGTTGTGGTTAATGAGTGGAGTGTCAGCTCTAGGCAGCATTTGACTTCAAGGGATTATAAGAGAAGAATTTTGAAGACATTGATTCACCCCCCCCCCCTCTCAGTGTCAACCTGTGATCAACAGTTTATGGAAACCATCACTCCACAACATACATTGGTGAACGGCTCCGTTAAATGCTCATCTGTGTGATTCATGAATGCATTAGCAAGATCCTCATGTTTGTAAATGTAAAACCCTACATGGGTCGGTCATCGATTTTATTCATTAGATACATGTGTTACATAATATGGACGAGTAAACTATGTATGGAGGGAATAGACTGATTAGACCAATTAACATAATATCAGTTACGGACCAAGACCGACTAAACCGAATATAAATAGGTCAATGTCTCACAAATGAGGATCGATTAGTTAAACATGTCGGTCACGATGCAAAGTATTAAGTTGGTGGTGTCCGATTATGCCCGACCAAGGCCGACCGATTGACACCCTTATTTCCTATTGTTTATGTGCTCCATTAAGTTTGTTTATTTTTCATGGCACCGTTACAACATCACTTTAACTGTTCAATCTAACCAATCAAAATCACAAACCTTCTAAAGAGCAGTTGGTTGATCATTCTTACCACAACTTGGAAGGTAAAAATATCCAAATTTATATATCATTTTTGAAGCACAAATCAAAAATTAAGGTCCAAGTACATATCTGATTCAAGAGGAAAAAAAAAAAACCAGTACAGAGAGAGAGAGAGAGAGAGAGAAAGTTATGATAGTATCAATATATTAAGAAGTTACAGCTACCAAAGTTTGTGATAATATACCTAGCTAATTTACAGTTATGTAACCTAATGATAAATCATGCGACTGAAGAGAGAATAAATTTTCTCCTAGTAGCGCAAACTTGGAGGAGTCTGCTTTGCAGCAAGTCCTCTTTATCACAACAACAAATGATTAACATAGCACTAGTACTAGTTCAGTCGCAAAAACTTTTTGACAACTGCAAATTCTTCTGGGATAGAGACACCATATTTTTTATACTATTATGTGTCAACTAAAGGATTCCGTCTTTAAGACTGTTACAAGTTATGAAAGCAACCAAGGAGACTAGTTCCTTGATTTTGGAGATCCTGATCATAATCTTGTTGAACTAAAGGGAAATTAGTGGGGGGACATGAAGTAGTGCCACTAAGTTGTGATGCCAGAAGCTCATCCAAAGTTCTCCAATCGACTACCTGTGATCCATGCCTGTTCATTTCATCATCATAATCCTCCTTTGATGTACCACTAGGCTCAAATCCTTCTCTAGTGGCTAAATTAGTAGATAGTGTTGGGCTGTCTAGTTGAGGAAGATCAATGAGTTGATGATCCAAGTGAGAATTCTTGGACATTACAAGCTCTTGTTCACAGTAAATGGGTTGATGAGGAAAATTTGAAGTCCCTTGGTAATGGTTAACTACTTGCACAGGGCTAATAATATCGGCAAATGATCGAATTTCAATGTGGTGATCATGACCTCTGGGATAGTAAGCACGATTCATCATCATTGGAAAACCCTGTGAATGACTTGGACTTGGTTTCTTGAATGCACGACACACCACCCATCCTTCTTCCTGCAATACACAATTATACTTTTAGAACTCTGGACATGTAATTTAAGTTTGAATGCAACTTGTTGTCACAGGTGAACTAAGAAATTGTAACCTTCTTTTGATTATTGCGCATATAATTTGTTCCCAAAAATTACTTAAAATAAAAGGTAAAAATGGATTTTCGATTTCAAAGTAAAACATAATCAAAACTGTCATTGTCATTGCACACTTTCGAATAGACATGTGAAATAATAGGATTTACTTTAATTGAAAAAGAAAATTAAGTTATACAAAAAAATTTTACAAAAAAAAAGTAAGGTCACAGCTTTTTTTTTTTTTTTTTTTCATCAATCTTAGTTACAACACGATTTTCCTTTTAAGTTTGTTTAATTTTATCCAAATCATGGAATCACAAGAAAATTATGATTGAACTTGCCTGAGGGGGTCCATGTTCAGATGTTTGGAGCCTATATTCATGCATGATCCAGTCACTTTTCTTCCCATTGGGTGCGCGACCCTTGTAGAAAACTAAGGTCTTCCTCATCCCTATCATTCTGTTCCTAGAGAGCACGACCTTGTCTCTACCAGTTGCCTTCCAGAATCCAGCTGCCGTTGCTCTATTGGTTCTTGTTCCAGTTGGGTACTTCTTGTCTTTGTGACTGAAGAAATACCATTCATTCCTTTCCTCATTACCTAGCTTGCATCTATCTACAACATCCAATCACACATTTATTTATGTCAAAACAAATGATCTAAAACTGCTTATCTAATCGATTATCCTCTTTTTTTCATGTTGTATGCATGTACTGAGAGCTATACCTTGGATATCCCATGGCTCTATACGGTAGAGATCAATTTCAGTGATGACCTCTATATCAATCTTTTGGCAGTTCACCTTTCTCTTGAGATAGTAACCCACAAGCTCTTCCTCTGTTGGGTGGAACCTAAAACCTGGTGGAACACAGGATTCAACTTCCATTGAAGATGTTCACCTGAGAATCAAAGCCCACAATGGATGAGATTTAGAGAGAGTGTGTGCATTATCACAAACACCAAGAAACATAAAGAAACAAAACGATTCAAGCGAAGATGGCAATGAGATTTACATGGTTCGTACACCAATTCAATGTGCTACATCTACGTGTAAAGATGAAGATGATTCATTATGGAATATGAGGTAATACAATGGAGATCTCCCAAGAACTCTCAAAAGTGCAACAACGAACTCCCTTTCAACCCTAGATTGAAAAACCCCTTTCAATTACCTTTCTACGGCAATATATATCTCCTCCAAGTCGGAGTGATCCATCGGGTAAGGTTGACTCAACCCCTCTACACCCATAATATACTTGAGTCACCATCAAATTTTATCAGAGTGGGTCAATCTTCAAAACGAGTACAAGAATTCGAAACACATAATAAAGAGACAGGAATCTAATTTCCTTGCTGAGTACATAGTGGGTCCAACCATTGAAGGATTCTTACTAGGAAACTCCCCTGATCTCCACCCATTTAGACAACAGAAAAGTCCCAGTCGATTTCATTCTGTAAGAGAGGAACTCTAGAGAGTTTGTGGATTGGGTGGTTGAAGACTAAGTCATCAGGTTGTCAATTTTTGAAGCACATGAAAGGTGTCTCAAGTGAGGCCTTTGGACCAGTGCTTTCCACTACTGAAATATAATACCTTCCCTTAAATAGTAGACACCTTGCCGTCCTATGACCCTAATGTAGAGTGAAAATGATTAAAGTCTTAAAAGCCAAACTAAAGCTATTCTACTTTTCTGTTCAGAAAATTTTCAGTCATACACATGCCAAAGCTTGCCTTCCTTTTTCAATGTCAAGTTGGACGACATGAACCTCATTCAGGACCACTAAATCACTGTGAAGAGTTCATTACTTTTGACATTTAGAAAGGTTGCATGCATGCTAATAAAGACAGTTATTTCTCTAATACCGTTCACACATATTTTGGCAAAATCTAGAACATGCATGAGATGGGGTGGGAGATCGCTACTCGCTACTCAGCTGCGTGGTCCCTGCACCTTAGTGAGGACTAGTGGGAGCACACCTTAGTGAGGACTAGTGGGAGCACGAGGAATTTAGGGTTCTAAGATTTAGAGATGTACTCAATGCATGAAGCTCCGGCCACTAAGGTTTGGGGAGGGATTTAATTACATAGCCTTACTCTCACTTCCCTGATACACTATTTCCAAATTTGAAATCATAACCACCTAATTATAATGGAGCAAACCTTACCATTGCACCAAGGACTGCTCTCTCTTGGACATATATATATATATATATATATATATATATATATATATATATATATATATATATATATATATATATATATATATATGATCCTAATATTAATTATTCAATCCATCTAAGAGGCTACAATGGACATCTGATCATCCCATCGGAGCAAATTCTGACCTAATACATGGATCCAAAATCCGCTTCTTTTGTTTAGACATAATATTTTACGTGCAATATTTTATATTACATTTTTTTTTAATGTTTATTTTTAAAAAATAAAATATAATAATTTCTAAATAAAATAAAAGAGGACTTCTGTTCCTTTTATTTTTTTTACCTATTGAAAATAAAAATAAAAAAAATCTATAAAATTTTTGGTCAAAACAAAAAAATCTCAATGAATGAATTCGGGAATACGTTCGATTATGTGATTATCATCGCTAACCCAATATAATTGGGTGCTGTGCTCTGATGATGACAACGACGACGACAACGATAAGTCTCTTAAACAGGACTCAAAGATAGTTGGATCCATATGACAATGGCAGACATTAAAAGGGACCCATCAAGCAACTTAGCGTCTCCTAACAAAAAACTTGTTTTTAGTTGCATGAATTTAGCCAACTACATATACTACATAGGCAATTGGAGCCGAAAACGATGACTTTCAAGAGTTTAAAAGGTCTGAATGTAACAGACTCAGTTACAACAGATTTTTTTTTCCTGCTTTTTTTGGTCTGGAAGTTTGTAATTCAAGAATTATGGGTTCCACGCGTTCTCAATAAATTTGATTTACCAAAAAAAAAAAAAGGGTAGTTTTGGTTTTTGAGGTGATGATCTCTAAGATCCAACTGCTATAAAACCAGTGACAAACTAAGACCGGTTGTCTGAAAAAGCCTTGGTTATTGTTGTACGTTTTGAGTGGAGTGCACTCCATGCCCAAGGTGATGGAAAACCTATCCCCACAACCACCAAGTACACAACTTCACTCAACGGCGGCCAGAAAATATGGTTCCATCCGGCCAAGGACTGCATCTAGGATGATATTCTAAAGAAGCTTTATCTCAAAACCCTTAATAAAAGTCACTGCTCATCAATAAGATACCAAAAGTTCTCTATGACACCATCCCATGAGATTGAAAGACTAAAGCAATATATATAAGAAAAGGTTCTAAGAGTAATACTCACCGGAAAAATGCGAATCTGCTGCTTTCTTCTGTTTGCCAAACACAGAGAGAGAGAGAAAGAGAGAGAGAGAGAGAGAGAGAGAGAGAGAGAGAGAGATTGTATTGTGTTTATGTGAACGTCTTTGTTGCAGGTTTTGTTTAGGAGCTGTTGCTTTGTGAAGGGAGCTAGAGAGGTTGAAAGATATAAAGAAGATATATAGAGGGTAGGGGGTGAAAATTAAAGGGAGGAGATGGAAGAGGGAGAAAGGGTGTTATCGATTGCGCGTGGGGTGGCAGAGATGAAAGGGTTGTTTGGACGGCGTGACACCAAATTTTCACGCCACCCTCCACCGATATAGTGTGTCTCAAGATTTTCCACTCTCAACCCAAAAACACTCTTTGATTGGCTAACACAACTCTCTTCCTCTCTGTTTGGTGTGCCGCCCTTTGCCATGTGTCACCTTCCCCAGGTTGCCACTTGGATGCGAATTCATATTCCATCAATAAAAATCCATGTACCAATCATTTGTGCCCCTCTCAACATTCCTTATTGCTCCTGATTCCCACGAAAGACATAACCCTTTTCCTTCTTATTTTTACATGGCTAAGCTAGCTTCTGTAATCTAATGTATCTTGAAGTTGCTTGGCTTGGCCGGCTGGTTGGCTTTATGAAGCTCCCATGAAACATTGAATCTGCAAAACCCCATTTTACTCCCTATTTCAGAATGTTTTTTCCATTATATTTCATTGTACGGTTACAACCAGACATTGTCTTTATTGGTTGACTCATTCAGTTGATGGTTGAACCATTTACCCATGACCCAATCCCTTTTAAGTTATGGTTAAGTTCATCTGAGAGAGTCTCACTGCCATCTCTCTTTTGGTAGATCGTAAGTCCATTTCTCTTCTGGTGAAACTGTTGGATCAATTCAACCTCGGATATATAGGTCCACTAACAGGTTTTGGTCAGATAATAAAACCATATAGAAAAATGCTTTTTAAGATAAGTTTGGATAGTTTGAGCAAGAAAAATTAACTGATTATGTTCAGTGACCCACCAATGATGTACCCTGACCTAGGCCGGATCCAATGCAGTGTGAAGGCTAGAGAAAACGTGGGAAGCCTGACAGAGTTATTTCACGATCACATTTGTTTTAATGAGTAATTATGGATGTCGTAGCCGTCATATGTAGGGTCTCATTCTCAAATAGAAGGCCAAGTGTTTATTAATTCAATTCTTCGCTAATCTTTTGTCAAAGAAACAAATGTCTGCTAGAGACTGGTTGGTCGAACTACAGTTGGTGGATGGTATGTGTGGGAGCTTGATAATATTTTAAGTTAGGAAATACAGTTTATTTTGCCACAAATTTGGATGGATTTACTTGGGGCAATCGAATATTTTCAGGGTTTAGGGTTTTTTTTATATAGGGGTGTAATCTTGTAAGGAATGTATTGAGTGTTGTAATTTCTTCACTAAAGTAGTAAAATCAAAGATGATCGATTTACGTGGACATAGCCTATACACACTGTGTGGGTAAACCACGTAAAATCATTCTATTGTGTTTTCTTTCGTTTTTTCTTTCGCTATTGATCTTCTGTTAATTACTATCAGTGGATTGTTTAGATTTTTTATAATTGGTCCACATAACAAAGACTGTTGAATTGTCAAGAGAATGTAATCAGATAATTAGGTTGAAATCAAAACATAGATCCTAAAGCCATATATATTTTGCATTAATATGATTCCATGCTCACTGTTTTTTGGTCGAATTGGGAAGTAAGCCCTGAACCGATCCTTTGATGGTTTGGTTGGCTCTCAGTTGGTTCAATTTAAAATATGAATTAAGTACAAGTATACTCAAAATTATAAAGAGGGCTAAAGCACAACTATCCTCCCTGATTATTTAAACAAAACATAAGAAAACACCAAAAATACAAAAGAAAGAATGTTCATTGCTTAGGAATCTAATGAGATTTCCTCACTGATTATTGAATTCACAATATGACAAAAAGGGAAATTCCCTTCCCTTTGATTTGGTTGTTAAGCTACTACAGTTCCGTACTCAGCCTATTAAAGGAAATTACAAATTAAAAAGCTATACTGAAGGGATTCTATTAAATATTTAATTTGCCTCTTTAACCCCAACAAAAAAAAATTTAACAGAAGTGGGGATCAAGTTTGGTACCTAGAGCTAGAAAATAAAGAAATAATAAAATACAATTTGTTTTCCCTTCTTCTACGTACATACCTAATCCTTGAAAGGACTGGGGTCAGAGTCCAACTGTAGGGTCACTTGAGAAGAAAGAACAAATGTGGGTCAGCTTTGGTATCCAACCGGACTAATTAAATTGGGCACCCATTTTAACCAGGTCTGGATCTTAAAATTAGATACATATTTCACAATCAATCTGAATCATATCAAATGTTGTTTGGTTCTGGGTTCGGGCTTGTTGCACCCATAAAGCTTGTTAGGTGTCATCCAAGGATTTAAGGATCAGATTGATCGACTTAGGGATTGGATCAAACAAAGGACTACTGTGGAGCTTGAGTCCCGTATGCTTTGTTTGTTTTGACGTAAAATTTTACGATAACATTTTATATGTAAAAGAAAATTTAATATTTATTTCCAAGAAATAAAATATAATGATCTCTACAGGGGATGGAAAAAAAACTTCATCTTTCTTTTACCTATTAGAAACAAATTTTGAAATTTTTTTTTATATATAAAATATTACAGGTAAAATTTTATAGTAAAATTTCAAATCGAAATAATGTAGTGATTCTGATTTTATTATATCTAGATATATTCTGATTTATAATCATTGAAATTTCCATTTTATTCATGGTTTGAGGTATCAGTATTTTATCGATCAGAATGACGATTTGGTGATTGACAACTCTTCTTTCCATCACTTCTTTTTCGTGAACTTTTCGAGCAAAGTTATCAACATTTTCACAGGTTTACACCGGTTTTCTTCTCTCCATCTTCAGTGCTTCCTGGCCTGGCCTTGATGCTTCACAAGATGATACTCATGGTTTTCTCTAGCTCATAAAAAAAATCCTCTTCTTTGCTAACAATGCAGTTTAAGTATTAGGTAGTGGATGGGTACGTAATTTCATCAAGTCACTTTTTTTTCTTCACACCGTCTATTTACAATAATTTGAATGTAATTTTTGAAAACTTAAGATAATATATCCCTTATATTTAACTCATTTTACAAGGGAAGCCAGTATAATTTATCCTAAAAAATATATTAATTTGGGTTGATTTTTAACCATACATTTGCATCCATAATACAATGCATGTAAAAGGAAAAGGGCGTTTTACTGTTTGTCAACCCAAGCTGGCACGGTTCCAATAAAACCAACCCAAACTAGTAACCAAACTCCCCCAAAAGCCCATATTGTACTGAATTAATTAGTAACATGCATGGTCATCTTTAGCCTTATCACTAATTCTACAACCGGATCCTACCCGTTACCACTTAATCTAAAAGGGTCATTTTACCTGTTTTTCAGTGACAAGTGCGTTTTCAGGTGGAAGGTTGTTTTCCTTTCAATCTAGACCAAATGCCCATTTTAGTGGGTCCAAACATATCTCTCAAACCTAATCTGATCATATTATTATAATCTCATACAAAATATCAGAACCCATATTTTCTAATCAATTTAATGGGGTCTTGATGGGTCTATTTCTAAGCCATATAATCATTTCACATCATCAGCTCATTTATCCACAAAACAACAATCCAATTAAGAGAATAAAAACACAGGATTTGATGGAGAGAGAAAGAAGAGTGATAAAGAGAGCAAAAACAAAAACCAAAAGCTACAGCCGAGATGACTTCAAAAAACTAGCCAAATTCAGCTAACACACAACACAAGTCTTCATGCGTCGCGTGATAAAAGAGTTACATACAGTGAGGTTCTAGACGGTTTTTATAACCTTATAATATATCAATAGGGACTGTTAGACCCTGACATGCAAACCGTATTATAATGTTCCCAATTCCTCTCTGGTGCACATAAGATCTATTATCATCAAAGCACCTCTTTTGCCAATTGCCCATGTTGACAATTGTCTTTAATTTGATTCATGGACTCCTTGATAATCTGGACTTTTTGAATGGTGGGTCAACTTTTAGTCGTCATTAATCTTAAATGATGGAGTGGATATGAATCAAGAGGGTCATAGGGTGGTTTAATAGTTCTGTATATTTGTATGTCCTAATGACCAATTAACGCATTTCAGACCTACCAAACTAAGGGAATAGAATCCTAAAGGTATAATGTAATATCATAATTATATGTACAACTCTATTTCTTATCTCTGTTTCAAGGGTTATCATATCAGTTCCATTGTTGGGATACATAAAGAGAGATCCACGGAGAGAAACCTAGAAGAATGGATTGCTCTTGCAAGGACACATTTATGGAAGCCATCACTCCACAGCATACATTGGTGAATGGTTCCATTAAACTCTCTTCCGTGTGATTTTTTTTTTTTTGGTAATATCATCTGTGTGAATCATGAATGCATTAGCAACATCCTCATGTTCGTAAGTGTAAAACCCTACATGGGTCAGTCATCGATTTTACTCATTAGATATGTGTGTTATATAATATTGAAGGAAAAAATTGTCTCATGTTCTTTAGTTCGTTCAACAGTGATATAATGTCTGGAGTTTATCACGTGCATCGGGAGAAGTCTGACCATTAAATCATGATTGAAATCCATCCCACCAAAGGAGACGATCTGAGTCGATTATGGAATGTATCAAGTATGATAGAAGTGAGGTGCACGAGAGAATGGTTTTTTATTTTATTGGGGATGAGTAGCTTTTGCATAGACTAACAGTGTAAAAGAAGTAAGTGGGGTTCTGGGCGGTTTGTGGGACCGGTTGTGCTCCGACCCACTTCTAAATAAACAATATCTTCAACCAAATTCATAGCATCCAACTGGATTTTATTTTATTTTTTTTGTGGTAACAAAAGCTTCTAGAGGCTGTCATTAATTAGCTTGATCATGACTTGTCCCCTCACGCAACCTATGTTGTCTCCCCTCCCACCTCTATATGGTAGGTCCCACTCTCTAGGTTGAGAATGATCTACCTGTCCAATCCCAGATCCATCCCTATATTCCTTAATACAGTGGGAATCACTATTGTGGTCCTGATGTTGATAGTCTGTTATATGGTTTTCAACCTTTTTGACTCTGCTTATTATGTTCTGATCAATCTGTTTCATTAAACATGATATTAATCATGGATTTCGATGATTTCAATTTTGAATTCTGTGGTTCTAATAAGAATGTTTTTATTGGGAGTAAACTGCAATTTTTCCGTCTATTACATCTACACCATCCAAACAGCATTAGGGTTTGACATCCATGAGGTTGTGAACATAAGTATAAACTTTTACATTATAATTAAATAACACTAAAGGGGCAATCATGCCAATAATCAAGTATGTTAAGAAAAATGCCAATTATTATTCGCACAAGGTTTTTAGTTCCTTGGCGATGTATGGCCGAGCCTTTAGTACTATCTTTATCAAATTCGGTGGCGTATTACTCATTATTTTAGAGAAGCGAATATAGTTGTAGATTCTCTGTCAAGGTTTGCGGCGAAAACTCATTCATCTAGAGTTTAGGAGAACTGTCCTGAGTTTGTTAGGGGCGATGTTAGTTAATGTTAGTTAGGATGCGCACGAGCGCTGTAGATATAGATTTTCTTAGTTCTAATGAATTTCCTCGCTGATGGCAATGTTGAAAGTGGGGTTTTTATCTGCCCATCTCTTTTTCTATTATTTTAAGCTCTTTTCCCTTTTTCAATAAAATTTTCATTGATTTTTTGCACAAAAAAAAAATCTGTTCTTTTTTCAAATGTCACAAGTCATCTATTCTGCCGTGTGGATAGATGATGTGTCCAATTTGAACATTGGAAAGAAAAGATTAAGATGGTCTAGATTAATCATATGTCAAATTTTAGAATTTAAATTAATCAAATACACTATTTGTAATGATATACATCACATATTTATCCATGCATATATACTAGTACTTTAGATCTAAACATCATTATGTTAACTCTCAACTTTAAACAGAAACCGACCATTTTAGATTTATCTTCACATTTATTTGTTGCATAGATAACCATAGTACCATACCTTGCCCAAAAAACATCAAAATATAGAATGGAAAGTGAATAAAGTGAATGGGCAATAAAGAACAAGAGACAATCCAATACAACTAGAAGTCTCTCTCTCTCTCTCTCTCTCTCTCTCTCTCTCTCTCTCTCTCTCTCTCTCTCTATATATATATATATATATATATATATATATATATATATATATATATATATATATATATATATATATATATATATATATATATATATATATAAAAGGATGAGAAGAGGAGATTCTGATATATATAGAAGGATGAGAAGAGGAGATTATGTAGGCGGCAAATCTGGTGGATGCTTTGTGGAGTAGTTATGGATAATGATTTTAGATGTAAAGCAACATTTCATTCACACGCTAGATCTGAAGCAGCATATACATTTTTTTAAATAGTACTAAGCCTAGTTCAGTACAAGGGAAGCTACATTGGATAACTTTGAAAAAAGAAGCTATTATGGATAACTTATTGGCAACTGAAAATTGTGAAATAAGAATTAAGATTGTGACCGTCTGAATTATAAATTCCTTTTAATGTACATCATCACATAAATCTTAATATATAGTTTTGGTATTTTATTTAGAGATAGATGTAAATTTGATGATGAAAATAGGCAGTTACAACATGTAGTTAAGGGTGTAAAAAATGAGCCAAAATAGAAAAATAAATAGTTTAAACCAAAATCGCAAAATCGATTATTAAACGATTCGATTCTGGTTCCAAAAATAAAATTATTTAGTTAAATGATTCAATTTTGTTAAAACCGATTAAACTCTTACTTTAATCCCTTAGTATTGAAATTCTATTCCTACGAAGAAAATAATTTTGTTTTAATACTTTCCACATGGTCTATTTTTAAATTGTACGCCCACCTTCATATATACTTAAAGTTATTTAATGTTTTCCCTGATTTTCCCTCTCCTCTCTTTGTTGGGAATAATCTCACATTACTTAGAGACTAGAATCTTGGGTGCCATATATATATGTGAGAGTCCCTCCACTTACTAGTTCAAACTTTTAAGATGAAAACTTAACATGGAATCAGAGCTTCAGGTTCATTCCGTACGGTCATCCAAAAGAGGGACCACATGCTATGTGTACTGTCACCGAGAAGAAGGGCAGCACGTGAGGGGGAGTGTTGGGAATAATCTCACGTGCTTAGAGACTAAAACATTGGGTGCCTTATATATGTGAGCGTTATTGGGAATAGTCTCACATTGCTAATGAGATTAGAATCCTGTGAGCTTATATATGGAGAGTCTTTCCATTTACTAGTTCAAACTTTTGAGTTGGAAACTTGATATGGTATCAGAGCTCCAGGTTCCCTCTCATATTAACCCTAAAAAGAAAGTGAAGCTAAGTCATCGAAAGAGGGACACCAGATGCACAAAAGAAGGACTATGGTCACCTAAAGAGGGACGGTCACCCAAAAGAGAAACTATATTTCACTCAAAAAGAAAAACCATTCACCTAAAAGAGGGACGATCACCCAAAAAAGAGGAATAGTCACACATTGCTAATGAGATTGGAATCCTGTGAACTTATTTATATATAGAGAGTCATTCCACTTACTAGTTCAAACTTTTGAGTTGGAAACTTGACAAGAGTTCCTCCACATATTAGTTCAAACTTTTAAGATAGAAACTTAACACTTTCCCCACTCCCCTCTTCGCTCTCCCTTGTTCTTAACTGTCTTCCTCTCCCTCCCGATAAGAAACCAAATCGTACCATTAAACTAAAACTATACTATTTAACACCCTTACATGTAGTTGTGACCTTTTAAGAGATATTGGCATTAATTCTTGACTTACAGACAACTAGAGAGTGAAACCGAGGATTGCTGAGATCCTGAGAGCCGAAACCAAGATTATAAACATAAATCTTCTTTATTTTTTCTTGGAATCTCTCTTAAGTTTTGTGCACTCCCCCCTACCGTTTTATAATAGTAACATGTGACTTCTTGTCTTGATTTGGATCTCTCTATTCTCTTCTTTTTTCGAAATATTACGTGAAAATGTTTTCGATGTTCCGATTGTTCCGACAGTGAAAGCTTTCATTAGCTCTTGTCTACATAAAGAGGATAATAAACCGACCCACTACGCATGCACAGCATATTCTGCTTTTTTTTTCGATGGTACAACTTACAAGCTAGTAGTCTCCGCATGCAAATTTGATTAAAGTTACATAAGGTAAAGCTTTCCACTCTCTTCTTTAGTTTGTTTATATTTTGTGTTTCTCCTGCCTAATGTTATAGTGATTGGGACCATTTTCAAAATTCTACAACGTAAGAGACCCTAATGCAATTAAATTATTAAAATAAAGGATAAAGAATGCACGCATAATTAGATTATTCAGGAAAAATCTGTTGATGAGGAGGTTATACATAGTCAAAAAGGGAAATCTAAGGGAGGATTCAACCTGGGTTCCGTCGAAGAAACAAATAATGATCAATCTCCTTCGCATGCTGGTCAAGGAAACCTTGATGAAAAAATGAGAAAAATCGTCAAGGGTCACCTTCGGCAGAGTAATCAGCAGAATCCTTAACAATCCTCAAAAAAAAAAAAGAAGATTAACAAAATCGATATCTAGGTCAGGTTGAAGTCAATATGGTTGAAAAAACAAACGAGAAGATTTTACTTAGAGATATTTATTTTAGGGTCTTTTTTGAATGTAACAAGAGTTGTTACAACGTGTTGTTGTAACAAATTTCCTTTAGTTCACATTCATTTGGGTATCATGGAAACCTCAATATAGAGGACAGTTTTGGTTTTGTCAGTGATTGTTGTTACAATTATAAAAACCCAATTAAACGATGCTTCATTATTCAAACTTGGGTGGCCTAGGTTCTTTGAAATGTTAGGGAGGAAAGTGCAAACGAGATAGAAAACGAAGATCAAACAAAAACACAATACGAAGATTTATCGTGATTCAGTACCCAATGTGAAATATTTACCTCTATCCTAGAAAATCAAAGAATTTCTTTATTTATCAAAAAAACTCTATACTTCTTTTCGCCTCAAGAAGTGTTTCATGTTGCTTTCCTTTGCCTAGGTTTTTTTCGATGGAGATAATATATAGGTTCCCTAGAAACCCTAACCTCACACAATTACAAATTAATCCTTATGCATGTAATGGATCCAATCTTAAATACAAATACAACTCCAATAACCGTGTAAAATCCAACAGAAGACAAGACATAACTCAACATGTAATTGATTCTTTTAATTAATATACTAGTTTTAAGGGAGATCTAGAGATAGCATTGAAGTTTTGAAGTATACATGAGATCTACTAGCTTTTTGGTTTCAGATTATTAGTATAGAATTCTTGAGAACTCACAGCGTTCGAGTGAGAGACTAAAGTCTTCATGCCTTAATTCTATCTGAATTTATTTTAGATCTGGTTTTAGTTCTTCAAGTAGTAGTCCTTTGTCTTTCTCCTTGGTAATATTTTGAGGATCTTTAGGCCCCGTTTGATAACACTCCAGCTCCTTACTTCTTAGCTCTGGAGCTAATTCGGAGTAGAATGGCGAATGATAAACACGGTTCAAGTTTTGACTCCCATGGAGTGAACCGCTCCAAAATTGTCTATGGGAGCTAAAAAACTGGAGCTAAAAAAACTTACTTCTCTTGCTCCGGAGCTATTACCACTACCGACTGTCATCACCACCACCACTGGCACTGCCATCACCACCACCACCACCCACAGCCACCTCCACCACCACCACCCTCCACCCACTACCACTACCACCACCCTTCACCCACCACCACCGCCTCCGCCACCACCCCCACCCCCCACCACTTACCACCAATGCCGCCACCACCACCCACCACCTACCACTACCGTCGCCACCACTACCACCCACCACCTACTACCACCACCGCCACCACCACCTACCACCACTATCGCCACCCACCGCCACAGCCACCACCACCGCCACCGCCACCACCACCCACCACCACCACCACCACCACTGCCACCATCCATCTCCACCGCCACCACCACCACTACCACCCCCCCACAACCGCCACCAACATCACCACCACCAAACAGTATTCTGGAAGCATAATCTTTTGATTTTGGAGCAGTATTATCAAATACTATTCTACTCCATAAATCCTGACTATAGAGAAGAAATGGAAAACAACTCTGAATCAGAAATAACTTCATAAGAACTGGAGTGTTATCAAACAGGAACTTAGTATTTGAAGTTTCAAAACAGCTTTTTGGATTAGATGTTGGTTTCAAAATGTTTTTACCCTATATATTTTCTATATTAAAAATATGTTTTGAGATAAAGACAAACGTCGGCGGGCTTTGCAAACGGATGTCCGACCTAGAATGAATAAATCAAAAAGTTGTCTTTGTTGGTCTCATGACCATTGAAGATTTTCAAACTACCAAAACCGACGTCTGACAATGGCCAAATTTTAACTATTCATTGCATCTGAAAATCATCACTTTTGAGAGCTCTTGGAGAGATGTGTCCAAAGGACACTTTCCCTCTATAAATAGAGAGTGAATTGGTTGTTGGGAGCACTTGAACACACACACACATACTCTCTTCTTAGCTTTGGCATCCATTGATGTTTTGTCATATTCGTCATTGGTTTGCTTTGCTTGATGCGCATAGTCATTGGGTCCTAACAAGACCTAATTATTTGAGTCAAACATCAACTAGTTAGGCCTACCAAAAGTTATTTCATTTTGGAGATCAATTTGCAAGGATTTGATTTGCATAATAGGAGGAAACTATGATCTCAAGGAGTGTGACATTTGGCATATATGACTTAGCTCTACCATTACTTTGATGTATTTGATGTGTTTTGATTGTTGTGGAAAATGTCAATGTACATGCATCTTCTTTCATGGTTCATGGGGAGGTTTGAGAACTGTAAATGGATTGTGACCTTTCACTCATTGCTTCACCTCATGTTCATGTAGGGGAAAACTAGGGGTGTCAATCCGTTGGTCTTGGTAATTTTTTAGTCAGGCTTAATCAGTTTTCGATTAATTAACACCTCACACAGTCAGCGGCCTATTTAGCTATTCGGATTTCAAAAGCCAAGCATGGCACATTTTCATTCGGTTGGTCGGTTTCTAATCCATAATCGGGCTTATGCTAAAAGGGCATTAAAAGGATTATAAATGGGCTAATACCAAAATGATTATAGATACTTTATTGTGGGATTGCAAAAGGCTCTTATTGGATTTCAAATCCATAATTGTTCTCATGTTGTAAATTATTGTTTTCATTTTGTAAATTAGATACTTTCTTGTGGGATTGTAAAAGTTTTTATTGGACTTGTGATCACCCATGTAGACGAAGATGAGAATGGAAAGAACGAGTGGAAGACTCAAAAAATGAAAAAGAATTATAAAATGTTAGACTATTTTATGTTTTTAGCTTTAGGGTTATATCTTTTTAAATGTATATTTGGTTCATTCAGTCGACTCAGTCTAGTTACACCCTTACACTATGTATGCCCATTTAATAATCAATACGGGCCTAAGCTGGGCACATTTAACAATTGGGCCATTCCTGTTTCTGTCTTCCCCAATCGGGCTCAGTCGACTACCAAGTGCGGGCTTGGAATTGACACCCCTAGGGGAAACTATGATCTTAAAAAAAAATTTGACTATTCATTTACATCCCTACTATTATTATATTTGACCCTAAAAAGAGCAAGGAGTGAAAGTTACCTTTAGACTATATGATTTAATATATCACATATAAAACCATTAAATACATAATGAATCATAAAGTTGAAATTGATGTTTAATCCAAAATTTATTCCAAGACCAATTCATAGGATCTGATAATCTATTTGGAGAATAATCTTCCACGTGGCCTAAATAGGTGGACAGCAAAGGCAAACTTACTTAAACGAAGTTATCTAATTCCTATCTATTATTTTGAAATAATTTCCATGTGGACAGGGAAGCTATTTTCTGTCCCACACATATATCTGTTACGTGACAGATATATCCATGCGAAGCGGGCCGGGTTTGAGCTGATGATAAAACTATTTTCCATTGGCCCTTGGAATATCTTCTGATCCACACCCGTTGACTCGTGTATTCTGATTCTGAGTTTTCTCGTCAATTACCACAGAAGTTGACTTGCACGCAAAAACACGTGTGGTGTGTACGTATCTCACCGACATTGTAATACGCAACAACAAAAAAAATTTTGAAAGATCAAACAATAAAATAAGATTATTAATCTTTTTTATAAAATGAAGTTAAGTATTACAAACACTCAAATCTGTCTTTGGTTTGATTTCTATTCCTCATCAGCCTAAGGAGATTATTATGGAAAAAATTATGGAGTCTTCTCTTCAGCTTGGAGAAATTGCAGAGGAGGAGTTGAAGGCTTATGATGGATCCGATCCAAACAAGCCTTTGTTAATGGCAATCAAGGGGCAAGTCTTTGATGTATCATCAAGCAGGAAATTTTATGGGCCTGATGGGCCTTATGCATCGCTCTCTGGGAAGGATGCTAGTCGAGCTCTGGCAACCATGTCTTTTAAAGAGAAGGATCTCAATGGTGATATCTCTGGTCTTAGCCCTCCTGAACTTGATAACTTACATGATTGGGAGAACACGTTCAAGAGCAAGTACGTTAGGGTTGGCACGGTAAAGAAAATTGCGCCGTCTGCCAATGATTCATCCATGGAGGCTACGGAAATGGGCTTGGCTTCATCTGGGCCTAAATCCATTGATGATGGGCCAATTGCCGCAGAACACGTGGAAGAATGTAAGCCCAGAGGACGTAACTATTGGTTGGGATGCTGCCTGAAACAGTAACTGTAGTTTCTCTCCATACTACTGCATTTAAAGGTCCTTGGTGCTTGCATGGATCTCACAGTATGTGCTTGGGCTCAGAAGTATAGGCCCATGAATGTTGGGCTAGGAGTTAGGCCCATGATCATGCTTGTATGGGTGTATATATGTCATGGGTTTTTGCTGTGGGTGTTGCTTTTAATTCCCTGCCATAAATGTTTATAAAGTATTGTATATATAGAACCTCGCCAACTTGTGATTAGCTCCCAAACCCTAATTTGTTTGGCTGAAATTTTGGATTAGGTTGTCTTCCAAGTTTCAGTT
Organism: Protea cynaroides; assembly: GCA_028583415.1. Taxonomy (NCBI): domain Eukaryota; kingdom Viridiplantae; phylum Streptophyta; class Magnoliopsida; order Proteales; family Proteaceae; genus Protea; species Protea cynaroides. The sequence goes on from CM053271.1 coordinate 32,471,680, forward strand.
TGAACTCACATAATAGATCCGATGCGAACACATACCTGGCCGATGATTAAAATTACAGATTGTTAGCGTTCGACTGTGCATTATCCGACGGTAGTTGATGGCTGTAGAGATGCATAAGGAATCCTTGGTGTAAAAAAGAACAATGCTAAGTGGGTTTAACAGTATTGTTCTGGATGTATGGGGGATTAGGGTTTCTCAGATTTGAGTGTGATTGGAGTGTTGATATCAGTTGTAATTCAGAACTTTTCTTCAGTGAAGAACAAATAGTTTCCCTTGTATGTATTATTCACAGCTTATGGCATTTAAATCCTTGGTGTTCTTTGGTAGTCTCATGAAAATTTGTTTCTTTGCAATGTTATTATTATCAATTTTTTTTGTTCTAGTTGCATAAGAAGATCTAATGAAAACTCCATTTTGGTCAAATTTGATGCCAAATCCTCAGTCCAATCCCAAACCAGATTCACATCCTCTCCTCCCAGAGATTCGGGAGGAGGGCGGCAACCCCTAGTGGATGGTCGACACCTAGGGGTCGGGTGAATCCGACCACTCTATCCGAGTCGACACCCCTTCATCGGCTCAACTTGTCGGCTCGGATGGAGGGGTCACAGGTGTCGACCATCCACTGGAGTCGCCGCCCCTCCTCCTGAATCTCTGAGAGGAGAGGATTTGAATTCTCCCAAACCAGTAATATATATATATATATATATATATATATATATATATATATATATATATATATATATTAGTAAGAATTACTCATTGAAAAAATGAGTGTGTAATACTAATGCTGCATTTGTAAAGTTTCTGTGCTAGAATAGTATTCTTTTGACACTTTATCACTAAGAAAATCTCAAATTAAAATGATAGAAAAAAAATCAGCTATCCCCATAATAGTTTCGAAACATCACCTACCACCCATATCTTTCAAAAAACATCGACTACTACTCAAACATTTACCACCGTTAATCAAATAGATCCACTCCGTTTAATGAATCTCATTAGTTGCTGATGTCATCCAAAAACGAATTTGAATTGGACAATAATACCCAAAGGATATGTTGAAAGACGGTTTTACCCTCCCTCAAGAAGAAAGAAGAAAAAGAAACAGTTCTTCTTTGATTGTCTTTGCCGATGACGATGATACTGTTCTTCTTCCCCGATGACGACGACCTCGAGCCGACTTTGAAGGTGCAGTCCTCTCCATCTCTCGACTTCTCTCCATCTATGATTTTCCCCCAATCTAATTTTGACACATCTTATCTTCTTTCTTTCTTGGCTTCTTGTTTCAGTGTTCCTCTCAAACTACACTGCATATGCAACAGAGAGAAACAATGGTCGGGTGGGTATCTGAGGTTTACCTCACATAACTGAAAGAGTCTAACTGAGTTTCAATCTAAGTTTTAGTTTCAGATTTCAATTTCAGATCTGAAATTTGTGTTTCAATCTAAGTTTCAGTTTTAAATTTTAAATCTAAAATCTGAGTTTCAATCTAAGTTTCAGTTTCAGATCTGAAATCTGAGTAAGGAAAAATAAAAAAAACAGCCAACTAATTCCGTGTCGGACACTCCAAAGCACTGAGGACACCATCCATGAGAATGAATGAAAACATACTCAGAAAAGCATAAGCAAAAAAAGAAAAATAAAAAATAAATAAAAGCAAAAATCTAAATCTATGAGAGCCAGAAATATCCAATCAACAAATTTACATTAGGAAAACGGCAAAGACGACAGTCAAGAGAACAGCCGCTCCCACTCTATAAGAAACGTTCATTCATTTGCTCCGGTGACCAAATTCAATAAATCTGGTATAGTTCCGATCTTAGTTTCATGACCTTATCAGAACACCCTTAGTCTAAATCGTAGGCTTATTTAGTGACTTATTTTGCTTTATTTTTCTTTTTATCATTATATTGTAATAGTGGTTGCTGGATTCGGGACTCTATGAGTCCAGCTATATTTTAAGTTGTCTTAACTAAGTTTCACAGTAAGATTAGGACTCTCACATAAGCAGGTCGATTGGGTGTCGTTTACTTTCAGCGTCGCTCTTTGCTGTTTTCGAAGGATTTTCTGCAGGAGTAGCGGAGATCCCAGATGAATTCAAAAAAGTAGAAGATGATGGAGCTAGGAGATGGAGCAGCTTGTCACGGCCTTAGTCTAGTCATGGGTCGTGACATACTGTCGAATCTTTAGTAAGCAATCCCATCGAAACTTTGGCAGGCACTGGCACCGCCTTCAATGGCGTTCCTGGAGTCTGTGCGAAGGCCGATCCCACCACTAGAGATAAAATCATCACAACTTAGAATCTCAAAAACGCCATTGGTTTTCTTTCGTTCTTTCCTTCTGAACGGAACAACTATAGAAAAGCTGAATAAGAACCAAGATGACGTTCGAAAATGGGAAGGGTTATATTAGTAATTTTAAGAATTTTTAAAAATTTTCAATTAAAAATAAAAAGGGTAAAATGTCTATCGCTGAATCCATCTCCTCCGTTAGTTACTTGGGTATAATTGATGTTTTTTTGAAAGGTGTGGGTGGTAGGTGATGTTTCAAAAATATTATGGGGGATAATTGATTTTTTTTCAAAATGACACAATCCTTAATAAGTAATAATTATAAGAAAAATTAAACGTACTACCCCTGGACTATAGACTAATTCCATTTACCATCCACTAGTTTCTGACAAATACACATACCACTAGTAATTTCAAAAACGTGTATCAAAAAAGTCCATTCCGTTGACGATGTTAAATCTAAATTTTAAAAGATAATTTTGCACTTGTTGGGTTTAACAACCTTTACTCTTTCGTTCATCCCGTGAGAGCATCTTCCATTAGCTGATTGTTTGACACAACAAGTTCAGTAAGAGTAGGCAAAGTTGAAAGCTCTTTCGGAATGGTACTGATGATATTTTTGTCCGCAAGAATCAACTTTTGCAACGATTGAAGTTTATAGAAGTCAGGAGAGATCGTACCCATAAGACTCATTTTATCAATATTAATCACAGAGATGTTACTATTGCTGCAAGTAAAACCACAAAGCAGGATGGGTTTGTGCTGATGATAAAACAATTTTCCATTGACCTCAGAATATCTTAATGCATGGTCAGTTAGAAGTAGAAATGTAAACGGATTGAATTGGAATTGAATACGTTACTATCCGAATTCGAATCTGATTACCAAATATCAAATCCAAATTCGATTCGAAATCCAACGGAATTATGAAAAACAAATTCAAAGTCGATTTCGGTTAAAATTCAATTCAAATCCAATTCAAATCCAAACTTTCGATTTCGCCATTAATGCTTTTTAATACATTCACAATAATAATCAAATTAAAAATACTTCTCCCGAATTAAATTTTAAAGGAGAACTCTAGATTCAGATTTCAGAAGAGAAGGAGAAATTCAAATTAATTTAAAAGAAAAAAAAAAAAAAAGAGTTACAATAGATAGTGTCCTTCATATTCTTTTTTCTTCTTTGGCTCCAGATTTTTTTCTTTCATTGAGTTACAGGTTGGAGATTAACAACGACCATCAGAAACTCCCTAAGCCTAAAGCACGGTCTTTCTCTCTAGAGAGTAGATCTCGATTTTGCAACTTCACAACTTCACTCAATAACTCCAGATTCAAATCTCAGGTGATTTCAAAGCTTGACTTCCAATCTCCATTGCTGTCACCTCCTTAGTGTTGGATTTGTGTGGCCCAACACAAGTTTCTTGTGTTGATTTTATATATTCTCTTTGGGTATTTCTATCTCTATTTTGAGGTATATATATGTGGCATGTTACTTGCATATTTGTGACTTATAAATTGTTTATATGGTACCATTGTTTTTAGTCTATTGTATTAATGGACTGATTTTGTAGATGATTATTCAAATGAACCACTTTGTAGTCCTCGACTTGATCGCACCTATCATGATGCATTATATTTACATAGGCATTGATTGGACCATGATGGGTTTGAGGGGTACAAGTCAAAATTACTCAGACTATGAGAGACATGGGGACTAGTCTCTCGATGGTCAATGCACATAGGGTCTGTGAAGTCCTTTATGAAAAGACATTGTATACGTTGAGTGGTGACCTTAGTGCTTAATGTTCATTGCCAGTGACTTGACAATTATGAGAGTGTACGCGTACCTATAACCTGTCAATTTAAACAATTTTATCGTGTTTGATTAATATTTTTATTTATAAATATAAAATATTATGTATTTTTATTTTTCTTTGCAAAACCAGTGGTTTTTTTTTATGAAAAAAAGAGGAAGTTTTGAATTTTGGGTCCCTATTTATTATTTAGGAGCACTTGTGGTAATTATCTGATGAACTTGATATGACACTGAGAGGGGGGGGGTGAATCAGTGTCTGAAACTTTTTCCTGATTATTTACTGCTGTCCAGAGCTGATGGAGATATATTCTTTTACACACACACAAGCGTATGCAAATCTACCTCGCTACCACTCAGTGGCCAGGTCTACCAGATTTGCACACCCATCCTACAAGCCATTCCACGCACTCCAAAATATATAAGAAAATAACGACAGTCCACAATACAGGATATACGTGGTTCACCAACACAGTGTGTGATGGAAAGTCCACGGAGTAATGTCCAACGGGCTCCGTATATACTCAATACACTTCTTTTTGTTGTCTACGCAGCAGGGAGTACATACACCCAATTTACCCAGCATGAAACTAGGAGGGCACACATGTGCCAAGAATTCAGGTATCAAGTATCAGTGTTCAACACATGCTGCACACCACGCTTAATCCGTACCCACGGGAAGCAAATAACAAATTTTTTAGGCTTATAAATTTGCCTTACAATTTTTCCCCACTAGCTAGATATTCAACAATTTGCACCTATGCTAGCATACAATAAATTTAAAGCATAAATAGATAAGGAATTGAGAATCACACAAACAATGCTTTCGAATGGCCAACAATCTATCACACCCCAATTCCGCACTGTTCAGAATGGTGTGATGAACAGTTAAATAACCAACGGTTCAACCAGGATCTCGAATAAGCTATCCCCGTTTTACCCAAACTTCCACACATCCATAATCATAATCAGAGTAATACACAATAGCGAAAAATTTATAAATAAATGAACTGAGAACTAAGATGATACCATTAATTAAGTAGTAAATTATTCTGTTTTCAACTGAGACATACTTATGTAAATATCAAATACATGTCTTTATAAATCCAAAGAAACCTATAAAATAGCTAATCAAATACACATGAGTCACACTCGCAAGATGTGTCATGTATATACTCTTCAGCTCCAGCTTCCATTGCTGCTATATTCTCGTACGCAGACGCGTTCATATAATCTTCGACTGTGTAACCTGCATCATCAACTAAAAATATTCGACGTCGAAGGGTGAGCACACAACACGGCTCAGTGAGTAGCCAAAACAATGCAACAATACATATGCATGCAAAAATCAATAGAAAGGTTGGGTGGTCAAAGGTTAACGTTTATTGACACCGCCTCTATACACAGGGTGTGGAAGCCCACCCGAAGGTTAACGTTTATCGTCGTCCCCATCCACCCTACCATAACATTATACAACAAAGGTTAACGTTTATTGCTATATAATGCTATACCAACACGTAAGCCCTTGTTAGCGAGGGCTTGCAAACTGGGCTCGCTACTAACCAATCCTAATGCCAAACAGTGTATCCAAGGCCTCACCCCAGCATCCCTCAGAATGTCCATAGAGATAGAGCTAAGGCCCCCCGATAGAGTCAGAGACTACAAGGACCGAGACCAGCTCCCCTGATACTCTACGACATAATAGTTCTGCTAAGGTAATGGCGATACGACGATGTCAATGCACAAGACTTGAGTTAGAGATAGAGCTAAAGTGTTGAGACCCGCCAAAGGTTAACGTTTATTGACGTTCTCATCACACCTCCTCTGATACTCGCTCGCATCAGATACATCAACCACACATATACAAGCACATGCCTATTCCTATCATCATTATCATCATCATGTTATAAACAATAAAATAAATATGCATGAACAAAAAATAGAAATATTGGATGGCATGCTGTATGCACATTACAAACATATTCGCATAGAATCAAACATAGCATAGGACTCAAGAAATAGAAAACAGTTTATTATTAATCAATTTAGTTTGGGGTTAAAGTTCCTCACCTTAGCTTGTTATAAGATATTTCCCAAGCTTTAAAATCACCGTTACAATGTTATTAGATTGCTAGCAGACCTAACAAAGTCGATAAAATTTAATTAGAATTAATTCCGGAATTAAAAACCATTCTGTCAACTGAGGGTCGATGCTAGGGTCGATGCTAGGGTCGATGGGTCTATCGACCCTCCCCTCTTTTTGGACTTCCCGAATGCTGAGGGTCGATGGTCAGAAACACCTAGGGTCGGATGGTCATCGACCCTCGGTGCGACCCTCGATGCACTCTGGTCCAATTTCCACTTTTAAATCCATTCTTCGTGTTTGGGGTCCTATGGCTTCCTTCCTACATTCATTCAACAGTCATTCCATGGTCTAGAACCATGTATAATCCATCGAAATAGTTTTTGTGCATCCTCCTATGGTTTTCCATGAAAACCTAACCATGGATGGATGGTTTGGGTTTCTCCGAGATCACATTCTCATCAATAACTACCCTAAGGTCTATAGAAACTCATAGAATTAGTATCCATACCTGAGAAGATTAATCTTTCTCTGTAACTCTTCTCCTTTTTGCTAGGTTCTCTTCCTTGCCTCTCTTCTTCCTCTTTTCCTTCTCCTCTCTTTCTCTCAATTCAATTAGGGTTGTGAAAGGAGTGAAAGTGGCTTAGGGACGTCCTTTAAATAGACTAGGAACATCCTAAATAAGTCCCATTGAGATTTGGAAAGAATCACAATCGAAAAATATAGAAATTTCCTAATTTTTATATTCGTCAGAAACCGAGGGTCGATGATCCCGTCGACCCTAGGGTCTTAAGCTGTCCGACCCTCCCTTAAAATCTGAGGGTCAGACATTCTGTTTTGGGAGGTCCGACCCTACTTGGTTGGGTATGCGACCCTCCCCTACTTTTAAATGTTTTTGGGTCGATTTTATACCTGGGATCTCGATCTCCATCACGCCCTTGATCCACTTGACTCGACCATGATGGGTAAACCTGGTTCAAGGTGGTAAGACCAGGTTAGTTTGACACGGGTCTTACACAATCTCTCTGAAGTTTCACACTGCCCTCAGGTACTCTCTAACAGTCTTCAACGATGATAGAGATCGATTCACAGAGCACACCTCGCTCACAGGCTTCTAATCTCTTCCACATAACCCGTAATCACCATGAATATAAAAATAAAAGCTCTAATGACCTCTCATAGGGATTTAGCACTACATTGATGCACAGAGAAGAGGTAGTTGGTGATTGATCACTCCCACAGGCACGAAACCTTAGAAAAACCCTTTATTAAGCTTCAAAACCCTATTTTCGATTTTTCTTAGTCTTAATTCGACTCCCCATGGAACCCAATAGATAGAGCATCAAAAAATATGAAAACTGCAACTTGAACGGACTTATTTGGAGCTCAGATGAAGAAGTTATGGCAGTTTGAAGTTCGGCCAACCAAAATATTCAAAATGCAATCTTTCCTTTTATAACCGCGCATCCGCGCCGCACCGTAGCCGCGCCGCGCCGATGTGTTGTCGAGATCGCATTGGCCCTTGAAGAATCTTTAATATCGATCGTTCGATATTCTTAAAATGGCGGGATCGACCAGAGGCCGTCAGATCTGAACAAATTACGCCTCTGAGAATCGGAGTAGCGCGCGGCCACACAATTAGAATCTGGAGCGCCGCCATATGATGGACGCGCCACACGGGATCAGGTTATCTTCTTCATGCGTCACGGAGTATTGTTTTAACTTGCTGACGATCGATAAAAAGCCTCGCGATGAAATCTTGACGCGTCGGCTTCGATACACTCAAGCCTGCCTTGATCTGGGCCATTCAAAGTGGATCTGAGCATCGTGGCTTCAATCTGGCCACTGATCTTGCATCTTCACCTCTTTTTATGCCGAAATTGCCCCTAAACAACTTGTGAAATGACTTTTTCGAGCGATCCGATAGAAACTGCGATATCTCTCTCATCCGACGTCAGAATTGAGTGATTCAAGTTGCGTTGGAAAGATAACTCGACGCTCTACATCTTTCCACTGTCGGATTTTCATGAACCTGCTGCGGGACCCACCAAAAATAGACTCAAACTTAAAACTCTGTCAAACCTTGGAATTTGAACCCAAAACTTTGTGTGCATGCATACCAAGTGCCGTGGGCTGTCGTGTTGACATGTCACCTTACCACCACACCTGTGGGTCCCACTCACATTTTTTTCTCTCTCCTCTTTCTCTCTCTTCTGATTCTCTCTCTTCTTTCTCTCTCTTAAATTTCTCTCTTCAATGCCACAATACCAGAAACATGAGAAACATGAACATGATCAGAAAAGCTTCAGGAACACTATCGCATCATCAAAAACTCGGTCACATCACCAGTGGGGTCCACAAACACTCTCTCTCATCAAAATCAGTGTAAAATCTCATTTAACTCATTATAAGTCATCTGAAACACATGTAGAATACTGTAGAACATATAAGAAAAGTTACCACATCTGTGCCACTGCATTGACACTCTCTCTCTTATACTGACACTCTCTCTCCTCATTTCTCTGATTGAATGCTCATAAACACTGTCACATCAGCCAAGTTTCCAACAATGACAACATAAAGTCCAACAATCTCCCCATTTAGAATTATTGGCAACTCATTATGCACATGAGATCTTTCTCCCCCTTTGACAACAAATACAAAGGGGCATGCCGCATAGGAGTGCCCACCGTATCTTTCCAATCCTATGGATCTAACAAAAATAATAAACAATTATATCAACACATAACAACATCACCAGACTCCCCCTGAGTCCAACATAAGGAGATGAAGGATAACAAACATATGCATACACCACTCAACACATAAATACCATAGGACTTCCCCTGAGTCTATCATCGGGAGTAAAAGAATATAGCAAATACACACTGCTCCCCCTCACTCCAAGCACCTCACTGCTTGGTGAGCATGGTTATGCATGAATCTTCGACACTCTCTATCAGAGTGTATAAATTCATTGAGGTTCTCTGTCCTGAAGCCACAATCTTGCCACTGTCAACTCTTTTGATCTCACATCCCTGTTTATTGAAGATCACTTCATGTCCTCTGTTACAAATCTAACTGATGCTGAGAACATTGTGCTTGAGTCCTGACACATAAAACACATCATGGAGTTTCACCTTTCCATTGTTGATGCTGTTAGAACCCTTTCCAGTTACCTTGGCCCCTTCATTGTTTCCAAACTTCACTATACCTCCCTCATATTGCTGAAGCTGTTGAAACATTTTCTTATCACCTGTCATGTGACTAGAACATCCACTGTCAAGTATCCAAGGAGATGGCTTATCTTGTGTCTTGAACGTTGTCTCGAAGCATGCAACACCATCACTTTCTTCTTCTATTAAATCTGTATTGATTTTCTTTTTCCACACTTTTTTAACAACTGGTGGAGTTTTTTTATTCATTCTCTGCTTAATCTTTCTTTGGCCACTCTCCCTTTGCTGTGACACTTTTTGAGGTCTTCTTCCTACAACTCTTTGTTGAGGTGGTGTGAATGGAAAAATTGTTCTGCATTCTCTTGCAATATGCCCATAGTTATGACAATTGTAACACTCAACAAAATTTTCTTCAAGGGAAGCAAACTTTTCTACTTTCAAATCTGACTTCTCTCATGTTGAATTTGCAGGTAGCTATTTTGTGACCATAAGTATTGCATTTATAACAATATCCCTAAAAATAAGATTTTAGCCTAGAAGGTGCCAAGTACCTCATCTGTCTCTGTGGTGCATTGGGATAATTTCTTCTATAGAAGTTACTGTGCTTCACTCTCTTACCTTGTCTTGCATTAGTAGTCTGTAGAATAGGAACATGATTTTCTTCTTGAACATAAATCATAGGAGTTTTACCCTTTCCACTCTCTTTCACAAAAGAGATGGGACATTTCTTCTTTGAGTTGGCATTGTTAGAATTTATAATTCCATCTAGCTTGCTGCTACTAGGGTGCACTGGAGTGTTTCTTGACTCATCAGGTTGATTCAACTTTTGATGTCTTTCAAGCTCTTCTTTTTCATATTCAATCACTTTTGCTTTCAATTGAATAAATTCCTTCTTAAGCTCTTTAAATTTACTCATCACAGGAGCTTGTATTTCAAGTTGAGCTCTCAAACCTGCATTCCCAGTCATTAATTTGGAGTGACCTGTAGATACCAGTTCAAGCTGAGTCTTGAGACTGTCAATAATTTTCTTGGACTCTACATCTTGAACTCTCAAGTCTTGAATCAACTGTTTCTGCTTTTTAAGTTCTCTTGAGACAAACTTGTTATTCTTTCGTTCCTTGTTAAGTTCCTTCATAGCTTCTTATTTCACCTTCTTCGTCACTACTTGAGCTTGATTTTTTATTTTTGTTCTCTTCTCGTTCTTCAAGGAAAACCATGAACAAAGCCTCACTAGACTCACCCTCGAAAGTATCATCTGAGTTATCATATGAAGTGTCACTGTTTCTCTTGGAAATAAAACTTTTTCTTTTAGGCTTGTTCTTCTTGAAGTTTTTGGCCTTGTAACTATCATTGCTATCATCTTCATCATCACTATCAAATTTATTCCTCTTTAGACATTGTACAGTAAAGTGTCCAACCTTACCATAATTGAAGCACTTGAATGGGAGTTTGTTCTTGTCTATTGCAGTGGGAACATTCGTATCATGAGGAGTGTAGCCATTCTCAATAGAAGCCCATACATCAAACCCAAGAGACCCAATATAGATCTCTATTCTTCTCTTCCAAAATATAAATTTTGTCCCATCGAACAATGGGGGCCTGTTAAAACCTACTCCTGGTGCCATATCTTTATTTTGATCATCTCAGTTGCTGATTAAGCTGTCACTGAACCTGGCGCTCTGATACCAATTGATGAACTTGATATGATACTGAGAGGGGGGGTGAATCAGTGTCTGAAACTTTTTCCTGATTATTTACTGTTGCCCAGAGCTGATGGAGATATATTCTTTTACACACACACAAGCGTATGCAAATCTACCTCGCTACCACTCAGTGGCCAGGTCTATCAGATTTGTACATCCATCCTACAAGCCATTCCACGTACTCCAAAATATATAAAAAAATAACGACAGTCCATAATACAGGATATACGTGGTTCACCAACACAGTGTGTGATGGCTAGTCCACGGAGTAATGTCCAACGGGCTCCGTAGATACTCAATACACTTCTTTTTCCTGTCTACGCAGCAGGGAGTACATACACTCAATTTATCCAGTATAAAACTAGGAGGACACACATGTGCCAGGAATTCAGGTATCAAGTACCAGTGTTCAGCACATCCTGCACACCACGCTTAACCCGCACCTACGGGAAGTAAATAACAAATTTTTTAGGCTTATAAATTTGTCTTACAATTTTCCCCCACTAACTAGGTATTCAATAATTTGCACCTACGCTAGCATACAATAAATTGAAAGCATAAATAGATAAGGAATTGAGAATCTCACAAACAATGCTTTCGAATGGCCAACAATCTCTCTGAAGCTTCACACTCCCCTCAGGTACTCTCTAACAGTCTTCAAATATGATAGGGATCGATTCACAGAGCACACCTCGCTCACAGGCTTCTAATCTCTTCCACATAACCTGTAATCACCATGAATATAAAATAAAAGCTCTAATGACCTATCATAGGGATTTAACACTCTATTGATGCACAGAGAAGAGGTAGTTGATGATTGATCACTCCCATAGGCACGAAACCCTAGAAAAATGCTTTATGAAGCTTCAAAACCCTATTTTCGATTTTTCTCAGCCCTAATTCGACTCCCCACGGCACCCAATAGATAGAGCATCAAAAAATATGGAAACTGCAACTTGAAACTGATTTGGAGCTCGGATGAAGAAGTTATGGCAGTTTGAAGTTCGACCAACCGAAAGATTCAAAATGGAATCTTTCCTTTTATAACCGCACACCCGCGCCGCACCATAGCCGCGCCGCGCCGATGTGTTGTCGAGATCACATTGGCCCTTAGAGAATCTTTAATATCGATCGTTCGATATTCTTAAAATGACAGGAACGACCAGAGGCCGTCAGATCTGAACAAATCACGCCTCCGAGAATCGGAGTAGCGCGCGGCCACACGATTAGAATCTGGAGCGCCGCCATATGATGGACGCGCCACACGGGATCAGGTTATCTTCTTCATGCGTCACGGAGTATTGTATTAACTTGCTGACGACCAATAAAAAGCCTCGCGATGAAATCTTGACGCGTCGGCTTCGATACACTCAAGCCCGCCTTGATCTGGGCCATTCAAAGTGGATCTGAGCATCATGGCTTCAATCTGGCCGCTGATCTTGCATCTTCTCCTCTTTTTATGCCGAAATTGCCCCTAAACAACTTGTGAAATGACTTTTTCGAACGATCCGACAGAAACTGCGATATCTCTCTCATCCGACGTCGGAATTGAGTGATTCAAGTTGCGTTGGAAAGATAACTCGACACTCTACATCTTTCCACTGTCGTATTTTCATGAACCTGCTGCAAGACCCACCAAAAATAGACTCAAAGTTAAAACTCTGTCAAATCTTGAAATTTGAATCCGAAACTTTGTGTACATGCATACCAAGTGTCGTGGGCTGTTGTGTTGACATGTCACCTTACCACCACACTTGTGGGTCCCACTCACATTTTTTTCTCTCTCCTCTTTCTCTCTCTTTTGATTTTCTCTCTTTTTTCTCTCTCTTGAATTTCTCTCTTCAATGCCACAACACCAGAAACATGAGAAACATGAACATGATCAGAAAAGCTTCAGGAACACTGTCGCATCATCAGAAACTCGACCACATCACCAGTGGGGTCCATAGACACTCTCTCTCATCAAAATCAGTGTAAAATCTCATTTAACTCATTGCAAGTCATCTGAAATACATGTAGAACACTGTAGAACATACAAACGAAGTTACCACATCTGTACCATTACACTGACACTCTTTCTCCTACACTGACACTCTCTCTCCTCATTTCTCTGACTGAATACTCACAAACACTGTCACATCAGCCAAGTTATCAATAATGACAACATAAAGTCCAACATTATCAAGGTATGCCAAAAGATAATCTGGATATGACATTAAGAGGCTAGCATCTCACTTAGAATTTGACTTTATGGTTGGTCATCTCCACCCTAGAGATATAAATACATTTCAAGGTCACACAGGCAAGGGGAGAAAAAACTCGAAATATCAAGTTATGGTATACCTGTCCAGCTAGGGTAAGCACTTAAATTGATATCAAGTGATTTGGCTAAATAATCATCCAGAGTTCTTCAACAAAAGATAATCATCAATAAAAAAAGGTATGTCATTCTATTTAATTTTTTAGATTAAACAAGTGACATGACATTTGTAATAGGTTTTCAGCTTTGTTATGATATTAGATATAATATAAAAATTCTTTTAGGATATTTTTTCCAATAGCACAAGCAAGATGATTTTGTTAAAATTCTCCTTGTCTAAGATTCATATCCTAGAAGTGATTCTGTTTTCTATATATGTGTTTCTAGATATGAAGATTTATCATATCAAAGATGAATATGTTCTCCTTTCTGTTTTTCTCTTTATGACAAATTATGACATCTTCATAGCAAGTTTTGTTGATTGTGTTGAAGATGATTTGTTTTTTCCTAAAATTTTCTCTAAAATTACAGAAATGAAAGATAAACAGTCTAACAAGATGTTTTTTATTTTTTATAAGAGTTATGATGAATTTATCATCATTTATGCTTATTCATAATATCTCATAAATAGAAAATGAAGAGTCTCATTGGGAATTGAAAAGTTCTTTAAAATAAAAAGAAATTTTATGAGAAAGATGAAAAGGTGAGTTGAAAATTCATATTATAATTGATAAATCATCATGAAATTTGAAAAGAATTGTCTTTTGATTTAACTTGTCATAATGGAGGGATGAAGAATTAATATTCGCTTCTGAGAATGAGAAGAGTTTGGGACGTTGAAAAATGAAAGTTCTAAGAAGACAGAAAGTTATCATTATTTAGCCATCAAGCCACTTATTCATTAAATCATTAAATCATGAAGTCATCAAGTCAAGTACTTAGCTATGGTACATGTGGCTAAGCCATGTTTGTTTTCAAGCTATTTTGTGCATAATAATTAGACATTCATTTTTAGACCTAATTTATATGTACTATAATATATTTTTATTTTATCTAATCTCAATTTTAGTGGGAGTTAGTTTAAATATCTTGTGTGAATTAGATTTGGAGTTGGTTCATTCATTGTTTCGATACTTAGACATGATGACACCCATCGATTAATCACATAGATGAGATAAGACTGTGGATGGATGAGTAAACCCCTCGTATCACTGTCCATCGGGTAGACACGGTGATAGGTTAAATTCTTCTCTACATCCATCGGATACGGGATAAGTTTAACATATCCTTGTATAGAAATTAATTTATTTTGAATGAGCCTTGATCGATTGGATTCTTTCCTACGCCCATCGGATACAGGAAGGATTTGATAAATCATAAGTCTCTTTGTTGTATTACTACAAAATGTTCCATGTTGTATTATTTTTATGTAAATGTTATAGGTTTTAATCTCTAAGCTTATTATGTAAATTGCATGCTTAAGACAGATAGTAAGATCGTCTAGCTCTTTGAACATGTCTGATATTATAAAAAAATTATATCTTGACTAGACCTAATTATGTTGAATGAAAATATAAAATTGACTTGTTCATTGATTTTCATAATTATTCTCTTTGTATTAAAGAGAAATGTCCTCTTGTGCCTGATGTGTATTATCCCAAATATGCTAAGGTTGTCTATCAAAAATGAACATAGACGGATAATAGAGTGAACTATTTAATGTTGGGATACATGATAGATTCTCTTTTGGTTTACTATATGAATAGACTAAAGCTATTCTTGATAGCCTTGAATTGAAATTTAATAAGAAATCTAGTCAGCATATTGAAGGCTTGTGAAAAAAAATTATAAGAACTAAATTATCAGAAGGAGAGGATGCAAAAAGCCTATAAATAATATGATAACTATTGCTGATAAGTTAGGCCTACAAGGAAGGTCCATTGATGAGAAAACTAAGATATTCATTATTTTATCCTCTTTGTCTGATTCCTATGAAACTATAAGGCAAATTTATTTTGTTTCTGGTTTGGATTGGACTGTTGATGATCTTTTATCTAAAGTTACTAGTCATGAAGATGTTAAGTTAAGAAAGAAGAATTTTATGATCAATGCTATTGATAGGAATGTAGATAAGCCATAGTGTGAAATGAAATATCGAAAGAAGGAAAAATTTATAAATAATAAAAAAAAGAAATAAGCTTGAAAAAAAATGACACCAAAGTAAGACAAAATGCTGAGTTTAAATCTAAATAAATAGTTTATTATTTTTGTAAGAAGCTTGGACATAAAAGGCTCAATGTCATTCTTTCTTAAAGTCTATTGGAAAACAATACAAATGGATTTAAAGAACTCTAGAGAATAAGTGATAGTAGTGTTGGACTTTGTATTGTCATTGTTGGCAACTTGGCTGATGTGATAATGTATGTGAGTATTCAGTCAGATGAATGAGGAGAGAGAGTGTCAGTGTAGGAGAGAGAGTGTCAGTGCAATGGTAAAAATGGAATAACTTTGTATGTATGTTCTACAGTGTTCTACATGTGTTTCAGATGGCTTATAGCAAGTTAAATGGCATTCTACATCAAGTTTGATGAGAGAGAGTGACTGTGGACCCCACTGGTGATGTGGCCAAGTTTCTGATGATGCGATAGTGTTTCTGAAGCTTTTCTGATCATGTTTATGTTTCTTGTGTTTCTAGTGTTGTGGCATTGAAGAGAGAAATTCAAGAGAGAGAAAGAAGAGAGAGAATCAAAAGAGAGAGAAAGAGGAGAGAGAAATGTGGATGGGACCTACTGTGCCTAGGTGGCATGCCACCAAGGCAGGCAGCCTGATTGAGGGCCGTGGCACCATAGGCAGCAGCCACTACGTGGTCGAGGGCCAGTTGTGGCACCACATAGCTAGCTGTGGCACCACATGGCCAGCCATGGCATGCCTGGCAGCAGCAGGCCCGCACAAGCAGCAGCAGCCCACAGGCCATGCCACATGCTAGTAGCCGAAGCCACCAGCAGTAGCAGCCCACAGGCCATGCCGCATGCCAGTAGCTGAAGCCACTTGCAGCAGCAAGGCCCGCAGGCTCATTGCCGCATGGCCATGCGCATGGCCCTGGCCGCCTCCTCCCAGCAAAGTGTTCGGCAAAATGCCAAGAGAGAGGCACAATTCGGCAAACCTCGGTTACAGAGGTCATTAAGAAGGTTCTAAGGGGCAATTTGGTCCTTCTAGAAGGGTGAAGATGCGAGATCGGCGATCAGAATGGAGCCACGAAGCTCAGATCTTGATCTGACGGTTCAAAAAGGTGCGGGCTAATGTGTTACACGGTGGTCGCGTCAAGGTTCGGCCGCAAGTTTAACTATTGGGCGAATGCAAGTTATTGTCGTGCTCTGCGTTGCATGGTGTATGTGCCTTGATTCTATGTGGCGCACGTGGGGTGTGGCGACGGCTCTGATCCGAATCTAATGGCTATCGTCGAGTTCGTTTTCGTTGACGTGATATATCCAGATCCTATGGCGCATATTCGATCCCGTCGTTTTTATGTTCGATCCAGCGGCGATTATAAGAGATGCTTCGATCGACCAATTAGAACTCGACAACGCAGAGGCAGCGCGGCTATGGTGCGGCGCGGGTGTACGTATGGTTTGGAAAGATTTTTTTCCTTATTTGTTACTGACCGAACTTCAAACTGCCATAACTTTCTCATCCGAGCTCCAAATCGGTCCGTTCAAGTTGCACTTTCCATATTTTCGGATGCTCTATACATTGGGTGCAGTTGGGAGTCAAATAAATGCAGAAAAAAAATTAAAAAGAGCATTTGGAAGGCAGAAAGAAGGATTTATAGGATTTTATGCCCTGTGGGAGTGATCAATCATCAACTACCTCTTCTCTGTGCATCAATGAAGTGCTAAATCCCTGTGAGAGATTAGTAGAGCTTTTATTTTTATATTCATGGTGATTATGGATTGTGTGGAAGAGATTAGAAGCCTGTGGATGAAGTGTGCTCTGTAAATCGATCTCTATCATCATTGAAGGCTGTTGAAGAGTTTCTGAGAGTAGTGTGAAGCTTCAGAGATATTATTGGCCATTCGAAAGCATTGTTTGTGAGATTTTTTCAATTCTCTATCTATTTATGCTTTCAATATATTGTATGCTAGCGTAGGTGAAAATTATTGAATACCTAGCTAGTGGGGGAAAATTATAAGGCAATTCTATAAGCCTAAAAATTATTTTTTGCTTCCCTTGGGTGTGGGTTAAGCGTGGTGTGTTCAGTAGGTGCTGGACACTGGCTGTTAAGCCTGAATATTGGCGTTGGAATGCCCTCTCAGTTTTATACTGAAAAAACTTAAGGTTAATATCCTTGTCATGTTAAAGACTAAAAGTTGAGTGTTGAGTAAATACGGAGTCCGTTGGGCATTACTCCGTGGACTAGCCATCACACACTGTATTGGTGAACCACGTAATATCTCTGTGTTCATTGTTTTATCTTTTTAGTATATTTTAGAGTGCATGGAATGGCTTGCAAGATGGGTGTGTAAATCTGGTAGACTTGGCTACTGAATGGTAACAAGGTAGATTTGCATATGCTTGTGTATATGTAAAAGAATATATCTCCATCATCTCTGGGCAGCAGTGAAATAATTAGAGAGAATTTTCTGACACTGATTCACCCCCCTCTCAGTGTCATATCAAGTTCATCAAGTAGCAGTTTCATTTACATGAAAAATGATGATAAGACGTAAATTGAAGGAGTTAGAGTTTTTTGAATTGAATTTGAATGATAGGATAAATTTTGATTTAGTTAAACGTTTGTATGCACTTAGTTTTAAAGAAATTTATTATCTATTTCAATGTTGGAAAAGGTTGAATATGAATTTTATTTGGTAGTAGAAGATTTTTAATGAAAAAATTATATAAAGTTGTGTTGCATGATTTTAGAAACAATAATATGTATTGAGTGCAATTATGTGGTAATATTGTATACAATATTGAACTTGATATAAAAGATAATGTTACTTATCTTTGGCATTTAAGATTGAAACATATCAATATAAGTAGAATTGGTAGATTGATTAATTTTGATATTTTGGCTAAAGTAATTCTAGAAAAAATTTCTACATGTGAAAGTTATATTTCTGATAAAATGATCAAGAAATCCTATACAATAGGTGAAAGATGTAGCTTTTATTATTTTATTATTTTCATCGATGATTTTTCTAGATTTGACTTTGTACATCTACTGAAACATAAGTTTGAAACATTGGAATTTTTTTCAAATCTTTTTTACTTGAGGCTAAAAAATCGACTGGACAAGTGATCAAGTCACTAAATTCAGATCGAGGTGGAGAATATATATTTGATGATTTTGAGTTGTATTATCTTGAAAATGATATTACATATTTTATACTCCACCTCATACTCCAGAGGCTAATGGAATTACAGAAAGATGGAATCAAACTCTGTTTAGATATGGTTTGATCAATGATAGCTAGAATAAATTTGTCAATTTTTTTTGAAAAGAGACATTATATGCAATAATGCATATTTTAAATAGAATTCTCATTAAAATAGTAAATTTCACCCCATATGAATTGTTTTATGATAAGAAAGCAAGTATTGTTCATATTCAAATATGATAATGTATTGCTCATGTTTTGATTTTTTATCCAAATAAGATTAAATTATTATTGAAAGTCAAAATGTATGTCATGATTGGGTATTCTTATTGTTTCAAAGGATACAGGTCATATGATCTTGAGAATAGAGTGATAGTTAAAAATAAAAGTGTGACATTCTTAAGAGATCACTTTGATGTGGGAGTTCAGGTTATAGTGATAAAAGTATTTTGAAAGAATTAGTAAAAAATTAATGAAAGTCATAAAGACTTTATTATTGGGGGTCTTCAAATTCTATTATTTTATCAAACATCAAAAAAGATAAACAACATTCTGAGTCCTTAAGAAGAAGTAAAAGGACATCCAAAACTCTAGACATGTTAGATATTCTTACATGTATTTAAAAGAATCATATGAAAGAGTGACCATTAATGAAGTTGTTGATGATCCTGTTACTTATTGTCAAGCTATGTCAGATATTGATTCTCAAAAATGAATTAGTGCTGTGAAAGAAGAAATCAAATCTATGAAAAAGAATGGTGTGTGACGATTGGTTAACAGGCCTGTAAATACTAAAATGGTTGGTTATAAGTGGATTTTCAAAAGAAAGAAGGTCATAAGGATGCATATCTTATATTATATGTTGATGATACCTTACTTGTAGGAAATGATGTTAACATGTTAATGGGAGTAAAACAATGGTTATTTAACGCATTTAAAATGAAAGACTTAGGTGAAGCTTCTTATATTTTAGATATCTAAATTGAGTAAAACACGTAAAGAAGCTTAAGCTTGTCTCAGGAAAAATATATTGATACCTTACTGAAAAGATTCTACATGACTAATTGTTTAGGTGAAAATTTTTATATAATTATCTTACGCTAGCTATTTATCCAAGATGATAACCCTAAGCCTATAAAGAAAAAATTGAATGCGTCATTGTATCATTATGCCTCTGTTGTAGGAGGCTTGATGTATACTTTGGTCTATGCTCGATCAGACATAGATATTGCAGTTGGCATGATCAGTCGTTTCCAGAGTAATCTTAGTAAAATACATTAGATTATTGTACAATGAATTCTGAAGTATTCAAAACAAACAAAAGGTTTTAGATTGATGTATTGTTCTAATCAATTGAATATCCTTAGATATTTTGATTCTGATTATCAAAAATGTGTTGATAGTAAAAAATTTACCTTTGATTTTGTATTCACTTTTTGTGATGGTGCTAGTAGGAAACAAAAACATGTTGCGTAGTCTACTATGGAAGTTGAATATATTACATTGAATATGACAGTGAAAGAAGTTGTGTACCTTCATTGGAACTGTCGATAGTGGATTGTGTGAAAAAATCTATTTTATTTTTATGTGATAACAATTCTACAACACTAAGATCCAAAGTATCATTCTTATACTAAGCACATTGAAGGTTGATATCATTACATTTGTGATGTTATCAAGAAGAATGAGGTAGTTGTTGAGAGAGTGTCATCTCAATCAAACTTGGCGGATCCCTTTACAAAAGGTTTACCTTTTAATGTATTTACTAAACACGTAAAGGCTATGAGATTGGGTTAGGCCAAGTGGGAGACTATTGGATTTATGTGGCCCAACACAGTTTTTTGTGTTAATTTTATATATTCTCTTTGGGTATTTTTATCTCTATTTTGAAGTATATATATGTGGCATATTGCTTGTATATTTTGTGGTTTATAAATTGTTTATATGGTACCATTATTTCTAGTCTATTGTATTAATAGACTAATTTTGTGGATGATTATTCAAATGAACCACTTTATAGTCTTTGGCTTGACCGTACCTATCATGATGCGCTATGTGTTTACATAGGCATTGATTGGACCATGATGGGTTTGAGGGGTGTAAGTCAAAATTGCTCAGACTATGGGAGACATGGGGACTAGTCTTTCGATGGTCAGTGCACATAGGGTCTGTGAAGTCCTTTATGAAAAGACCTCGTGTACGTTGAATGGTGACCTTAGTGTCTAATGTTTATTGTCAGTGACTTGACAATTATGAGAGTGTACGCGTACCTACAACCAACCAATTTGGATAAATTTATCGTGTTTGGTTTTGCATCAAATATTTTTATTTATAAATATAAATATTTTGTATTTTTATTTTTCTTTGCAAAACCAGTGATATTTTTTTTTTTTGTTTTATGAAAAAGAGAGGCAATTTTATATTTTGGGTCCCTATTTATTATCTAGGGGCACTTGTTGTAATTGTCAAGGTATATCAAAAGACAATCTGGATATGACATTAGGAGGCTAGCATCTCACTTAGGATTGGACTTTATGGCTGGTCATCTCTACCCTAGAGATATAAATACATCTCAAGGTCACACAGGCAAGGGGAGAAAAAGCTCAAAATACTAAGTTATGGTATACCTGTCTAACTAGGATGAACACCCAAATTGCTTGTGAGATCCTTGGATATCAAGTGGTTTGATTAAATAATCATCTAGAGTTCTTCAACAAAAGATAGAGTTCTTCAACAAAAGACATTTTTAAATCATCAATAAAAAAAGGTATGTCATTCTACTTAATTTCTTAGATTAAACAAGTGACATGACATTTGTAATAGTTTTTCAGCTTTGGTATGATATTAGATATCATATAGAAATTATTCTAGGATGCTTTTTCCAATACTTAGTACTTAGCTTGAGAAGTACAGAAGTCCATGCTTCGCTCCATCCTCTTCCGTTGATTACGAAAACCATAGAACCCTCGCGGCTAACAGAGGTCCATTGTTGCTCCAACCTCCTTTGCCTATTAAGAAACCCTAAAACTCTCATGGCTCCAATCTCAAAAAAATCAGGGATTTTATTTTGTTAAAAGATAAAATAATGGAATATCCCTACTCACAAGAGAAAAAAAAACAGGAAACATGTTGTTTCCAACTTCTACCTTTTCATTATTTTAATATTTTTTCCATTTATTATAATGTTAGGTTGAATCCCCATTCTAAAGGATTATTTTAAAAAATTTTTGATCTATCACTCAATAAGTATTCGAAATTCAACCTACTACCTACATTTTTCACCTAATTTTATTTAGGGAAATTGACACATACTACCCTTATAGTTTAACCCGATTCCAGGTACTCTAATAAGTTGTTGAACCGGACTCATACTATCCTTTCACTTACACTACAATGATAAATCAGTCCAGCCATACGGTTTAACCCATTTATTCTCTTGAATATAACCAAAATACCCTTTAGTGTTAGTTGGAAAGTCCAAAATACCATTTAACACATTTATTCTCTTTAATCCCTCATTATTCCTCCTCCCTTCATCAAAACATCCCTAATTGGAATGTCGAGTTTTGCTCCCAAGCGAAGAACTCCGGCACCATCTCAACAGCAGCAGCAGCAATGGAAATCATACCCAACCCAGAGAAAAATGAAAGAAAACAACGATGGATGGTTTCCTAGTTTTCATAGCTCTCACCTCTGGTTTCCTAGTATTTGGGATTCTGTCGCTCATCATCCCTATCATCTTTAACACACCAGCAACGACGCCAGTGACCACTTTGTTAGAAGACGTGGTTTCAAGCTCCATCAGATTCTCATCAGAATTGACAGATTACATCAACATCATCCACATGGACAAAACGGCATTCACATACGAAGATATAAAGACGGCCACTAGAAAATTTTCATCGAAAAGAATCATCGGCACAGGTGGATTCGACATTGTTTTTCGTGGAGTATTGAATGACGGAAGAGAAGTTGCAATCAAGAAATTATAGAGAGAATGTTTCAAAGTTGAGAAAAAAATTCAGGGCAGAAATGGAGGTTCTGAGTTGCAGCTGTTGCGGATGGCCGCATCCAAATCTCGTTACCCTTTATGGCTGGGGTCTTCATGGAAGAGAAAACCTGCTGATGTATGATGGCTTCCATATGTGATGTAATTCAGAGCAATAAGAGCATCAACAACGTCTGTTCACACAAAAGTCCTCTCTTTTAAATAACAAAGAAAAGGTTAATTTTGTCATTTCAAGAAACATGTAATAGAGTTACAAAGGGTAAAATTATATATTTACCCTATCTGTTTAAGAATGGTTGAACCAGGGGGTAACTCGTCTGGTTCAACAACTTATTAAAGTATTTGGAATCGGGGTAAAGTCCAAGGGTAGTATGTGTCAATTTCCTTTTTATTTATTATTTAACCCATTTATCCAGGGGTAGTATGTGTATTTGGATTTTTAGTCCACCTGTCTGGATGACATTTCTTCACCCCCGCTGCACAAAAATAAAAACATATAAGAAACTACGCAATATTTCGACAGAAAGGAAGAAGAGAAGAGAAGAGAAGAAAGGGGAAGAACTGACAATGAGAAAGAATCTATTACTTCAACATAGAGAAATTAACATGAAACAGAGAAGTGAAGTTCTCTTCTCTGTGAATCTCTAGAAAATTTAACAGAAGAAGGAAGATGGAGAAATTTTCCAAAGAAGAAAAAAAAATTGTAACAATTGAAGGTAGTTTGAAGCTCGAAGGAGTCTTTCGAAATCGTCTTCTCTCTTATCGTGTCGGAATAAACGGACGCTGGTGGACTTCCTTCGAGATTTCTAAGAGGTTTTGTGATTCCAGAGTGCAGGTATGTCAAATTTAATTTTTTTAGCTAGATCTGTTCCAACCTTTGAGTGTGGAATAATCAGCATCAATTGCCAGTAGAAAACCCCCCCCCCTCTACCATTCTCACCCGTTTCAATGCCGTCGATTCAATCCTTGCCCTATCGCCTTCCGTCGTAGCAGTCGCTGCCACCGACATCTCTTGCCTCTAGATTCTTGACCTTGACAAGGGTTTTGATGGAGAAAACTTAAATTGGGACAACGCAACCAAATCTAGCTCCATTGTCCAGGCGATTGGTTCTTCCCCTGAGTTCCTTTTCATCAACTTTGAATCTGGGCGTCAGAATTCGTGGTTTTTGATCTCCTATGAAGCTTCTGTCTTGTTGCAGAGCTTGGCCACTCTGAGATTTATGGTGTCGATCTTGACGCTACCATTTGGCCACCAAATTGAAGACTTATGATTTTCTCGGTGATGGGTGTCTGGTCAATATCTTCCACTGTTTTGGTTTCATCAACAACAAACAATGAGCCATCGTCTACTGTCATTGGTTTGGGCATTGAAGAAAGATTAGAGTTAGAGGAGATGATTCTCAAAGAAGGTCAAATTAGTTATTTTAAAAATTTTCAATTTGAAAGAGGAAGGGTAGAAATGTCTAACTCTATTTTAAGTCTATTCCATCAGTTAAGTGGGGGCGAGTGATATTTTGTGAAAACCGTGGATAGTAAGTTGAATTTCTTATACTTGTTGAGTGATAGATCAAAATTTTTCATTATTTTAATATTAAAGGAAAATTACTGAGACAAGCCCTTGACAATTGATTTACTATACAGAACAATCTTGTCTTGACAAAAGTTAGACTATCCCTAAAACAATGCTTTATAACTGTATAATCTACACTGTTAGTTTTTTGTGTTAAAAAATGACAGGAGAATGTCTGAATTTTTTTTAAAGACACTAATACCCTTGGTGAATATATTGGTGAATATAAAATGATAAAAGTAAAAAACATAGACGGTAAAGAGAGTAAAATTCGTTCTTCCATCTTCCTCCAAGGAGACCGACCGCCCACTGTTTGTTTTTCTCCAACGAAAGAGAAGAGTATTTTGCTTCTTCTCTAACGAAACCAGAAAACAAAGAAGAGTATTTTGCTTCTTCCCCAACGGCAACGGCAAAGGCAACGACAAACAGAGATTCAGAAGTTCTCTCTACTCAACTCGACATTTGGAAGGTAAGGTCTTTGTTCACCCTTTTATTCAGAGCCCCGTAGGCAACTTGTATATAGCGACGATGGAAAGGTTCACCAACCCGTAAGAACAGGAGCAGCATATTGGCGCACTCTACAGTCGTCCCTCCCGCAACTTCCGCTAGGTGCAATGTCTGGTTCTTCTTCTTTGACTGAAATAGGGTTTCCTGCAATTGAAAATGAAAGAAGATTCAATTCCTTCTTTAATGAAGATGAATTTCGGATTTCCGATTTCCGATTATAGATTTCCCTGCAAATTCTCCGATTTATTCTCGAAACCCTTAAATCCACCTCACTCAAGAGCTTCTTTGACTTCATTAAAACCACCCCCTGCAACTAATCCAAAGGACCTTAGGGGCGGCAGCAGGGCTCTGGCCAGTCCAAGATGAGTGGTTCCAATTCGATAAAATAAAGTTTAAAGATTCTTTCTTCCGTCCTTGACTTGAATAGTTATTGATCCCCTCATCTTCCATTTCTCTTCTGGTTATAGGATTTTATGGAGTACAGGGATGAAAGTCTTGCATAAATCGAAGAGTGCATCATCACGCTTTGCCCTATCCATGGTCTCTGTAACTTTTCCTGATTCTTATCAAAGCAAATTGTTAAAGTGACTTACAGGGAGCAACTTGACCTCAGAGGCGTCATCCTCTTCCTCAACTGCAACCTACAACTGGATCTCAAAGGGAAATCTTGTGCCACCCACCATGGACTTATCCCAATGCAAGGGCTTCATCTTGGTCTGGCTAGAGCCCTGCAGAGGCCACAAACCGTGGAGACCAAGGAGAGATGTTTCAACGAAATGAGGAATGAAAGGAAAAACAAATGTTACTTTAATTATTGTATTTTAAAGGGTATTTTAATTTATTCAAATTTCAAGTGAATAGCAAAGGTAGTGGGTGGTAAATAGAAACTGCACAGGGTAATTATGTATAATAAATCAATTGTCAAGGGAATGTCTGAGTAATTTTTTTAATATTAAATGTTATTTCACTGATCCTTAGATAACAATAAATGAAAGTGAAGCTCTTGTTGTAAGGATGGCTTTGTTGGAAACAATCTCTTTAAAGTTGGACTATATTCATGTTAAATCAAATTGCAGTCAGTTAGTGACGATTTTAAAGTCAAAAAGGGATGGATGACATATTTTTGTCCTGTCTATTGTGGATGACATTCTATCGCGCTCATTGTCCTCTTCAGCTTGTTTGTTTTCTTTTGTTCCAAAGACCTATAATGGCATTGCCCATGCCCTGCTAGGAAGGCTCTCACCGAGGTCGAAACGGTGATGTGGCATGTTTTCGATTCATGGCTACAAAATTTGTATCATGATGTAAACTTGGTTGTACTGTTTGATGGTATTCAATAGATATTTCTTTCAACAAAATAATAATAATAACAAATGTATACTTAAACAAAACAGATTATATCCGGTCCAATCTCAACTATTCGAATTTGAATCCGAATCCAATTGTTTGAATTCGAATTTTCTTAAACAGATGCGAATTATAATCGAACCCGAATTTTTGACTATCCATTACATCCTTAACTAGAAACTGAAATAATTGGAGCAGGTTCTTTTTTATTCACACCCGATCCAATTGGCATTAATTACAACCCCAACCCAAAATCTGAACGGGAAAAAATTAAAAACAGGGATGTAGGGCCGGGTCACCCGTTGACTCGTATATTCCCGATTCTGCGTTTTCTCCTCAATTACTGAAAAAGCTTAGCTTGTACGCAAGGACACGTATGGTGTGTACGTATCAATCCAACATTCTAATACGCAACAGGAAAAAAAAAAACAATTTTTTGAAATATCAAACAATAAAATAAGATTATTATTATTATTATTATTATTATTATTATTATTATTTATAAAGTGAAGTTATGTATTATAAAGACTTAAATCTGTCTTGGGTTTAATTTCTCTTCCTCATCAGCCTACAGAGATTATTGGGGAAAAAGAAATGGAGTCTCCTCCTGAACCCCTTCAGCTTGGAGAAATTGCAGAGGAGGAATTGAAGGCTTATGATGGATCCGATCCAAAGAAGCCTTTGTTAATGGCGATCAAGGGGCAAGTCTTTGATGTATCATCAAGCAGGAGATTTTATGGGCCTGATGGGCCTTATGCGTCGCTCTCTGGGAAGGATGCTAGTCGAGCTCTTGCAACCATGTCTTTTAAAGAGAAGGATCTCAATGGTGATATCTCTGGTCTTAGCCCTCCTGAACTTGACAACTTACATGATTGGGAGAATACTTTCAAGAGAAAGTACGTTAGGGTTGGCATGGTAAAGAAAATTGCGCCGTCTGCCAATGAAATGGGCTTGTCTTCTTCTGGGCCTAAATCCATAGAAGGTGGGCCAATAGCAGCAGAACATGTGGAAGAATGTAAGCCCAGCTTGGCTTCTTCTGAGCCTAAATCCATTGAAGGTGGGCCAACAGCAGAAGAACATGTGGAAGAATGTAAGACCAGCTTGGCTTCTTCTGAGCCTAAATCCATTGAAGGTGGGCCAACAGCAGAAGAACATGTGGAAGAATGTAAGTCCGGTTTGGATTCTTCTGGGCCTACATCCATTGAAGGTGGGCCTATAGCAGCAGAAGATGTGGAAGAATGTAAACCCAGCTTGGCTTCTTCTGGGCCTCAATCCATTGAAGGTGGGCCAATAGCAGCAGAACATGTGGAAGAATGTAAGCCCAGCTTGGCTTTTTCTGGGCCTAAATCTATTGAAGGTGGGCCAGTAGAACCAGAACATGTGGACGAATGTGAGCCTACAGGACGTAACCATTGGTTAGGATGCTGCTTGATGTTCGAATTATTGTGGGCTTAGGCTTTCTTTGGTATGTATTATAGAATCCCTTAATTATATAATAATTATGATATTTTTAATTGTTTAGTATGATTTATGGTATTTATTTATATTTAAAATAAATCAATATAATTTAAAACCTACAAATAGATTAGGAGGTATTTATCATTATTGTGATAATTTATTTACTTCTTTATGTTTAGTGGGATTGAATGGTTTTTCTTTATGGATCATAATTTATTCTAAAAAATAATTTTTTATAAATAGCTCATAAACATAAATATAAACAATATCAAAGCGATCTTTAAATTAATTATAATCAGTTAATTAGTGGGAGTTCAATTGACACAATAGGACCGGTTCAATCTGATTCGTCACATGGTTGAGATAGGTAATCTTAATTTTTTTATGGGAAAGGGATTAGGGACAATATTTGTATAAATACTGGTCATGAGTCCCCATAGTCATATAAGTGCTAAAATCTCTTTGCATCTATTAGTAAGAGATCTTGAGATATCCTCTGGTGGCTGTGGAAAACTCTGATCAAAGCATTCAAAGCTTGGAGCGTAAGGCAAAAATCAATCTTTACAAGTAGGTATGTCTTTATGATTTATTGTTTGTCATATCTCCATCATGTTCTAAGAATTATGTATTACTTATAAAATCTAACAATTGGTATTAGAGCTAATTCTATAGCCCTATAATTGATAGGAGAACATTGTGAAGACCTATCGATGAGATTTGATTGAAGAAAAAAAAAAAATTTCCAACCCTATTCGAACGAACCTGTCAAAATCTCATTCATACTTGAAAATTTTTTTCTTGACTGATGAAAGGTCACAAAAATTATACCGCTGTAAAAGTCTAGGCGAGACGAACACGAGGATATAAAAATCATCATCGTCGGCCATTGGACGAGCTCTCATGCAGTGCCGCTAGCGAGTTAACCTGCCTAGTCGACTTAGACCTAGACGACTCAACCTAGACCAGGTCAACTCAGTTGACCAGTGACCTAGAGTGCGCATGTGGGTTAGCACGTGTGCCGATCCAGTTAGAAACCATTAACCCGGACCAATGGGTTGTAGTCCGAATCTGTGACCCTTTTTTGTAGCCCATTGGATCAACCTGAAGCTGTAGTCCGGTGGGCCGACCTAATAACCTAAAATTTTGACCAGTTGGATCAGTCTGATAACCCAAAATTCTGACCCGTTGGACTGACTTGGTGACCCGGATTTTTTTACTCTCTTACTTGATTTATTGTTCTGGGTGATAAACCGGTCAGTCCAATTGGTTTCGTTCGGTTTTAACCCAAACTATGAACTGTACCGGTTTCGTACTAGGCTATGGTTTAGGAATTAGACCTGCCCACCAACGAGTGGGCTTCACGCACCACCTTCGAGCTACGTGTGCCACGGCGTGGGAAGTCCAATTGACCTCTTGTTTGTTGGTCCTGTTTCGTCTCTACGTGCCCCTAGAATTGACACCCCTAGGGGAAAAAATGATCTTAACAAAATTTTCAACTATTCATTCACATCTCTACTAGTTATCTACTTGATCTTTAAAAAAAAAAAAAAAGAAGTGTGAAAGTTAAAATCATTAAAATCATAGGGAATCATATAATTGATGTTTAATCCAAAATTTATTCGAAGACCAATTCATAGGATCTGATAATCTAATTAGAGAGAGGGTGAGCCTAGGTGTGACAGTAAAATTGTCATATTGCAATCTTGTGGTCATGAGTTTGACTCTTAGAAACAATTTCTCTACATTGTGATGCAATTGACTTTTAACTACAACCCAAACCCACAAACCGAAGAAGAAAATTAAAAATAAGGATCTAGGTTAAGTTTTCTCCCCAATTACTACAGAAGCGGACTAGTACGCAAAAACAAATGTGGTGTATCTCACCGACATTCTAATACACAACAGAAATTTTTTTTAAAAGATCAAACAATAAAATAAGATTATTATTATTATTATTATTATTATTATTATTATTTTTTATAAAGTGAAGTCATGTATTACTAAGACTCAAATTTATCTTTGGTTTGATTTCTGTTCCTCATCAGCCTAAGGAGATTATTGTGGAATCTTCTGTTGAACCCTTTCAACTTGGAGAAATTGCAGAGGACGAGTTGAAGGCTTATGATGGATCTGATTCAAACAAGCCTTTGTTAATGGTAATCAAGGGGGAAGTCTTTGATGTATCATCAGGCAGGAGAATTTATGGGCCTTAAGGGCCTTACGCATCGCTCTCTGGGAAGGATGCTTGTCCAGCTCTTGCAACCATGTCTTTTCAAGAGAAGGATCTCAATGGTGATATCTCTGGTCTTAAACCTCCTGAACTGGACAACTTACATGATTGGGAGAACATGTTCAAGAACAAGTACGTTAGAGTCGTACGTTCAAGAAAATTGCGCCGTCTGCCGATGATTCCTCCGTGGAGGTTTTGGAAATGGGCTTGGCTTCTTCTGGGCCTAAATCCATTGAAGGTGGGCCAATAGCAGCAGAACATGTGGAAGAATGTAAACCCAGAGAACGTAACTATTGGTTAGGATGGATGCTGCCTGATAATGTAATTGTAATTTCTCTCCATACTACTGCGTTCAAAGGGTCCTTGGTGCTTGCATGGATCTCACAGTATGTGCTTGGGCTCAGAACTATAGGCCCATGTATGTTGGGCTAGAAGTTAGGCCCATGAACATGCTCGTATGGGTGTTTGCTGTGGGTGCTGCTTCTCTGCCATAAATGTATAAATAGTATTGTATATATTGAACCTTGCCAACTTGTGGTTAGCTCCAAACCCTAATTTGTTTGGCTAAAAATTTGGATTAGATTGGCCTCCAAGTTTCAGTTTGGATTCACAGAATAGAATTCTAGTTAGGAATTTTACTTGTAAGGCATCCTGCTAGATGAACCTTGATTGGATCCATGTTATTCGAAACGAAGTTCAAATAAGATGATGCAACTCATGTATCCGATACAAACACATACCCGCCAGACAATTGAAATTACGTTCGATCGTGCATAATCCGATGGTAGTTGGTGGCTGTAGAGTTCCATGATGAATCCTAGCAAAAGTCACCTATAGGTATCTCCTACAGTGTAAAAAGGATCAATGCTAAGTGGGTTTGACAGTGTTGTTATGGATGTATGGAGGGGGGATTAGGGTTTCTCAGATTTGAATGTGATTGGAGTGTTGATATCAATTGAATTTCTTCAGTGAAGATCAAATAGCATCCCTTGTATGTATTATTCAAAGCTAAGGCATTTAAATCCTTGGTGTTCTGTGGTAGTTTGATGAAACTTGTTTTTTTTGCACTGTTATCATAATCATTTTTTTCCTAATTAATTGCATAAGAATATCTAATGAAAAACTCCATTTTGGTCAAATTAGATTTTGACAAGTGGCAGTTTTTCTTGTTGCTTAGATTTGTGACAAGTCATCATTATGTTTGGGAGGGTTGAGAGTGGCATGAGGAAATCTTAAAAAAAAAAAAAAGTTCCAAAAATGACTAAACGCCGTTGCCGGGGATCGAACCCGGGTCACCCGCGTGACAGGCGGGAATACTTACCACTATACTACAACGACTTGATGCTTAGGGAAGACAAAATTACAATAATTAAATAATAATTTGTTTCTCAACTTCAATTTTCAGATTCGGATCAAACTTTATGATATTCTGTGATGTTATCATGATTCAGTTCGGTTCCGTTGGGTCATGATTCATGAGAAGTTCGCGGCTTTTACTTGCCCTGGAGGCCAAGTCTTTCTTACCCTTACAGAAGAGACCTCTCAACCGTCATTTGAACATAGCACATCAATCCCAAGTTTCAAAATCCTCTCCATCGCTACCTATTCTTTTGGAGAAGAGAGACCCAATTACATTTGCGACTGCTCTTACCTTCTCTTCAAAGTTAAAATCACTTGCTCTAGGCCATCAAGTTCATGTGCAGATCATCAAGTCAGGATTCTCCAAAGATGTCTTCTCACAAAATAATTTGATTGTTATGTACTCAAAATGTGCTTCTTTGGGTTGTGGCTTGAAGTTGTTTGAAGAAATGACTGAAAGAAATGTTGTTTCCTGGACTTCGGTGATCTCGGGTGCCATTCAAAACGGGGAGTATGAAATGGGTCTGGAGATTTATTTAGATATGGTGAGAGCTGGGTTGAGACCTAATGAATTTGCTCTTGGTAGTGTCCTGAAAGGTTGTGCTAGTGTTGACGATCTTGAATTTGGTTTGTCCTGTCACTGTTTTGCTATAAAGATTGGACTTGAGAATAATGCTTTTGTTGGTGGCTCGGTTCTCAACATGTACGCGAAATGTGGGGACATTGAACCTGCCAAACGGGTATTTGAAGGTGTGGACAGTAATGATGTTGGTTGTTGGAATGCCATGATTGGAGGGTTTGCTCTTAATGGTCATTGGTTTGAAGCAATGGAACTTGTTTCTTCGATGCAGTTGAAAGGAATAATCATGGACCAATTCACATTTATAAATGCTCTCAAGGGGTGCTCAGATTTGGGTGATTTGAATTTTGGGAGACAGATTCATGGAATGATTATTCGGAGTAAGGTAGAATTTAGTACTTCTGGGATGAATTCTCTCATGGATATGTACTTTAAATCTGGTGGACACAACTCTGCTTTGAAGATTTTTAATAAGATGGAAGGAAAAGATATTATATCTTGGAATACTGTATTTACTGGCATTTTTCTGAATGAGAATGCTAGAGAAGTTGCAAGCTTGTTCTCTAGAATGCTATCATCTGGTTTGAAACCGAACCATGTTACTTTCTCAATTGTGTTTAGATTATGTGGGGCTCTCTTTAATCTTCTGCTTGGGCTTCAGTTCTACTGTCTTGCTTATCAATTTGGGTTCTTTAATGAAGCCATTATTGTAAACTCCCTAATCAATATGCTTTTTAGGTGTGGGGAATCAAGGAGAGTGCATTCTCTGTTTGAGAAAGCCCACACCAAAGATATTAGCACTTGGAATGAAATGATCGTCGGGTATAACTCAAATTTCTGTGCACAAGAAGCACTAAATATTTTCTGCAAGTATTGGGAGTCGGGATATGAAGCAAACGAGCTTATCTTCTCCAGCATCTTAGGGGCTTTTTATAGAACTGAACATCAAGGAATAGTCAGACAAATTCATGGTGCTATAATCAAGACTGGTTATGGTTTTCACGCATTTTTGTGTTGCTCATTAATAAGTGCTTATTCAAGAATTGGACCGTTGGAGGATTCAGTTATGGCTTTTAATGAGATCAAGAGATTAGATTTGGCATCTTGGGGGACTATGATTTCTGCATTTGTGCTGAGAGGCCATAGCTATGAAGCTCTAGTACTTCTTAATCGCCTGAGAGCAACTGGCGAGAAACCTGATGAGTTTATTCTGGGTAGTGTTTTAAACAGTTGTTCCAGTATAGCTGCTTATCACCAAAGTAAATGCATTTATGTGCTTGTAATAAAAACAGGATTTGAGAAGCATGTTTGTGTTGCAAGTGCAGTTATAGATGCTTTTGCAAAATGTGGAGAAATTGAGAGCTCATGGTTGGCTTTCAATCGGGCATCCAGATATGATGATGTTGTCCTCTTAAATACAATGATTATGGCTTATGCACATCATGGACTAGTAGCTGAAGCATTTGAAATCTTTGAGAAGATGAAGTCAGCTAATCTAAAGCCCAGTCATGCAACTTTTGTTTTGATTATTTCAGCTTGCAGTCATCTGGGTCTTGTTGAGGAAGGTTGTAGGGTATTTGATTCAATAAGCTCTGACCATGGGATGGACCCTACTGCAGAGAACTTCGGTTGCTTAGTTGATTTGTTTTCACGAAATGGACTACTTGAAGAGGCTAAACGTGTCATTGAAGTAATGCCCTTTGCTCCTTGGCCTGCTATCTGGAGATCCTTACTAAGTGGGTGTCGGATTCATGGGAACAGAGAATTGGGAGAGTGGGCTGCTCAGCAGTTGATTCAGTTGGCTCCTGAAAATGATGCAGGTTATGTATTGTTGTCAAAGGTCTATTCTGAAGAGGGTAATTGGGAAGATGTCTCAAAAGTAATGAGGAGAATGGAAGAAAGAGTAATTCGAAAAGATCCAGGATATAGTTGGATAGAAATATAGGAAAAGAAGTTGTTGCATTTCTAAGCCATATCGAGAGAGGAACTAGTTTTCACCAAAAATAAGCTGCAAAAGAGCAGTTTCAACCATTTGGGCTTCTAATTTTTCAGTATTCTTTGCTGCACACTGATATCAGCACTGTAAAGTCAATGCAACGATGTACACGTGACAGCATTTTGTGTTATGGGATTCTTTTATTCTTTTTGTAGTATAACCCCCCCTCCCTTCTTGTTTCCTGGTTAGGAGCAGGGAGTGTCCACATATGTCTACTGATTAATTTGAGAAAATCTTAATTTTTTTAGATTGAAGAGAAAATACTAATTTTTGAATAGTACATCTGTCTGATAGCAATGGGAATCAAGAATCTAGGTGACTGTAGAAGGTCGTACTGTCCATTCCAGCAACACTAGGCGTTAGACTCGGTGAAAAATGATACAGCAATTGGTTTGAGTTAGTTTGGAAGTAAACAAGAGATTCCTAGTGAGATTTGTTTTGTAAATTATGTCATGACAATGAGGAAACCATGATTCATTTGTTCTCTAGTAGTAAAGTATCATGGATGAAAGGACAAATTATTTGATCAGTTCTGGGATGAAATGAACAAACAGTATACTTGACTCATACTATTGACATCAGACACTAATGCTTATCATTAACTCTTACAAGATCAAAGGAGTCTTCAAAGAGGCTGGTGGCTCAACACCAAGAAAGAGATAGAGAGCAGTGGGTTTGTAACTTTCTATTGTTAGCATCGCAGCAATCTGTTCCCAAATCTTCACACTGAGGACCTAATCCAGGGACAAAAAAACACAGAGGTCAGTAATGTCAATCCAACTGAAACTTTGGAACAATTATTCCTACCTGTTATAGATAGTATCTTGGCTCAACTTCTTTTCCTGACGAAACAATGAAGACAATTGGATCGCATGACAATTAACTATCTTCATCCATGAAATGCCCCCTTAACTCATGAGCTGATACATGCCATGTGTAATACCATCTTTTCTTCCCCTTTCATGTCTTCCCACGAAAACAAAGCGTTGATGTTCTGTTGATCAGTTTGTCAGATGATGCAGAAACCTGGCTCCGCTGGGTTTCTTTCCTGCTTCTGATTCTTCAGTTCTTCCGATTCTTCAGTTTCTCTAATGTTTAGCTCTGAGATCTGGAAATATTGTCTCTTCTTTTCGATCATTTTCCTTCGGTGAATCTCGCCGGTGGCTCTCGTTGGTGATTTTCGCAGTTCGAAAGTAACCTATCATTTCTGTTCATTTGTTCCGGCAAGTTCTTCCGGCTCTTCAGTTTTTATTTTCGATAGTATTCAGTTGTTTTGCATCATTTTCTTCAGTTTTCAGCAGATGTCCTTCTTGCTGCTATTGCATCTTCTGTTCAGGTTTTCTCTTTTTCTTTGATTTTCTTCATCAGATCTTGAGTTTTTAGCAGATGTCCTTCCTGCTGCTAGTTCATTTTTTTTTCTTGTTTCTTTTCCGGTCCTGCGGTTCATCTAAATTCAGCGTCCATGATTCTTTATCTTCTCCAGCTGAATTAGCGGCCGTGATTCTTGGTTGTATTTCTCCGGGAGAACACAGTTCAATGTAGTTCCTGCATCGCCGGTCGTGATCCTTGTTTCACGTTTCTCTGTTCATTCCTGCTTGTTCGTTGATTCAACAGTTTGGTGATTTTGTTGAATAACCCCCCTCCCTTCTTGTTTCCTGGTGGAAGGTCATCTCGAAGTTGGCATTGCTTGGAGGGTCTATTGGCAAGCTTCTCACGCTTGGGAGGGGGGTGTAACACGTCACGTACTGACGTGTGACGTGTCCAATTAGTTTTGTTTGTAATAGTTTGTAATGTTAGTTTAGTTTCATTGTTCAATGTAGTTGAGTAATATTTTGATATATATATATATATAAGGACAAACAGTGTGACACTAAACTCATATCAATAAAATGTAGTCGTTGGATTTTAAGAGAAAGGTCTCAAAATATAAAGTACCTTTGTGTTATTTCATTAACAAATAATAATGGTATGGATACAATAAAACTACAATACATCTTCCTTTTTTTTTCCGAGATCTTCACTTCATTCACTTGGCCATATACACACCATCTATTGAACCATCGCAAGCACATTGTGCAGACACTCTACTACCATAATGAAAGAAAATGAAGCTGAATAAAATTGGGTGTTGGCTCCTTTTTTTTCTGTCTTGGGTGTTGACTCCTTTTCTTTTCTTTCCTTTTTTTTTTTTTCTATTTTGTTTTGAGTATCAGAGCTATTTGCATAATGTTTACTTAGTTTATTATTAGAAAGGGGGTTTTCGAGCTTTAGTTTTGGAGAGAACTTGTTCTTGAGAGATCTCTATTGTAACCTAAATATTGAGATAGTGTATCATCTTCATCTTTTCCTTTGGATGTAGCACATCACATTGTTGTGTGAACCATATTAATTCTTCATATTATTTGTTTGAGTCGCTTTTGTTTTCTTCATGTTTCTTGGTGTTTGTTCTAACATGCCCTAAGGCACAAAGTGTAACAGAAGAGTCAAATACATGACCTCCTAGGTGTCTGCATTCAACTGGCAGATCACTTAAGGGTGTCAAAGGGCTGGTTCGGTCCGGTTTCAATTTGGGCTAAAACGGTGTCGGTTTTTACAAGCCCAGACTGAAACTTATCCATTAAGGGTTAGGGCTGGGGTGGGTTGTGCTGGACACAATAATTAATGAGCCGGTCCGGTGTCAGGTTGTTATCGTGCTGGGCTTATTGGGATGATTCTGGGTCAATTCAGTCTAGGTTGGGTTTATGGGGTTTATTGAGCTGCCTTGACATGTAGCTATTTTCGCACGACAATAATTTTTTTGTAGCACTTTTTGTTTATAAACAGTGTCGGGCTCTACAAGCCTAGACTGAAACCTATCCATTAAGAGTTCGGGTTGGGGTGGGCTGCGTTGGACACAATAAAAAACTAGCCGGTCCGGTGTTGGGTTTTTATCAGGCGGGGCTTATTGGGATGATTCTGGGTCGGGTCAGTCTGGGTTGGGTTTATGGGGTTTATTGGGCTGCCTTCGCATGTAGCTATTTTCGCACGACAATAATTTTTTGTGGCGTTTTTTGTTCATATTTAATACAATTATAAACGGTTGAGTTTTTATTGATCTTAAGGGCATCTGAGCATGGATAATGGATTGCATATTTGAATTTATATGGTTAAAATCATTAGGTCCTTAGTTAGTTGGTTATTATTTGAGTAGCAAAAAAGAATTGGTTCGGGCTAGCTTGGGCTTCTTAACGGATCGGTCCAATCTGGTTTTTGTTCGGGCTGAAATAGTGTCAGGTTTTACAAGCCCAAACCGAATCCTATCCATTAAGGGCTCGATCCGGGCTAGATTCGGGTTATATCGGGCCGACTCGATCAGTGCTACTAGTCTGGGCCCAGATTTGACACCCTTAAGATCACTAACCAATTGTGCTACGTTCACCACTGTGAAGACAAAAAATTCAATGCTCTTAATTATCTCCCGCTCTTTTGTTGGTAATATCCTAAATTTTGAACTGGCTTGTGGTAAATTTGAAACCAACAAACAAAAAATCATTTTTATTTCAATTATCAAGCAAAATATCATATTCATTTCTAGTTGATACAGCTAAATAAGCAAAATAATTTCATCTTTGCCTGTTAATAGGAAAGGATACAATGGATAGTGTAAAACCCACACCCGAAAAACCAGGCCGAACTTGGTTTCTTCCTATCCGTGCCAGGGTTTTTCCACCACAACGAAGCCAATGCAAAGGCGTAGCGAGAATTCTGGTCAACCAGGTGAGAATGCCAAAGAATAAGACTTAATTGGGACGGGTCAATTAAGCCTTGTCCGGTCGAAAAATTTATCGTCTTGTGGGACCAGACCCTACTACCGGACAAGCCAATAAGAGCCAAGTATGAATTGACACTTGTCCAATTCGTGGGCCAAGGGTAGGGGGGATATTCCCAGTACCCATGGACGAACCGTGTGGGTCTTGGAACCCAACCCTAACCAATTGATATATGAATGGAAGTAGATTCCTTTCCTTGACCCTGGGGATCGACACTTGTCAGACACACCTAGACTCCATCCTCACTAAGAGTCCTACCAAAGAGGATGACTCCCAATCCAATTAAGTTCCCAACATTTCTCCTTGGGAGAGTACGCACTCACCTAAGTTCTGACTCGTTATTGCAAGGAGGGAGATTGAGAGGAAAAAGGGAGAAAGCAGTGGAGAGTGTTGCACCAAGCAGGAATCAATACACGCTCCAACCGGTGGCGATCCGACAAGAACGGACTACTGATAAATTCCTTACCCTATCAAATTTGACCTAGGTAAGATGTAGGGGAGGTAGGAGAATAGAGGAAGAGAGTGTAGGTAATGTTCAGTCGGCGAGTGAGACGTCCCCTATTGCTACCATTAATGGTGGGAAAGGACTCGACTCAGCCGAGCGGGAAAGGTAAACCCAGCTATTAGACTCTGTCATACCCAAAGGATGACAACGTAGAGTACCGGGTATGGAACCCTCTCCGAGAGTGATATCTCGTGGTGAACCACCAAGAACCTTAGCTTAGGATGGTATCGTACCCTGGAGACCTTGACCAAGGGATCTACCAATGGACTGTTACAGTAGGAGTCCGGAAGCAGGTTCGGATGGAGGTCTGGTTGCAAAACTTGTGCAACCGGATAGACCAATATAATGATACCAACCCTTGGGTGAGGTCCGGTCGAAGGTCTGGTCGCACTACTGTGCAGCCGAAGTTACGACCAGATACAACCATAAGACCTCGAGTGAGGTTTAGTTGCACTACTGTGCAACAGGAGTTGCAACCGGACACCCTTAGAAAGAAACCCTGATTTTTCTGGAGGGAAAGTTGGCTGGAGCCTCCAATCGGACACCCTCTATAGGGCCCTGAATATTATCTACCCTAAAGAACTAACCTGTTAACCTTCTGTACAGTAACTAGGTGTCGCCTACGTAAACAAGGCTGAACTACTTGGTTCGGGATCGGGTAGTAACTACCGTATAGGTGAGGGATAAAACCTTGAATTTGTTTAAGTATTTTTAATAACTTGCATGCCTGTGTTGCATATCTCTGTGAATAACATGCAATTTAATAATTGCGATAATTGTTCATGCATATGCATTTTGATATGATTATAG
Organism: Protea cynaroides; assembly: GCA_028583415.1. NCBI lineage: Eukaryota > Viridiplantae > Streptophyta > Magnoliopsida > Proteales > Proteaceae > Protea > Protea cynaroides. The sequence goes on from CM053271.1 coordinate 32,510,569, forward strand.
TGATGGTATGATATGTGTATCCGTCTATATCATACCATCACTATAATCATACCATCACTATATTCATATCAAAAATGCATATGGGATATCTGCTGGGTACCCAAATTGCCCCCACCCCTTTTCATTGCGATATGATTGGAAAGTTGGGAAGGAGTCGAGGACTGCCAGACCAATTCGCCATATAGACAACATTATGTGACCAGTGCCTTAGCAGATTGACAACGTTTGGGGGGAGTAGATGGACGGATTGGGATATCTGCTGGGTACAGTCATAGGCATTTGATTGGCATCTAGGAATGGTTAGACGCATGCTACCCGATGTTTGCGACCCAGGCCAGTAGGGGGTTAGATACTGGTGTGAGATGAGGAATGAGAGGGAGGTCTTGATGATGTTCGTCAAAGCGTCATCGGGTGGGACTCAACCCTATTGCCATCCACATTGGGAGACGCATTGCTTTACTAGGGTTGTCGGAGCAATACTGAGTGAGTGTCCATTGTCTCTCGTACATGGAGGTTATAACCAACTTCGGTCTAACCTTAAGACATTTTTTTTCTTAGGTATACCAATCTGGACCTTGTTTTTCTATACATATGTTAAAAAAAGAATCTTTGTCTAAATTGTAAGATTAATTTCTCTTTAGTGAAGGTTTATGCGGAATTAACATACCTCTAGCATTGGGATCTGTTCCAGCCAGTGTCTGTTCAACCAATGTTGTCTTAGTACGAACCTCTACTTTCCACGCCTGTCTTTATAATCAAAAGGGAAGAAAGTGAGAGGGTTTCTGTGCACTCACTTTGTCCTAGATAGAAAACGTGATGAAGTTTTTAGATTACGTAAGTGTGCGACCCTACCCATTAGTATTTATAGATCAACCATCTCCTCCCATTAAGGATAAACGGTAATCTAGGTGCCACATGTCCCCCCATATTAGATGCTCATAACTCTCCTAAGGGGGATAATAAAAATGGATCAGAGTGGCATGTGGGCCACTCAGTCACATTCTCCCACTTGGCCCATATTGCCATCTGACAAGCCATTTTAGAGTTATAACCTGATGTATGACCATACATTAACTTTTGGATCCTTCCATATGGACTTGCTCTTTATGTTCATAATAAAACTCTCAACCCATGAATCATGGCGGTACATGTCCATACAACAAGAATACTTCCTTCCATGTATTACAGTGGATTGTTCATTTTAAGATGAACATTTACTGTGACAACCCGACTTTATAGAATCAATTCAACAATCGATTCAAGGGTCAACTTTATTTCCTTGAAAACTTTATAAGCATCTGTCATTACAAAACTTTATGTATACAATAAAATAAATGACAGAAAAGATAGTAACTTTATTTTGAATCATCAAAACTTTACATTGCAATGTCATAAATAAAACATTCATACAAATGATTTACATAAATCTCATATGATCCACGTAAGCTACATACACCTTGGGCAGGAGACCTTTGGTGAAAGGATCATCTATCATATCATCAGTGTCAGTATGTTTTATCTGAACGTGATGATCTCGAATGTCTTCTTTAACAAAAAAATACTTCATCTCAATGTGTCGACAATGACTCACTGAGCATGTGTTGTTAGAGAAACGTATTGTTGCAGTATTGTCACAGTAAATCCTTATAGGTCTTTCAATATAACTTATGACCTTCAAATCTGTGATAAACTACCTCAACCATGATGCCTAAAAAACTGCTTCATAGCACGCCACCACTTCCGCTTCAATAGTAGAAGAGGTTGTTTTAGGATGCTTTACACTGCGCTAAGATACTGCTCCTCCAGCTAACAAAAATGAAGCCAGAAGTAAACTTCTTTGTATCTCTACCTTTAGCAAAATCTGAATCTGAGTAGCCAGTTAGCTTCAAAATATTAACATGCCTATATGTGAGCATGTGATCCTTGGTGCTCTGTAGTTACTTCAATACTTTCTTTGCCACTGTCTAATGTGGTAAACCAGGGTTCCTTTGGAACCTACCTAATTATCCCACTGCAAATGAGATGTCAGACCTAGTACAGACCTGAGCATACGCCAAACAGGCTGATGTTGATGCATAAGGGATATTTTGCATTGCCAGCTATTCCATATTGGTTTTCGGATATTGCTCCAGAATAAGTTTGTCACCTTTAACAAGAGGTGCTACACTTAATGAACATTTCTTCATCTTGAATAATTCCAAAACTTTATCAATATAACTCTTTTGGGACAGTTTTAAGGTCTTAAGAGGCATGTCCCTGTGAATTTCTATGCTTAAGACATAGGAGGCTTCACCCATATCCATCATGTCAAAGTTTTAGGTCAAGAAATGTTTAATCTCATGTAGCATCCTTAGATCATTGCTAATTATAAGTATGTCATCCACATATAATACTAGTATGGTGAAACCAGTTCCCTTGATCTTTATGTAAATGCATTAATTAGCTCGATTCTTCATAAAATTTTACGAAGTAATCATGCTATCAAATTTGAAATACCACTATTGGGAAGCTTGTTTTAATCTATATATGAATTTCTTAAGCTTACATACTAGATGATCTCCTTTATTTGAAGTAAAACATTCAGGTTGATCAATGTATACTTCCTTAATCAGATCACCATTCATAAATGTCATCTTGACATCCATCTGGTGTAGCTCATGATTATAGTGAGCCACTAGTGCCATGATAATCCTTAAATAATATTTTCTAGATACGAGGGAAAATGTTTCATTATAATCAATGTTAGCTTTATGATTATAACCTTTTGCTACAAGTTAAGCCTTGTATCTTTCGATATTACTATGTGAGTCTCTTTTAGTTTTGAAAACCCACTTACGCCCATAGTAGAGGTACCCTTAGGCAATTCTACAAGTTTCCATACTTGATTCTTTGACAGATTCAATTTCATCCTTTATGGCATCATTCCATAACTATAATCTACACAATCCATAGTCTGTGAAAATGATGTCTAATCATCATTTATTCCAACGTCAGTTTCACAGTCTTGGAGATACACTTGATAATTTGAAGGGATTGTTGATTTTCTCTCTCTCAAGGATCTCCTTAAAACTTATGGCTCATGATTGGTTTTCTGATTCTGGACTACAAGTTCAACGACAACTGATTTCAAATGTGGTGTATCTTGATGTAGTACTTTTCTTTTTTGCTAAAAGTTAGATTATATTAAAATAAAAATAAAAAGTACAATAAAAGACCATCTAGGATTAAAACCCCCACCTTTGGTATTGCCATTAGCAAAGACATCCTAGACGTAAAAGCTAAGTAAACCTATATCTAGGTCTGTGGGATGCATCCCACACAACCTCACGAGCTACAAAATTAGGAAAAATTCCATCTATACTCAATCTTTCCTAAGCCCCTTTTTTGGCCAACATATCTACCACATTGTTTTTTTCCCCTGCAACAGTGAGTTTAATTTACTTCTTTGATAAGGATACAAAGACAACTCTCCATTCCTGTAATATGTCCCAAGGAAGAAATCTAGATCTCATAGCCAACATAGTAGCAATTGAATCCAATTCCAACCAGATTTTTTGAAACCCAAGTTTTATAGCTTCCTTAATCCCTCTCAACAATGCACTGATCTCGACAATGTAATTTATGTGGATACCAATATAATCTATAAAAGCAAAGAGTACAACCCCCCTATCTGATTTGATCACGCCTCCAGCACCTGCATAACCCGGATTTCCCAAACTGCAACCATCCCCATTAATTTTGCACCAGCCTTTGGGAGGTTTTTCCCAAAACAGTTCTCTGATACTATGGCCTCTTTGTTTCCTAACAAGAAGTGAAAAAATCCTGCTCACTCTTACTTCATCAGTTGTTTTAACTAAACAAGGTTTTTTGATTGAGAGATCCCTACATCCTCTCACAATCGAATTCCAAATCATATCCACTCTTTCATTTTTGTTATGAAAAACCGATTGGTTCCTACTTTTCCATATACATTGAAGTGTGACAAAGAGCACACCCTTCTAGATTATCTTTAATGAAACCACTTTTGCCTTACATTTCCACCAAGCAATCAACAATTCAACACTATCAAAGCATGGTATAGATAAACCAAAGGCCCTCACTACTTTTGTCCACAAGTATTTTGCTATCTCATACGTATAGGATAAATGATAAAAGGTCTCACCTTCTTTCTTGCATAAAGGGCATTTAGAAGCCATAATCATACCTCTCTACCGTCTATAATCATTAATTGGTAGCCTCTCCCAACACCACCTCCATGTGAACTAGGAAAAGCTTGGTGAAAACGACTTATTCCAAACCATTGATCACCATGCTGGTTGGGTCTTCAGTTTTCTAAGAATCTACCATGCATATTTTACTGAGAAGCATCCCGATTTTACCCCTGTCCAAACTAAAACGTCATCCATACCTAGACATAAAGGTACTGTCTCTACTTCCTTCAAGTACGCAGACAATATAGGAGAGGTTACCACTGGCCATCGCCATTTCCCCTGATCAATACATCTAGCCACTGAGCAGTACGAATTTCTAAAGGATGATAAATCCAGATTTAATTTCTCCTTCAAAGTAAAGTCTCCGATCCATTGATCAAGCCATAGATTAATGCGTTTACCATCGCCCAAAATCCATTTACAATATTTTGAGGTCCAATCCAGACCCTTTTAATACTCATCCACATTGGTGATACAGCTCAAGGTGATCGAATCGTACCATCCTTGAACAAGTAATGGCACCTCATAAATTTGGCATATGCAATAATATCCGATTTAATTTTCCATGCCATCTTCACTAAGAAATCATGGTTTACATTAAATAATCTTCTAATTCCTAGTCCACCCTCTTCTTTGGGATTGATGTGGTACTTTATCATGAGCTTGTTTCAGTTCAGTAGGAGCCATTCGATAGGGTGCTTTCGATACTGGTGCGGCTCCGGGTATAAGATCTATAACGAACTCTATCGCTCGGTCGGTTGGTAGTCCTGGTAATTCCTCAGGAAATACACCCAGAAATTCACACATAACTTCAATATCTTTCATTCGTGGTGCTTCCTTAGTGAGGTCGATCACGGATACTAGATACCCAATTCCTCCTTTCTCGAGGCATTTTCTAGCCTTTAATGCAGAGAAAATGAGTTTTCGTTTATGAAAAAGTTTGGTTCCCACAAAACTAAACTCTACTCCTTCCTTGTCTTTAAATGTCAGTTTCTTTTTCATACATAATAGGTTTACGGAGTGCCGAGCTAACCAATCCATTCCCAAGATAACGTCAAAGTTTGCCATCTCGAGTTGGATTAAGGTTGCCTCCAAAATCTTCTAGCCGATAAGAACTGGACATGGTCCATAACCTTTGTCTAGTTTCACTTCTAATCCCATAGGTGATCGTACAAGCAGTTTGTAGTCTAAAGGTCTGAGGGGTAGATTTAACTTCTTTTCAAAAGACACAGATATAAAAGAATGAGTAGCTCCAGAGTCAAAGAGTACTCTGGCGGGTAAGCCATTAATAGGTACGATACCTATGATTTGATTTAATTTAGTTTATATGCTCACACAAGGTAGTACAAAATGAAAAGTTCAGGTTATACATGTGACCACATCAGGCGATGCGGCAGCATCCTCAGAAGTAACGGCATAAACTTTTCCTTGCTGTAACTGCTTCCTTGCCTTGGGACACTCTCTTGAATAATGTCCTACTTGATTACAGTTGAAGCATTTAACTCCAGTGCTACTTTGCTTTTGTAGAGGTGGGGCTATTGGGGTAGTCTTGGCTGTAGTATTAAAGCCTTGAGTACAGAAGGGTTTGAATGTCTTGGTATTCCCTTCATTATATGTATTTCCATTAGGCCTTTTAATGCCCCTGTTCTGAGCAAGGTAGCTTTCCCTCTGGCTCGATTCCAGTACTAGAGCAATCTATACTGCTTCATTATAATCTTCTTTTCTAATCCCAATACATGCTCAAGGATACTTCCCTTAAGTCCCATGACGAACCTTCAAGTTTTGGTATTTTCCTCCTGCATACTAGAGGGAGCGAAGAAAAATAGTTCTTCATAACGCTGTTGATATACGTCTATAGTCATCTGTCCCTGATACAGACTCCGAAACTCCTTTTCCATTTGATCTCTGAAACTCCTTAGAAAATACTTCTTGAAGAAAGCTTCTTTATAAATGGCCCATGTCAGTTGGGCGTGCTTTGTTAATAGATAACTTCTAGTTAATTTCCACCAGTGGTGTGCGTCACCTTTCAACATAAATGTGGCACATAATACATTCTTTTGTTCATTTACAGTCATCATCATAAAGTTTCTTTCTATTTCGTCAATCTAGTGAGCTGGCCACAACAGATCTGATGGTTTGCCTGTGAATTCCTTTAGCTTCAACTTTAGGAAACGCTCAATCAGTCTGGAGTGATTAAGCTGATACTATGCATATGCCCCATACACAGGCAGTTGGAACTGATAATTACCTTGATTATACCTGCCTTGCGGTGCTTCAAGGTGTAGTTGGCCTTGTACTACTGGTGTTTGCGGTGCTTGGGGTACAGTGTTGCTACCACCAGGTGTCGTACTAGCTTGTCCTATAGGTAGAGATGTTGTGTTTGCAACTGGGAAAATAATTCCCATAGTAGCGTGCATGTTGGCTTGCATTTGCTGTATATGCTGCATTTGCCAAATTCATTATTACATTAGCCAAATCCGTAGGTGGTGCAGGTAAGTTGGTTGGGTTGGCTAAGGTGTGCACATTCTGAGGCGCAGCAGATTGAGTTCCAATATTTCCTTCATGTCTTTACTGACCTTCATTGTCATTTGTCTCCATAGGTAGTGAAGATGGGTTGACATTCTGTCTCCTTCTACTTACTCTACGGCCAGCCATTTTCTATTTTCAACGTGGTAGTGTTTGAAAATCAAGGAAACATATGAGGCAAGCATAATATATGTTAATCTCATGTTAATTTCCAAATAAACAAGGCAAAGTTTCAATTTTTAAAGTCATTCAATCAAAACAGGGCATTTTCATCGTGGGGTCGATCGTGGGGTCGCACTATATGCGACCACAAGGTTGCGACCGCATGAACCCTATCAGCTCACCGAGAGCCTGTGGTCTATCGTGGGGTCGATCGTGGGATCGTATTTTTGGTCAAATTCTGCGGCTACACGACACCAAATCAGGTTTTTAAAATCTGATTTCAAGCCATTTCTTATTTTCACTTTTGTCTTCTACGATTCACAACTCAACTAGCCACAACTGAGTTGCTACATCGTCAACCATACAAATTTGGTGATTATTTCATTGATCTACAACCTACATTCCGTTCCTCTAGGTATGTTCCCTACTCTTTCTCCTTTTTAAGCTTTCATACTTAGGTTTTGCTCCATTATAGGGTTTTCTTCAAATTAATATTTTTCTAACCGTAAAAATTTGATTTTTATTGGGGGTTATTGCTATTGGTCACCCATTGGATGAAATCCCTCAAGAAAATTTGAGTTTTATAGGTTAGTTTAATAGAAACTTGAAAATTCCCATTTTTGACATAAATTTTAGGATTTTTCTCCAATTGTCAAAATTTCTTCAAATTCGACCTACTGTCAGCACCCCGATTTTGTCACTGTGGGGATCTCCACTCTCATTGGGGTACCATACGCAATGAGAGGGATGTAAAAAAATAAAATAAATAAATAAATAAATAAATAAATAAAAAAAAATAATAATAATAATAAAAGAAAAAAAAAAAGGGGAACAATCCAGATCTCTAAAGAAGGGATCGAGGACATGAAAAAAAAAATGAAATCAAATCATCATAAATCTAATCAGAGAGAAATCGGGGAAAGAGAGAAAATGAAAAGAAAAATAGAGATTGAGAGAGGCGGTGAGGAAGAGAGTTGCAGGGGAAGAGGGGAGGTCGACACCTCAACCCTCCACCCCGAAATCTCTCCCCCAAAAGCCGCCGGTCCCCCAGCTTCTCCCCAGCCACCTCAGCCACCTCATCTCCCCCCATCGACACCTCATCAGTGGAGGTTGCCCAGAACAAGTATAAGAGGAGCCGGTCCAAGGAAGAGAAGTGAAAGGGGAAGAAAATTTAGAAGCTGGGAGAAAAAGAGAAGAAAAAATCAGAAAAAGAAGGTGGGGAAGAGGAGAGAAGAAAAATAGAGAGGGAGAAGGGTTTTTCTTTTTTTTTCTTTCTTTCGATTTTGGCTACGGAGGTCGGCGCGGCTAGCTTTCAAAGGGAGGGGACAAAATCGGAGAGAGGACAATAGCGAGAGGGGAAGAAGAAGGAGGAAAAGAAATAGAGAAGAGGAAGTTGTTTGAAGAAGAGGAAGAAAGAGGTGCGGCTACAGCTAAAGTAGAAGGAACAGAGGGAGATTGCAGAGAAGAAGAAAAGAAAAGAAACAAACTGTCATTTTGTTCCTACCGGATCCAGGTGTGTTTCATTCTTGTATCTCCTTATGTTTTATTAGTTGGTATTTTCTAAGTTTAGTTCGGTTTGGGTTTGGGGTCGATGTGTTTTTTTTATCACTATTATTATTTTGGTTTTAGTTTCGTATTTCTTTTCTTATAGATAGTTTTGGTTGGGATGGGTTTGGGGTTCGGAGTTTATGTTAGTTTTTTTTTTTTTTTTTTTTATATTTTTGGTTTCTCAGTAGAGTCTTTTCAATTCAGTTGTGTGCATTTGTTGTCATGTTGTTGTTTTTGTTTGCTTTGGATCATTATTTGCTTAATGTTATCTTCTTTGCTTTATGGATCTTCTGCAACTCACCAACTTCTTCTCTCTATGATTAATTCCATGGGTTTGGGTCAATTCTATGTGCTAGATCTGATATCATTATTAGGGACTTTGTTTCTACATGCTAGGTCCATTTAAATCTGGTTCATCCTTGTGCTCAAGCCAGTCTGATTCAAATGCTAAATCCAATTTCATTTTAAATGATGTAAATCTGGTTTCACTTAGTCCTCCTTGTACCTCAGAATTTTAGCTTCCGTAAGGATAGGGATTTGCTTGTGCTTCTTTCCTTTTGTTACCAAAAATGGCTACGGGTGAGAGCAGAAAAATAGAAAGAGAGGTAGGGGCTGCTGCAAGGAGAACGGAGGCTTTGGCTTTGGTTCTTCGGTTAACCATTCTAATTTCTCCATCAATTTGTCGATCTTCTTGCCGCAACTTTCTTGGAGCGATTTTTTTTGGGGATTCAAACCAAGTAAGTTTTTATTTGACTTTGATCTATTTATGGAGTTTCCAGTTATGAACCTACATCACTTCATGCTATGAATTGTCTGGTTTTCTTATGTATGTTACTTCTTGAACTGATCCAGTGGGATTTCTTCTTTGATAATTTGATCCTTTTAGAAATTAAATGATCCATTTTGGGATATGTTTAATCTGATTTGTCTTTGGAATCGATTCTCACTATGATAGAATTGGTAGACCTCATGCCTTGATTTAATTTCTATTTCTTAAGATTAATTTTTATGGTTAATTTCTATTTTAAATCATCATCTGCTCCACTTGTTTTCTGTGCACTCGAGAACATTGGGACTGGTGTGGCTGAGGCTAGTTCAGAATGTATTAATCTATTTGAATTTGGTTCAGTTAGTTTGTCTCATGACTAAATCTCTTGGGCTGAGTTGGTTTATAATGTTAAGTTTAGTTTACCAGAATTTTTCCAAATCTCAAAGTCTAGCCAGCTTGTTTACCTTTGTGTTGTCAAACCTAGTTTGTGTGGGTTGAATTGGTTTATTGTTTTCATGATCTAGCCTGGTTTGGTCTAGTGTTTGTACTAGAAATTTGGGCTTATTTCTAATGCTTAGATTTTGTCCATATGATGAAATTGATTCCATTCTTCGCTTTCTAGTTTTGATCTAGTGCTCAATGTTTTGCTTAGCATAATCCTAAGACTCATGATTTATATGTGCTTCATTATATGCTTAGATTGTATGCTAGAACATATATTCATGCTTAATATCTTTTGCCCACCAAACGGATGCATGCATGCTTATCTTAATGTGTGTCTCCTTCCCACGATGTGACTGTTTAGGGGTTCCAATGAGTCCAGCCGTCCCTTGTGGGCTCATTTAGAATGAGCCCACCCAACCCTAGGATTGGATCCAAGAGTGTGAAAAATCGTTGTATCAAAAATGTATATTAATGAAAAATACGTGATTGGGTAGATGTATATATGAGATTGGTGGCCCGACGGACGGTCCACCTGGGCATCTCGAATATGGGATATGAGTGAGATGTTAGTGAACCCCGTGTGTGGGGAGCTGAGACATTTGGCATTTTCTGAGTGTTGCCATGCGTTTTCATGGCTCGTTAATCCATGGGAACTACGCTTGACCTGATTCTGGAGAGACAGAGGTCTCAAGGGATACGTAGGCTGCGGGGGAGTTTGGTCGCTCCACGCTTGGTCAAATTGAGGTAAGTTCCATGTATTATGGGATTACCTTACCAAGGGGACTTCCTTGTGATAGGGAGTACCTCAACACTGAGATGGGTCCCACTGTTGTGGGGACATCTCTCACCATTGGATGCGTTCCATGATTATGGGAGCATCCATCGCTTGGGATGCGTTCCAATATTTTGGGAGCGTCCCTTCTCTTGCACACACTTGATACGTACGCACCCGTTCGAATTACGTTTGGCCTGATTCCCGCCACACAGGGATACGTAGGCGGCCTGAGATTTTTCCAGACCTCGATCATATGTTATATATCATTTTTTCCTTTCTTTTGATGTATGATTAAGTCATTTTTTAAATTCTTTGATTCATTTTATAATTATTTTTCTTGTTTAATTTGTTTAATTTCAGCTTATGCCATGCATAGTTAGTAAAGAATTAGAGATCAAATTAAGACTTTTTTTCTTATACCATGAAATTTAATTAGATTAAATAGCCCCAAGCATTCTTAAACTGTAGGAAATGATAGGATTTAGGGAGACCGGTTCAACCGGACGAGTTGGGTGCCTAACACCTTCCCAACTCGTAATTTGACACTTATCCACCTTTGGTGAGACAAGATAGCCGTTCCATTTGCGCGAGTCATTAGTGTCCCTCCACTGAGGGACATTATTTATAGGTCCTAGACCTTATCTAGGTGGCGACTCCAGTCTTTTTACCCTCCACTAGCATGAGTGGATGGGATCTGAAGGTGATAACTTTCCAGATCCTAGTCTGAGTGTAATGAGGGTAAACAAGTTTCACAACATGTAAATTCAAATTTTAAAAATGAGGATAAATTAAATTTATTTTTCAAAAATTTTCCCCTTGTCCTCACACCTACTTAGTTGTCACACCTTAATTTTGAACCAACTAGAATGGTGTGATGAACCGTCCATAGACCAACGGTTCAATCAGGATCTCGTATAGGCCGTGCCCATTTGATTAAACCACATACATTCCACAAGCAAAATTAGAGTAAATAAATGATAACGGAAATCTTTAATACTAATGAATTGAGTATCTGACAGTGATAGCATAATTAAATATCCAATTATCTCCAATATACCTCAAGACATAAAATAAAATAAAATAATCAATTACATGTTCACATTACTAAACAACTAAGCTAATAAAAAAACACATGAGTTACACTCGCACGACGAATCATGTGCATCTTTTTCAGTTTCTACGTCCATCGCAACAACGTGTCCATACGTCGACGCATTCACATATTCTTCAATAGTAGGACCTGCATCAAGAACTAAAAATATTCGACGTCGAAAGGGTGAGCACACATCACGGCTCAATGAGTAAACAAAACAATGCAACAAACATATGCATGCATTCAATTCATATCTTTGGTCTGGTTTTTAAGTTTGCAATGTGCTATAGAAAGGTTTGGTGGCCGCCGCACCGCACCTCTATACACGAGTGTGTGAATCCGCCAATGGATCAAATACCATTGTTATCCCACACGCACCCACCATGGAATAGAGATAGAACTAAAGTGTCTAGATCAAACACCGCCAACACTTCCCTTGATGCCCTACCCATACCAATACGTAAGCTCCGATTGGCGAGGACTTGCAAACTGGGCTTGTAACTAACCAATCCTAAATGTCATCCAGTGTATCCAAGGCTCACCCTAGCATCCCTCAATACATCCATAGAGATAGAGCTAAGGCCCCCCGACAGAGTCATAGACCACACGGTCCGAGACCACCTCCCCTGATGCCCTACGACGTAATAGTTCTGCTAAGGTAATGGCGATACGACGATGTTAGTGGGCAAGACTTGAGTAGAGATAGAGCTAGAGTTTGATGAAGAGGTCAAAGACCACCATGCCACGTCCTTCCATTGATGCTCCACTCGCATCCAACGCACCAACCATACACATACATTCACATGCCTATTCCTAGCATCATCATCATCATGTTATAAATAAATGAAATTAAATATGCATGAACAGTAATAGCAGAAATATTGGATGACATGAAAGATGCACATTACAAACATACAAGCATTGCATCAATAATGACATTAGACTCAATAAAGTAAACGGTTTATTATTATCCAATTAGTTTAGGTCTTGTTCCCTCACCTTTGATCGTTGGTTGTTCATCTTCCAAGCTTTGTAAATTATTTTTAGACCACTTGGAAACCTAATAAATTTATGGATTATAAGTTAGATTCATATTCATTAATCACAGTGTTTAAATGTCCCATCTGGAACCAATCGGACCTCCAGAAGCCGAGTGGTCGCATGTGTGGCTGCACCTGTGGTCTCAGTTTTTGTGACTATAGGGTGTGTGGTCGATACGTATGGTTGCATATCATGCGACCACACACATGCGACCACACCCTCCCTAGAAACTTCCCAAAGGCGTATGGTCGGCACATGTGCCTCGTGTGGTCGATCATAGCTGCTACCACACTAGTGTTTGGTCTACTTTCATTCTCAGTCTAACCCTTTCATGATTTGATTCCTTGAACTATATCACTAGGGTCCTTCCTATGATTGATCTATGGCCTTAAATTTGTATTTTTCACAATTATCTACTCCAACCTACTCTTCATGGATTTTCTTTGAGTTTCCGTCTATGGGTCTCATGGTTGAGATCCTACTTTGAATCAATATTTCCTCCATGATCTATTCTAAGCATTCAACTAATATAGGGGATATTTTCATACCTTACACTTCCTAAAGAATCAGAACTCTCTCTGAAATTCCTTCTCTTTGTTTTCCTCTTCAATTTTCCTTCTCTTCCTCCTCCTCTATTTCTCTCTCTTTTAGTTTAAGTTCTAAAAGAATAAAAGAGGCTAAGGGACGTCCTATATATAGAGGAAAACCCTCCATATAGAGTTCAACTTTGATTAAGAAAGAACTCCCTTCAGATTAGGAAGGTTTCCTAATTTCGGAGTCAATTATACCATCGTGTGGTCGCACGTGGGGTCGCAGGATCCGTCGACCACACGTCCCAAATCTGTGACCACATGTCCCAGACTCCAGTGGTCTCATTATTCTAAGGTGTGGTCGACCACACCTGTTTAGGTATGCGACCACACGTCTCAATTAGATGATTTATGGTTTGAATTACATACCTAGCCTTGTGGTTTCTTTACGCACTTGATCCGCTTGGTCCGACCATGATAGGAAGACCTGATACAAGGTGATAAGACCGGATTAGTACGATACAGATCTTACATTACATTCAATCTTTTGTCTTAAATGCAATTTTTATCGCTCATTTTGTTATACACGACTTGACCAATACGGGGGTCCAACTCGACCTACGCATAAAGTCTAAGTCACAAGACTTCATGTTTAATGTATTATATACATTCAAAATGAAATCGAGGGGTATATACTATGTATTTCCAGTCTTGAAGTTCATTCATGAGACAAAAGATCAAAAACAAACTCATAGAGGTGAACAAAAACTCAAAAACTTTATACATTCAGCCAAGTCATTAAGAGAGAATTTAGGAAAGAAAATCAAGGAAGAAGTCAAATTTTTTGTTATTTTGTCTGCCTTTAACTTGGTTAAGCTTTACACTGGTTTCATCCAGAGCTTTTTGGTAGAGTTCTAACTGGTCTTGGAAGTATTTCATCCCATGCTAGGCATTCAGTCTTTGACGGATCTCTGAATAGTGGAACTTATAAAGCTCCCTGATGCGTGTGGGAGAGAAATAAATCTCTATCTTCTTCAACAGCCTTGGCTCTAGCATGCAACTCACGTATTTCCCATGATTGATATTATTCAAGCTTATCTGGGGCCACAACATAAGTATTATTCTCCTTCTGGGCTGCTAAGAGTTAGACCTTTAAGTCTTCAACTTCTGCAGTTGACTTAGATGTAATACCAACAGATCTAGAGGCTGTTGATTTCCTCTTTTTTGTTGAAGATGTAGCTTTCTTTTCTTTGTTCACTTCCACGAGTTAAGTTTGTAGCGCTTCAATTTCAACTAACAAAGTCAGTTATAGTCTCAGACTCTTCAGAAGTGACTTCATATCATTCTTGAGTTTCTTCAAGGCTTTAAGTGCTGACTTCTTCTCCTTCTCAGCCTTGGCAAGTCAGTAGCATAAGGAATTGATCTCTTTTGGAGTATTTATATTTTCCTAGAATTTAGTAAGTTGAAAGCATAGTGCTTTGACTTCAGCTAGAAGGTTGGCTACCATTTCAGATTGTTCATTGGCCAACTTCTCAATTGTAGCAATTCTAGTCGACTTCTTAGCTTCTTAAGCATGAAAACTGATTTCATATTGAGCATTCCTTACATCTTGAAACTCCTCCAATATCATTGTTTTTATAAAGGAGTTATGTACAAGAGTTGTTGCAATATCAGAAGAAATAAAAAGTAGTAGAATGCGAAAGCTCAAGCTCAAGCGAATGACTTCAAAAAAGTTCATTTTCCATTCATGTGAAAAACATTTACAAATGACTTTACTAAAGTCAGTTACAGACAACAAAAAAAAAAAAAAGACTTCATTATCATTGTTTGGGGGAGTCAAACACCAAATCCTTTTCAGAAGTTGCAGGAATCTTCCTTACATGTTTGGAGGAAAGAGTCTTCTCACCTTCTTACAAGTTTGCAATGGCACCAATCATCTCAGTAGAAAGAGTGTCCTCTCCATTATCTGACTCCGGAGAAGTCAGGATGTCAACATCATAATCATACCCCAAGAAGTCAAAGTTTGGATCCTTCGATCGGACATAGTTTCGAAGTTCATGAACCATTTGCTTGTATGTCACATGAGCAATGTCAACTCAAACTCGTCCGACTTGCAAATCAAGTCTACTAGCTTCTTTGAACCTCTGAACTCAGCTATTCCTTTCTCGATCTTCTCAAAAATACTCTTTTCCAAGTCAGCCTTTTCCTTCTTCAGTGCCGAGTTCTCCCTTAGAGCCTCATCAGCTCTTTGCTTGTCTTTGTTTACTCTTTCCCTCTCCATTACGGCCTTTGACTCCTCCTCCTTGGTTTTTTTCCTCCGAATTCAATATTCTCTTTCTCCCTCTCCAGAGAACCTTCTGTCAATCTCAGGTTCTTTGACAGACAATTTATTTCTTGAGTTTGAGCCTCATATTGCTTGATTGCTTCTACTCTCCCCTCTTCAAGAGATTGGGACTTTTGTGTAGCCTTATATAGAGAGTTGATCAACTGGAGTCAAACAACAACATGATTATTTAAATGGAGAATTCAGTCAAGCAATTATATGAATCAAGAGTATACTTACGTTGGTAAGGGAAAGGAAGGCAGTTTCATCAACTATCTCATACTGCAAGGGTCAAGGTATTCTTGATCCTTAGGTAAGTAGATCCCACCAATGAGTTCACGAGAAATACGCGAGTTGCTAACACTCCGATCAATGGTCTTCACCATCCACTGGGGGGTTGTATATCTCACCCTCTTTAGTGTTGCTCAAGTCGACTTAAAGAGGGAAGAAAGCTGGAAGACGCAAAACTTGAGAAGAACTTGGCTCTATCATGGTTTCTGACCTATTTTTTAATTGTTCTTTGACTAAGTTCCACTGCTCTTCCCATTCGATGTCTCTAGCCCTCTCTTCCAGAGTGGCTGGCTTCACCTGTAAAAGTTTGCGCTTTGCTATAGAACCTTTTTGAGTTGGAAGACTTGAACGATCCCCCCAAGGGGAACTCCTAATCATGATCCCTTTTTGAGAAGAACCTTGAGGGATCGTCTTCTGCTTTTTTGCGAGCTCAGTTTCATAGTTTCTCTTTTCTTTTAATAGACCACATGTTAACCTTTGGCTTTACCACTGCAAAACATAAGTGAAGTATGCATCAGAATACAAGACAACTATTTGGGGGAAAAGCGAATCAAGAGACTTATATGACTTACCAGAATCTGGATTCGTCTTCACCAACCTACTAATCAATCTCTTCGAACTCGTCACCCTCGTCAATTTGGCCGACTTCAGAAGATGACTTAACTCCAACCTGAATAGAAGGTTGAGAAAAGGCAATATCTAACGGAGGATGACTGAGGTCTTCTATTCTAATTTTCAGGAACTCATCGTACATATCATCTCCACCCAGGAGTTCTCGAGAATCAAAAAAATAAAATTGGCAGTCTACTAATCATAATGGCTTACGTTTGCTCCCTAGGATAAATCGTAAGCCACTATATAAGACTTGAAGTCATATTTGGATAACTCCGGCCTTAGATTCAACTCCTTGGTTTCGTTGAATCTCCAAACATTGCTAACAAGAAAGTAAGCCTTGTCAACTCGTCCAACAAAGAATTTTTTTTTATGCCTTTAGTGGACCGAGGATCTCTTTCTCTCAAAACCTTAGGGGCATTTGCTCTCTCATTGAAATAATACCATCTCATGGGAACTCTTTCAATGGATTCAGCCACCACTACCTTATCCACATTCAAATTGAAAATACTCTTAAAATGGTCGACTGAAGCTTCATGCTTGCGACGTTTAGAAAATACAACGAAAGCTACCATCTGGCACCAAGAATTTGGAAGCAGCTGCCCCGGGGCAAGACCATAAAATTTCAAAATCCAAACAATCTCTATTGGAAAAGAAAGTTGGAATCTGGAGACCAGCATCTCTTTGTAGACGCAAATCTCCTTGAAAATGGGGTTGCAAGGAGGCTCATGTCTGTCGTCTCCAGGAAGATGGCAGACATAGCACTCAGGAATCGAGTACATTTTTACAAGAAGGTCAAAAGAAATCTGGGTTAGGTCAGATCGATTTGTAGCATAGGCAAACTCATGCATCGTAGGACCGACTGGAATCACAACAGCTGAGCTACTCCCAACTACTGCTTCAACCCTCGAGAGGTTCTCTCGTCGAATAGTCTCACTAGAGATGGCGATGGTGGGTTTGTTCGAGTTTCTCAAGGACAGGAGAAGAAGACATGATGAAAAGCAATGGAAAGGAAAGGAAGAACTTACTATTTTACTCTTGGTTGCAGAAGTCGACAAGTGCTTAAGTTGTAGAACACGTTCTTTGCAAGCGGAAGGAAGAAGATGAAGCTTGGAGATAAAGTAACTCCAAAAATATCGTGCCTACCTTTTATAAGTTTGCAAGGGGCAGACCTCGTCGGATTTTAAAATCTTGGAATCCAGGGGCAATCATGAAGAGCCATCAAATCATGCTTGGGAATTGCACACTTTTGCAATCACGTTGTAGACGAATTAAAAAAAACTCACCACTCACCGCAAGTACAATGCACCTCAGGCTCTCAACGGCTTGATTCAAAGAATCTCAGTACTTGTGTCACCTCGTTCCCAACAAATGAGTATTTTATAATAAGAAAGGGATCCTACTTTACACGTGGCATTACCCCACTGCTCAACGGATCCCTATGGCATTTAGTTTAGATCTACATGTCCCACAAACCCTGGACTCATGCCTTGTAAAGCGTTCTAACAAGCAACCGTCGTTTCAATAATCGAGGACAATAACGGTTTTATTGTTGTAGACTTCAAATTAGAGCAGAACTCTGATGAAGCATTGAGACAACTTGTAAGCAATTGTTGAAGTCGGTCAAAGAAGCATCAGTACTACAACTCATATTAAGGTTGCTCCCTCACATTTTATAAATATGAATAAGAAAGGGGCAACTGTTAATACTATAGATGTCCACTAATGATGGGGAAACATGTGTCCCCAAACCCAGGGGATCCATATCACATCACGTATCATACATGTGGCGGCCTATAATTCAAGCAGCAGCTTTCCTAATCTGGTGGGAGATGTTACCCCATTCTGCGCATATAGGCCAAGATCAAAGGACCTATATGTCTATAACTACATCTATGGTGATCATAGGATCACAATCCAATGGTGAATTATTAAAGACATGGTTATCAACCGCTCTCCAATCAAACCGGGAATTTTGGACCATTTCGACTAGTTGCACTCATCTATATATACTTACAAGTACAAAGGTACAATGATGGATAATCTTCTATCCAAACTCGTACTCAAACCTTACCCCACTCTCAAAGAAGCAATTTTTTTTTTTTTTTATACTTCATACTGCTTGTATTGACTTAATCATCAGAGTGGCCACCGGATTACCCAATCCACCTCCCTTTGAGTTTAACTTTGATTTCAGGATCACATCCCCAACTCGGCTATAACCGGAGACAAGTCGGTTACTACGTGGTCAACTCAGATACATCGTCAACAACTTGGTCATACCTTTTACAACTCGGTCAACAAGGCCTCCAAGTCAATTAGACCAGTTTTCAGCATTAACATGAACAAGAAGAAGGAGATAATGTTAAATCTTGACAGAATCAAAGAGTAAAACCCAGAATTTCGTGGGAAGCATGAAGCTTTGAATAGTTGTCGAAATTTTGGAAAGAGCTTGGAAGGAACTGAAATCGTGATTCAAACTTTGCATTAAGGTAAGTAAGTTTTTTTTACCTTCAATAATTTATCTTAGCCCAGGCATGTTAGAATCCATGGAAGTTCATGTAGGTTGGAGGATCCACATCGTCTCCCACCTGGGTTTGGGCGGGAGACTGGGCGGCCCGGATGGATGGCCGCCATGTGGCACTCGGAGGGATCCGAGCCATCCATCCGAGCCGACCCCTCAGTCGGCTCAGCTTGTTGACTGGGCGGTCGGCTCGGATGGAGGGCTCGGATCCCTCCGAGTGCCACATGGCGGCCATCCATCCGGGCTGCCCAGTCTCCCGCCCAAACCCAGGCGGGAGATGATTTCTGTTCGTAGGTTGGAGACCTCGTATTAATGGCCGAAATTTAGAGAAAATGAAAAAGCAATGAAGTAAAATCTCATAAGACCTTGATGAAGGGATGGAATTATACAACAAAATAAAATTGAAGTTGGGATTTTTGTAAATAGAGATATTGATTGGATTATTTAATAAATAGAGGTTTAAGTGAAGGGCATACTTGGTGACATGACTGCCACTATTGGCCAAGTACTTGCATTAATCCCTATTGATTGGGTTATTTTGTAAATAGAGATATTGATTGGGTTATTTATAAATAGAGGTTTAAGTGAAGGACATATTTGGTACCTAAATTAAAAGGGTACCAAATAAAAATGGTAGTATTTCTCATGCAAGCATATGCATAAAAAGAGTTAAGGACAGAATGGTTATTTCATATTTTAATGGTATCAAGGAAATATGGTTCTTTTTACCAAAAAAAAAAAAAGAAAAAAAAAAAGAAAAAAAGAAAAAAGATATATGGCTCTATTTCTCATGCAAGCATTTTTAAAAAGTTGAATAAGGGCATTATGGTCTTTTCACATATCAATTAGAAAAACAAAACAAAAATATAAATAGCAAGAGATTCCAAAGGAATTCATTTTGCTGAATTCGTTGGCAAGAAAGAGTAAAGCAGTGAGTTTTGAAATGAAAACTTGAATTGAAGAATAGGAAATGAGATTGTTGAATGTTAGTTCTAAAGGAGAAATCTGAAATTTGGGAGTTCTAGATGTTGAAACCAAATCTGGACAAAAAGGAGAGAATGTTAAATCTGGATTGAATCAAAGAGTAAACCCAGAAATTCCTGGAAGCTTAAAGCTTTGAATAGTTGCAGAAATTTTGGAAAGAACTTGGAAGGAACTTGTTACGGTTTAATTGTTTTTTATTAGTTTTTATTAGATTTTATTGTTTTATTAAGTTTGTGGATTAATTGTTGGTTAGAGTCCATGTATTTTGAATTATCTTGTGGTTAATTGTTTGTTAGGAGTATTAGCTAAAAATAAGAGGAGTTATTTAACTTAGTCGTGGATGTCCTCTTGTCCTATTTAATAGGGAATGTTAATGGAGTTTATTTGATGGAATATCATATCCTTATATTTGAATGTGAGAGTTATACTCTCCTATTTTTCATGTAAAAAGATGATTAAATAATGAAATGCTATTCGTTACAGGATATCTTGGAAAAATCTATTGACGTGTGTCAAAGAAGCAAGGTTTCCTCAATTAAACCTATTACTTTTTTTTTTTTTCTTTCCTCCTTATGTTAGCATAATAGGTATGTCCAAGGGAAAACGAGATACGCATACATACATACTAGAACTGAAATCGTAATTCAAAGTTTGCATTAAGTTAAATAAGTCCTTCTTACCTTCAATAATTTATCTTAGCCCAAGCATATTGGAATCCATGAAAGTTTATGTAGGTTGCAGACCTCGTATGAACCATTAATGGTAGAAATTTAGAGAAAATGAAGAAGCAATGAGATAAAATCTCATAAATAATGAATGTGAGCTTGATGAAGGGGCAATGAGATAAAATCTCATAAATAATGAATGTGACTTTGATGAAGGGATAAGATTGTACAACGAAATAAAATTGAAGTTGGGATTTTAGAATGATGTTTAAGGACCTAAACCTGAGGTTTCAGATGGGGACCTAAACCTGAGGTTTAAGATGGGTGAAGAAGGAACCCCTTCACCCAACCTACCTGAAAATTTGACTTGTGCTTGTTCGGATGCAAAACCCAAACAGTCCGAATGGACCGGATAGACCTAGTTCATGCAACCGCACACTTCCTGAGTGATTCTCTATATAGGGACTAAGGTTCGAACGCATGTCCGGACAAACATTTTCAAACTGCACCTTTGTGTCCGCACGATTTTAGCACAATTTTATTTCTAAAAGTATTTTGGGATTTTCTTTTTCCCACCTTTCAAGGCATGAACTAAGGACCCTAGGGAACATTTTTACAGACCTTTATATATATATATATATATATATATATATATATATATGGGGTATGGTTTAGTATGAATGTATGAAATGAAATGCTTGAATTATGATGAAGGACATGCATCTTCCCTATTATACCTATGGTGCTTTACTCACAATGATATGTAAAGGACAACAATGATTATGTATTATGAAAAGAGGAAACTTATACAATGGACCTATAAATATAAGTTAAAGATAATGTTATGCAAAGCATGAGAAAGGCAAAACAATAAGCATGTATATGAAATGAGAAACATGAACATGAATGCTAAGAAAACGTAAAGGTAGGGAAGACAAGATTTGAACTATCCGTAAGTTTGAAATGCAAATACTAAGAATGTAACTGTAAGTAAATGTAGAAGCACTGTGAGGTAAAAGACCAATGGAACGGCATTAGTGAACCAATAGATAGTGGAAATAATATGCGAATGTAAAGAGGCATTGTGAGATAAAAGACCAACAGTTCGACATTGGTGAACCAATAGACAATGGAAGTAATAAGTAAAAGTATAGAGGCACTATGAGGTAAAAGACCAATGGAGAGGCATTAGTGAACTAATAAACAATGGAAATGGTAAGTAAATGTAGAGAGGCACTTTAACACAAAAGACCAGTGTTGCAACACTGATGACTTAAAAGATGGTGAAACGGTAAAATTAAAGAACAAAGCATGGGAGTGTGTAAGTGAAAAAGAAATACCTAACTAGAGACACAGAAAGTGAAAGAAGAATAAACATGAATAATTTAAGTGAATCAGTGAACTTTTTTTTTCATGACTTTTTAGGTTTTTTATGAAGTATGCATTACGATATGGTATGATTTATTGCATGAATGTTTGTAACGCCAATGGTTTTCACTGAGCCAGTGGATTCATCCCTTTATGTTGAATGTTTTTTAGGTGAGAAGCCGGAACTTCTGCTTTGAAAAGGCAAGCAAGATGACGTTGGTTTTCCCCTTGAATAGATAATTTTTTGCTAGTTTAGCACTTATTTTTTCTAGTGTAAAAGTTTTTTTTTTTGTTGGACAAGCAAGATATGTTTGGTTCAATTATGTTTTTAAGTTTCGATTATGTAAGGAAACTGAGTTCGCCACCAAATAAGTACACGTTAGTAAGTTTTTATGTTAAAGAAAGTCTTCCGCCGCAATTTATGTTATGAGATATGAATTGACAAATGATAACAGATGGCTTTTGGCTACACGCCCCATTTATTGTACTAGATCTGATGGATGTTTAAGTTGTAACACCCTTGAAATATGAATCTCATCTAGGCCCGGTTTGGGGGTGTTACACTTACCCCTACTAATGGACCACAAACCCATCGATTCCCGCTTCCATTGGTGGGTATAGGCAACAACACAGCTCAAAAAACCCATGCTCCAAAATTCTATAGTCGAAAGTGAATAGAAAATATTTTGTTGTCTAAATATTGTTATACAAGAGCTTCAGTTATATATATATATATATATATATATATATATATGGACTGAAATAATATGTAACAAGAAAAGCATGCAGTAAATCAAAGATATCTATGTATCAACAATGTATGTATCTATGTATAAATATCATATAGTTAAAAACGAAACATACATATGATCACTATGCGTACCTTATTTGCAGTAATCCGAAACAAAGAGAATGGGTTGAGTCGTGTTGGTACACTCTCCTTAAGACAGTATTTGCCCTCTATTGGTACAGAAGGTTTCCTGCAAATCTGCCTCCAAGATGAAACAACCCCTTTGAAAGGATACCTACTCAGTGTGCACACACTGATAGGTATATGCGGACCTGACGGCTAAGATCAACTCTTAGAAAAGAAAAACACAGAATTTTGACTCTTCGATTAAACAGATAATGAAGAGAGAGAGTTGGAGCAGAGAGAGAGAGAGAGAGAGAGAGAGAGAGAGCTCGTACTCAATTGGAATGAAAAATAAGCATGAGGACGGGCTCTATTTATAGGGCCCAAAGACCTCTTGGATGTGTCCACTGGATGGGGTGTGATCCTCCAGATGGACTGTCCAGATTAACCTAGATCTCAGATCCTGAGATCTACGGTCCAGATGGTACCCCTTAAAGTGTAGAGATACATCTCTACATTTGAACCCTTTCCAAAAGGGTATCCGGGTAGGGGTGTGTCCGAATCCGACAAAACCCGTAACCCATAGCCCATAGCCCATAGCCCATAGCCCGTAGCCCGTGGCCTGTGGCCCGTGGCCCGTGGCCGCGCCCACGCCCACGCCCGCACCCGCACCCGCACCCGCTAACCTAGGTGATGATATGTTACTATATCATGTGGATAGAAATCCTTTTACTTATCAAGAGGCTGTAACATCTCCAGATGCTGTATTCTGGAAAGAAGCTATTAAAAGTGAAATAGATTCTATTATCCAAAATCATACTTGGGAGTTGGTGACTCTACCACCAGGTACAAAGCTTCTGGATACCAAATGGATCTTTAAAAAGAAATTAAAATCTGATGGATCTCTTGACAAGTTTAAGGCAAGGTTGGTAGTAAAAGGGTTTAGACAAAAGAAGGATATAGATTACTTTGATACTTTCTCCCATGTAGCTCGTATTGTAATCATACGAACTTTATTTGCTATTGCTTCTATTTATAACTTAGTAATTCATCAAATGGATGTTAAAACAGCTTTTCTAAATGGAGTTTTAGAGAGAGAAATCTATATCAAACAACCTGAAGGATGCATAATATCAGGACAAGAACATAAAGTATGTAAATTAATTAAATCTTTGTATGGTTTAAAACAAACACCTAAACAATGGCATGAGAAACTTGATCAAGTATTATTAAATAATGGTTTTATTATTAATAATTATGATAGGTGTGTGTATAGTAAATTTAATAATGGCAAGGGTGTGATTATTGTTCTTTATGTTGATGATATGCTGATAATGGGAACTGATTTAAATGTTGTAAATTTAACAAAGAAAATTCTTATGTCTAAATTTGATACAAAAGACATGGGAGAAGTTGATGTCATTTTAGGCATCAAAGTTATTAGAAAAACCAATGAGATAATACTATCTCAAGCTCATTATGTGGAAAGCCTATTAAAGAAATATGGATATTATGAGTGCTCTCCTATAAAGATACCTTTAGAGGTAGGGAGTCATCTAATAAAACACCAAGGTGAACCAGTCTCCCAAAAGGAGTATTCCCAAATTATAGGTTTAGTTTCATACTTAATGAACTCAACAAGACCGGACATAGCTTTGGCAGTGGGGAAATTGAGTCAACATACTCATAACCCTGGAAAGGAGCACTAGGAAGCTCTAACAAGGTTATTAAGGTACTTGAAGGGAACAATAAACTATGACTTACACTATAATGGAAATCCCTCAGTTATAGAAGGATATTGTGATGCTAACTGGATTTCTGATACAGAAGAATCCTTAGCCACAAGTGGTTACATATATACTCTTGGTGGAGGAGCGATTTCATGGAAATCTGTCAAACAAACCTGTGGTACAGGCTCCACTATGGAGGCATAATTTATAGCCTTAGAGAAGGCTGGGGCAGAAGCCGAATGGCTCAAAAATTTGATGGTAGAAATTCCGTTATAGCCTAAACCTATGCCCCCAATATCACTACATTGTGATAGTCAGGCAGCTATTGCTAAAGCGAAAAGCAAGATATATAACGGAAAAAAAAGACATATACACCTGAGACACAACCTTGTGAGGCAATACATAAGTGAAGGAACGATAGCTATCGACTTTGTAAGATCAGAAAAGAATCTGGCCGATATATTTACAAAGCCTCAAACTACCAAGGTCATAATTGACACATCTAAATGAATGAGCTTAAAGCCCGTGTCATAAGTCATGTGATGGAAACCCAACCTATGTGATAGGAGATCCCTGGAATTAGGTTCAACGGGTAAGAACGAAGTCACACAGATGACTTGCTTAGTACTATCAAAAATTGCTCATTCTGGTTAGATGGTAAGATAGTACTCACCACAATGAACAGAGGATGAATCTTAAGGATTCTTAATTAAGCCAAGTTATCCCAGAGGAATGTGAGGGTGTGTTAACTGTGGTGCACACTATGGGCTGACCTTATTGAATGTAGGAAGTGGGGCCGCTTCCAATGAGAATTTTAAGGGCAAATTCTCATAAACATTCATGAACCAGGATAGGGACAAAGCCGGTTTCAAATATGTCCACCTTTAAGGGATTTTTCGAGGGTCAGACTGTAAGAGGTGGCTGGTAGGTCGGTCGACTACACAAATGAGAAAAGGTTCAAGAAGCAAGCTTCACCTGTACTCTGTAGCGTGGCCTATCAGATCTAGTGTAGATTCAAGTCGACAGACATCTGCAACGACGTCGCTTACAGTTCTCATAAGATCAACTTCTTATTTCTGGTTTTACTCTATCTTTTCAAACTTGTGGGGGAATTGTTGGAAAAAGTCAAAGGAAAATGTTTTTTCCAAATAAGTTTAAAAAGATGTCAAAATTCTAAAATTTTCATTTGGCTCCAAAATTTGGTTTTCGATTTGGGCGGAAATTTTGGTTTTCGGTTTTGAGTTGGCATTACCAATGTAGGACTTTTTAGTCCCACATTGTTTATGGTTTGTGGGGAAGAGACCTTTATTTGTAGGGAGTGTCGCTTATCTTTTGAGCCCCTAAATGGAAGCGGCTCTCGGTTGACACACACACATGCGCGCGTGCCGGACCGGACCGGACCGCAACCCGTGACCCGCGACCGGGACCGTGACGCAGGGCGCGGGTGCGGGCGTGGGCGTGGGCACGGCCACGGGCCACAGGCCACGGGCTATGGGCTATGGGTTACGGGTTTTATCGGATTCGGACACACCCCTTCCTGAATACCCTTTTGGAAAGGGTTCAAATGTAGAGATGTATCACTACACTTTAAGGGGTACCATTTGGACCGTAGATCTCAGGATTTGAGATCTAGGTTAATCTGGACAGTCCATCTGGAGGGTCACACCCCATCCAGTGGACACATCCAAGAGGTCTTTGGGCCCTATAAATAGAGCCCGACCCCATGCTTATTTTTCATTCCAATTGAGTACGAGCTCTTTCTCTCTCTCTCTCTCTCTCTCTCTCTCTCTCTCTCTCTCTCTCTCTCTCTCCCCTCTAACTCTCTCTCTTCATTCTCTGTTTAATCGAAGAGTCAGGATTCTGTGTTTTTCTTTTCTAAGAGTTGATCTTAGCCGTCAGGTCCGCATATACCTATCAGTGTGTGCACACTGGGTAGGTATCCTTCCAAAGGGGTTGTTTCATCTTGGAGGCAGATTTGCAGGAAACCTTCTGCACCAATAGAGGGCAAATACTGTCTTAAGGAGAGTGTACCAACACGACTCAACCCATTTTCTTTGTTTCGGATTACTGCAAATAAGGTACGGATAGTGATCATATGTATGTTTCGTTTTTAACTATATGATATTTATACATAGATACATACATTGTTGATACATAGATATCTTTGATTTACTGCATGCTTTTCCTGTTACATATTATTTCAGTCCATATAACATATATATATAACTGAAGCTCTTGTATAACAGTTTTAGACAACATATTTAAGTGCATGTATGAAAGTACATAGACATTGATTCCAAGCTTCACTGAATGCAAAATAATGGCTGATAGTTGGGAATGGCTTTAAAGTGTATTCATGCGCATATGAATGTATATGCATTGATTCCAAACTTTATTGAATAACTACAAAAATGGTGAACAACAAAAGCACCATTAATATTTGATTCAATAGGTTTTTAGCTATTATTATCTAAGATGGTTTGTACTGGAATGTATTAATGCTGCCTTTTTATCTTTGGAGTGCAGATCTCAAGAACTTAGGAGGAAGTAATGAAACTTCCACATCAGGTCAGACTCTAATTCGTATGATTGTTGCACAAAATATAATAATTCATATGATTGAAAGAAATTGTGTTCAGAAAGATGAGGGACGAATGAACTACTAAAAAGAAGTACATAAACAAACCAGAATTCTCTGTTTTTAGACACCATCAATCCCAAACAGTGTAAATTGAATGTAATGATGAAAGCCAGACCACTAATGCTCACATTTTATTTAAAAATAGGATCAGATAGAGCCTTATCAGTATCAAAATAAATAAATAAATAAATAAATAAAATATGAAAGCCAGACCATCTGTGCTAGAAAAGCTACAATGTGCAAGATAAGCGAATCCACAAAGTCAGGTAAAAAACTTGGTAAATGCGGGAGGCAAGAGATTGGGCAGTTTAGTTGTGGAGAGATGTTCAGCCACATAAGGTGCGTAACATGACAACTGACATAGCAAACATAACAATCTGAAACAGTATCACAATTGGTATATCAAACACCAGAAAAGCAATGCCACCTGATATTGAAACTAAGATGACTAAAGGAATACTAAGTGCCCGGGTGTGGACATGTGGTCATGATTCTCCAAACATGCATTAGTCTTCCTTTTTTTTTTTTTTTTATTTTTTTTTTTTTTCTACCTTCCTCTCTTTATTGTCTTCCTTGATTTTATCATCATTTAGGATTTAACTAACTTCAATTAAGCAGCTACATTCCCATGACCAGTTTAGCACATTTGATCAAACTAATCCAAAGCCTCATTCAACTTTGCTTTAAATGACATTAGTGGGCAAGTTCTTCTATCTCATTTTACTATACATGTATGCACTATTCAACTATTTTAGACATGAAACTGTTTTGAATTCAGACTTGATGACAAAAAATGATCCCTATAGAAAAAACAGCACTGAAACTAAGATTACAGTAATCAGCTTTCTATTTTTCAACTTTTGTCTTGTGACTACCATACAAACACATAATGATGGACTACAATTCAGTATGGTATGAATGATGGACCATAATTCAGTATGGTATGAAGAAGCAAAATGAAAATTAACTAACATAATTACAACCTGACCATATGTAGAAGCCCACATGTAGGAGGATAAGACAATGTGGGATCTGAACTTGTATACCATCTACAGCATAAATACCATGGCTTTCATACCCTCCAAGTATAAAATTCAATGGCTTGGTTGAAGAATAGTTCTTGGTTCAGAAAACCCAAACACAGTTCTGCAGCTTCTGCTCTTACAAATTAATAAGCACTTGAATGAGGCAGACCCTTATCGACCTTCTATCAAAGAAATCGTTACCTCATTCAAGGAGAAACTTGGTGGTCCACAAGAAGATGACTCTATGCTAGAAAGACTTCTCTTTATAAAGCCAGCTGGTCGTTTAGGACTTGGAAGAGTTGCAATTTCACTAGCTAGCATCACAAGGACTGATGCCACAGTGGGTCGATCCATGGCATCTTCCTGTACGCATAAGAGGCCAACATGGATAGATTTCAACACCTCAGAGGAATTGCATGTTTCTTTTAACGATGGGTCCATTAAGTCCAATCCTGTGCCTTCTTTCCACAATCTCCAAGCCTGGACAATTTTCAATCTATGCTTACAAACAAAGACAATATGAAGCACCAAACGTTTTGAAAGGCTGAGATTTTTTTTTTTTTTTTTTTTTTTTTTACTTACATGACCTGGAAAGCTCAAAGAGTGTTCAGAGTCATAAAAGCTAGCATTCTTCTTTCCACTAATGATCTCAAGCATGATAATACCAAAGCTGTAGACATCAGATTTCACTGAGAAGAGTCCATCTAATGCATATTCTGGAGACATATAACCACTGCATGCCAATCTTAACAAAATTAGACAAGTATTTCAATACGTAGTTTCAGGAAACTGAAAAGAGTTTGCTCATTTATTGTTGAAATTTTTTACTTGTACAAAGGGGAATGGGGGTTAGCGAGGCTTAATATATCAGTTAGATATAGATGAGAAAACTTACTATGTACCAACTACTCGTTTTGTATTTGCTTGAGTTTGATCGCCACCGAAAATCCTTGCCATACCAAAATCTGATATTTTGGGTTTCATCTCTTCATCCAGGAGAATGTTGCTAGTTTTCAAATCCCTGTGAATGATCCTCAATCTAGAGTCCTGATGTAGATAGAGAAGCCCTCTAGCAATGCCAACGATGATGCTAAAGCGCTTTTCCCAATTCAATAAA
Source organism: Protea cynaroides (assembly GCA_028583415.1). Classification (NCBI taxonomy): domain Eukaryota; kingdom Viridiplantae; phylum Streptophyta; class Magnoliopsida; order Proteales; family Proteaceae; genus Protea; species Protea cynaroides. The sequence goes on from CM053271.1 coordinate 32,539,801, forward strand.
GAGCTTCTAGTTTCATCTGTTATTGATCACAGATGAATGCTCAAAGTTAATCATCACTGACATCATGTCCAGAAATCTGATCTGGAATATTGGATCTTGATAATTATTATACGAATCATGAATTCTATGTTGACTAGTAGAATCTCAGGGAAAGGAGCTAACCAAAGATAAAGGAGTCCAAGCTCCTGTTAGGCATGTATTCATAGATTAGCATCTTCTCATCTCCATGAATGCAATAACCTAAAAGCTTAACAAGATTCCTGTGTTGTAACTTGGCAATTAGCATAACCTCATTCTTGAATTCTTCCATTCCCTGTTGAGAAGTCTTAGCTAACCTCTTCACTGCTATCCCGTGCCCTCCAGGAAAATCACCCTGGGAAAGAGATCATCATCGTTGTTATAATTTTGATCTTTCCAATTGTAATTGTAGAATCAATAACCAGCTAGAAAATCAAGGGATTTAATTTTTTCTAATCAGGGAAAGCCTTACCTTGTATACAGGCCCAAAGCCTCCTTGTCCCAGCTTATTTGATTCTGCAAAGTTATTGGTTGCAACTTCTATGAATTCAAAACTAAAATGTGGTACGTCAATGGCTACGTTTTCTTGTTCTTTAAAATTAGGTGCATCCAATATTAGTTTTGCAGAGGAGAAACTAACTCCTAGTGAACCTGAACAAAGGAGGAACATGGAAGTTTTAAGATATATCCACTAGAATGCAACATCTTGCGTCAGAGTGCTTAAAAGATGGGGGGGAATGTATCTATTGTACAATGCATCTGGTTCCACGGTTGAATGGCTTCAGCAAGGAGATATCCAGGGCCAAAAATCTAGTTTATCTGGAGTTCTGGAGGCATTTTTTTTAAGCCATCCAAAGGAATATCATAAAAAAAATTAAAAAAATAAATAAATGGAAACAGATCGATATCCAACCATATTGACTTGTAGAACTGTAGGACTCTTAGATGGAATCCATCAAGTGTTGGGCTCAAAACCTCCCAGCTGGTTTTGTGTCCCATCTTTTGCTTAAAGACAGTCATCCAGAGGATAAGTTCTCAGGCTCCAGATATTCCTATTAGAAATTGCTTAACTCTTATTGATCAAAAATCTATTTCACCTTTTCTCAAAATTAGCCACCTCATTAACATGCCCAAGAATAAAATTCCTGTAACAAAGATCACTACAGCAATGACAGGAATCCATTGCCTCTCACGTGTAGAACCCCCTGCACATGGAACAAAACAGAAGGTAACATTCAATTATCATAATATTGAAGTTGGGTGGCAGCCATCCTTTCTGCATTCCTAGGAACAATGAATTGATACCTTTGCAACAAAATTTTTTATTTACTACACATTATATACATGTAATGCAGGTTGTAAAGACCCACCACTGAACAGTCCTTTGAGATTCCAATGACCAATCCATGGATTAATTTGGACAATACTATTGGCTTCCTGAAATGCAAGTATAAATGTTTGCATCTGGTACAAGTCAACACTGAGTAGTTAAAATCAATCAGTTTTATTGTTTTTGTCATTAGTTATCTCTCAGATGGTACTAGATGTTGATTTGCGTTCATTGACAACCTTACATATCACTGACTATATGCATACTTGCCCTAGGGAAACTTTGGTTCCAAATACTCAAAGATTCTAGGCTTCTTTTATATAATTTCAGTGTTGCAACATTTACCTCAAAGATCAGTTATTTTGTATGAATCACCAAAACTTTTTGTGTTCTCTTCACTAGTTCACTTCCCATAAGAAAAATGAAGAAGAAGGAATCTAATTAACCTAAACCTCAACTCACTAAAGTTTCTATCATGTATAACTTGGCAAGTTGAATAAAGAATTAGGATCAAGTAAATCAAATATGAATGTACTTAAAAGGGATGATTGTGAAAAAAAAGACCAACCCCCCACCCCCCAAAAAAAAATTGGCTGATTTTCCTTTTATTTGTTTGAGTTCTCTAGTAAAAAATTGCAGTACAAGAGGCATGGGCATGATTCCAGTGAATTAGTTCTTCTTGTGAACTAGGATTCTTGACTGGATACTTTTCAATGATCCCTTGTGACAAGGAAAAAATGTCTCATATTAAACAGTATTTATTTTTTATTTTGTTCTCAACCTTATACTTCATGTAAAAAAAAAAAAAAAGCAACAATATCCCACTACCAGCCCCAAGAACCACCTCTTCTTTTTTCTTTTCCCTCCTTTGAAAGACTGGAGTGGAATAAATCCAAAGCACATCATTATCTTCTTCTGCTTGCACTGGTACAGGAAATGGCTCAATATGGTCTGACAACATTTGAATAAGAGGGACAACAAATAATATCAGTTCTATAGACAAAAAGAACTTACGCAATTTAGATCCTGTGACACGTACATACAGGTTTTGGCTCAGGCTGTTGTCGTCTCGAATATCAACCAACTCACCAGACCAAATGAAACAAGAGAAGTTACTACCACCCACATCAACGTAGGCATAAGCACTACAATGGCAGCTATTTAGGCATTCAGTTTTGCAGTCCTCTGCACTTGCAGATCCTAACCACAATGTAGATCTTGTTATGTTTACATTTTCCACAGGCAGGAAGCTGTCCTGTGATCCACATTGTAAGGCCGTCTTTCTCTGGCACCCATATGTAAAATCACCCAGTTCCCAGTCCTGGTGTGATGAGGGCAAGAACCCTGGTAAGCACTTACACTTTGGCAATTTGTAGACGTTGCATATACTGTAAGCCCCACAGGCAGCATAAACACTGCACTGTTCAGTTGGTTGTGACCAAATTACAGTCCACTGCTTACTTGTATCCAACCACGTGTACAACTTCAGCTGGCCTGATGACTCCATCACAAGCCTTGACATGGTCTTCAAAGAGGAATTCTTCAAAGAGGAATATTCTAAGTAAACAGCTTCCTCTGTTTTGACTATGCGTGGAAAGAAATTCTCTTGCTCAGGGATATTAACCAACATAAGTGGCTGCCCAGTGGTTTTAGGCCATATGAAGAACTGATTCAATGCTTTTGTGTCGACTCCAAATGTGTAATGTCCTAAAGCTGGGTCATCCATATTTTTCCACGAGCTGAGAAACCAATTATCTCCTGTCCTTAGATTCACTCCAATCTTCATGCCAGGCAAAAAAGTATTGGAGGGATGATCAAAACTCTGCCATAGAACCCGAATATGTGGATTGTAGGGGCCTTCTTCCATGACAATGAAGTTACCAGAATCAAGGAGCCTTGCAGTTATATTTCCTGACGCCATGGACGAGTTTGTTGACCAGAGAGTGGTCTGTCTTTGGTCTGAAATCACAAGATTGCCATCATTTCCAAGAGTAAAAACTCCAATCGAGTGTGCCAGTGGGTTTTCCCTGTTGGCAACCCATATGACAGTTTGTTCTGGAAGATTGTTGTACCAGATTCCAACATAGCGATTATTGGAAGTACCTTGACTGAAGAATCCAAGAACAAACTTATCTCCAGAGGAAGTAAGCATTTCTCTATCTGTGATTGATTGGTTTGGAATCATGGTGTCTGAGGCCGAGTGACACAAGTCCCAAAAGCAGAAGAAGACCAGATGAAGCAGAAAATAGGAAAAAGAGACCATTCCTGGATGTTTCTTGTTCATCCCAAAGCCTCAACTACAGCATCTGGAGTTCATCTTCATATACAAGTAGTCTTTTCGATCATCATATATGTGAAGTAATAAGCAAGCTTCTACTACTTTTTTGTAAGCCCACTGGATTGACATCAGATTACCAACAAATCAAATAAATCTTCTACATGATGTTGTGAACTGAACCCAAGATATAAATCTAGGAAAATCCAATGATCATAGGTCAAAAGTGACTGAATAGTGAGGATCGCAACCATGTATATCATCCATCAGGCAGTAAAGGCCCCAGCATTTATGTTTGACTATAATTAATATTTGAGTGGAGGAAAAAGGCCATGAGTGAAACGTAGAACTATGATTTGAGGATTCACACTTTTTTATTATGGTAGGTAAGATGATGTTTGGTTGGCAAACACTGAGTGTCTATTTCAGAAAGGATAGAGAAGTTACGAGGATATTGAAGTGGGAATCAATAATGACAAGAGTCGCCTTTGGAAGTTACCGCAAATACTCCATTATGACTGGTAGAAACCTATGCATCCTACGAAACAAAGTATAAGTTTTCAGGACAATGAAATCAGCCTTGATAGTATCATTAACCCTGCAGTGGTCAAAGGTGCCGCAGGTTTTCAGTCACCATTTTTCATTAATTTAAGCACTATATCCCAACCTAATGATGTTTATCTCAGTTGCTAATGACGCAGCTGATTTTTAATTATTCCTTCCTTTTCCAGGCTCATATTAACAGGGAACTAAAAAAAAATCCAATATATGCAGCAACAGGGTTGGTTTTTCACCATCAAAAGAGATTCTAAAATAAATAAAATCCACAAATATAACAAAGTGTAACTAACTGTTTGAGAAAAGAATTCTACCGATTTCATTGATATCGAAACTGCTACAACTTGACTCAATTAAGCTATATCAGGGCATATAAAGAACCCTGAAAATGCCACTGTTCAGAACAATTAATATCAGAGACGAGGAGGAAAGACTCACCAAAGGGCTGGTCGATTCATTGGAATCAAATTCTTTGGTACTTCAGCTTGGGCACTGAGGAAATATCTCTTTTTTGCTGGCCTCACTTGTATAAATCAACCATCCAAGCTGAAGGTGCCTCACTCATGTCACAAACATTCTAGAGAGAGAGAGAGAGAGAGAGAAAGAGAATTTGCCAAGAAAAAGGAGAAATGGAAGAAGTAAAGTGTAGAACAGTGAGAGAATATGCTACTAATTCAAGTTTAAGGGAAAGTCCAATCCAAAAAATTAGTCTATTAGGTGGGAGAATCCACGGACTTAAGAATCATACTTGATAGGTATGAGATTCTAATGTAGGATCATAACATTGCCACTCCCTTTTCAAAGCCAACGCCCATGTTGACTCACTCTAGATTATCCACTCTGGATGACTTTCACTCTGCTACACCAGGTAACTTTTTCCCAGATCGCTCATTCTCTAGATCGTCTTTTCCGCAGCATCAGTTTCTCAATGAAAGTATCAAATATTACAATTCAAGCCCAAGAGAGAGTCCAACCCAAAAGACTAGTCTATTAGGTGGGAGAACCCTAAGACTTAAAAACTATAGGTATGAGATTTTAATGTGGGAGGGATCATAACAGAGAACATGAACAGAGAGGCTCTATTGGATCTGCTTCCCTTGTTTACAAACCATGGGCAGCAAATCTCCCTCAATACTTAATGTGGGAAGTTGTTCTCCCGGAATCGAACTCTAACCTTTTTACGAAGAAAATAAGCTTAATCATAAACATTACCTTCCGCATTAAAGATAAGTTTATCTCTCCATCCCTTTCATGCCCTTCCGCTTTCAATCGCTTCAGAGTTGTTCAGACACAGAATGTTTGATTGTCTACTTCGGCATGGTCCTTCGAAGCTAACTTTCGTTCACCGGCGGTCTGGCAGTATCGCCGACAAAAGATGAGTGGTATTTTATGGGAAAGTGACAAAAGAGGAATAGTTGAAGAATCCATCTGTTTGTACTGGAAATGGTGGGTCTGAGGAATATTTGAACTTCATAAAATTTAAAAATGTTTTTAAAAATTAAAAGCAGAATAGAAAAGAAAAAAAAATCTGCTGATCTGGTTGGTAAGAGCTCATTCAGACATATCTCTGAGTTGATGATTTTATACACGTGGATTAATTCTAGCCATTGAATTATGAGAAAACTCAACTTGAGGATCTTTGTCTTCACTAATATGATGCAGTTAATATTTAGAATGGATCCCATGTTTATTTCATGGTCCAAATGGTGGCATCATTCCCAAATTGACTAAACGAGTCAAAGACCAATCAGTTCTCTTCCTTGAGGTCCACCACCTATGAGTGGAACGAAAATTAGAAAAAGAGTTTTTTTCACATTCATCGTGGCTATTGAATTTTGTAAGTTTTTTTTCTTTTTTTTTTGATAGAATCTTTTAAGCTCTTTGGTTGCAAAGTAAAGTGGACGGGAAATGAAATTAGAAAAAGTGTTTATTTTCACATTCACCATGGCTGTTCAAAGGGGGCTGGCATGTTTGAAAATTTTCCCTATTTAAAAAGTTTTTTTTTAATCCATTAAACTTTCATTAACATTATGCATTAAAACTTGAATCGGATTATTATCCAAAGGTGTGTATACATAGGGTTGCATATTGGGCCCTTTGTCTAGTAAGGTATGGCACTAAACCAGAAGTGTGAGTGAACTGTCACTAAATTAACGGTTCACATCAAGATCTCAATAAGATTATATTCACTTATACAAACCATTGCACATAACTATAGTTAGATTATAAATAAATACAGCGGAAGTTTTAATTTAAATGAACTGAGTACTTCTATTGATAAATAAAATAAATTATCCAATTATCCAAATACCAAAACACAGATAAATATCTTTATATCGTTTATGAAATTCAATTGAAATAAATAAAATAACTAAATCAAGAACATTCTAGAGGTACACGTAGTAAGGGTACTCGCATGAAGCGTCATGCTCGTCCTCCTCTGCTTGCACTTCCAGAGCAGCAACACTTCCATACACTAGAGCATCCAGGTAGTCCTCTACAGTATAACCTGCATCAACATCTAAAAATAGTATGCACACAAGGGTGAACTCACAACTTAGCTCAGTAAGAAAATCAAACAATGCAACAAGCAATATGCATGAGTAACATTCACATTATGGTCTGATTTTAAGTTTGCAATGTGCAATAGAAAGAATTGACGACCACCACACTTCTATACACGAGTGTGTGAATTAGTCCAATGGATCAAACACCACTGTCGTCCCACATGCACCCACCATGGAATAGGGATAAAGCTAAAGTATCCGAATCACACACCGTCAATACATCTCTTAATGCCCTACCCATACCAACACGTAAGCCCCTATTGGCAAGGGCTTGCAAACTAGGCTCGCAACTAACCAATCCTATATGTCATCACAGTATGCCATATCCTAGTATAGCTTCCCACAACATAGAGATAAGGTTAGAGTCTGGTGGTCAGGCCGGAGACCACAGTGCCACGTCCTCCCCCTGATACCCTACCCTCACCAAGCATACTAAGACAAAAGCAATACGAAAAGGTGTTAGTGTGAGGAATGATCCCAGACCCCAAGCCCTTCCCATTCCACACACCAACGAGAACAATCACATACCTAACAATCACAACCTAGCATAGCAAGTATGCATGAACAATATAATAATTGAAAATAAAGATGACATGTGAATATACACAAGCAACACTCCATAGAACAATAGTTATTAACAACGTTTGTTATTAGTTAATTAGGATTTAGGTCCGATTCTCTTACCTGATACTCGATTGCTTACTTGCTTCGCTTCACAACATCCAATCTTGCTATCACAGAGTCCTACACGATGTTAGGATTTAATTAGAATTAGTTCCTTAGAGTTTTACGTTGGTTGAAAACCAACTGGGTCAAAATATACCCAAGACAGTGCATACCGATCACAGGTACCGGTCGCTACACTGGGGAAAAATGGTGCGATCAGTATAGTTGACCGGTTTCATCCTTGACCAGCTCTCGAGAGGTACAAGTCGCAGTACCGGTCGCATATAGTGCAACCGGTATAGTCGACCGGTATGCCTCCAGAAGACCACCAACTTGATGTTCATCTTCCGTCGGTCACCCACTATGACTCCTAGGGGTCCTCCTATGCATTATAGGTCTGAGCAACGAGTTAGGGTTGTTTTATGTTCCATTCAAGTCCTAGTTCCTATGATTCTTCGCCTAGAATTCGAATCTAGGGTTTATCGAATAATTAGGGTTTAACAAGAATTTAAGGATTTTGATCAATACCTAGCCTTGCATGGTTCCCGGGAGGAATTCGATCTCTTCAATCTCTTTCAGAGCCTAAATAACTGTGGCCAGAGAGTCAAATAGGTCGGGAAGAAAGAGTCTGAGGTCGGGTCGGACGAATTGATCAGTCATCCATAATGCTTAACTTAGAGAGAAGTTCAAACACTTACCATTGGTTCTCAACTATGGTGTTCTTCGTCCAACGGCGGCTCTTCTTCTACCTTTCTTAGCTATTTCTCGTCTTCAAATCTCTTTCTCCTCTCTAGGGTTTGTGAGGATCAATCAAAGAGGTTTAAGAAGGTTTAGAGATCCTTAAATAGGTTAGATTAGGTTTTAGGAAGTTTCCCTATGTTAGGAAAGTCTCTAGGATTGAGATTTGGCAAGCGGGACCCATAGAGATCCGTTTTCGGATCTAACTAGTCTGTCCGCGTAGACATACCAGTCGATCGATATCATAAGATCGGTATGATAATATTTCTCTATTTTGGTCTGTTTTAGTACTTGATTGTCATCTACTCGTCCCATCTGGTCCGATTATGATTGGAAGACCTGTTACGACATGAAATAGAGGTTTATATCGAGTTTATGGAGTGCGGGTCTTACATAGCTGATCTTCCTAATGTGAACCAGATCGAAACAATGATGAAATAAGTCGCGCCAATATGTCAAACAATGGAAATAGGTACGATTTCCAACAATAACCAAAACGGGACCAAACCAGGCCATAAAAAGGGGGAAAAACCCCTTGTCCGGTCGGAGGTGCAATGTCACGGTTTCTAATCGGACAAGCTCCGGGTGCAATCCAATTGGGTCAAACCCCAAAAATGGGCCCAACCAGGGAGAAAAGAGTATTCCCTTCCCGCCTAACTTAAACCCACCTGAGATAACTCTCAAACCCAGTACATCTTGTACAAAGAGGGAGTTAGTTTCCCAAACTCTTTACAAGGAGACACATGGCGGAATATTTCCCAAATGCTTTGGTTAGTGTTGGAAATCATACATGGTTTGTTGTCGTGCATGCCAGTGCGACTTATTCCGTTAGAGTTCGACCTGGTACACGTTAGGAACACCTACTATGAGCCAAAAAATTTAATTAAACTGGGTTTTCGACGCACAAGTCTTACATGAAAAGTCATGACATGAGATAGAATTATATTAATCATTGACATCCAAACATAACATAGCATCAAGTGGGGGGAAATGGTCATGCAATAGGTTGCACAACATGCAATTAAATCTCCAAATTGGATAATATCATCATAAAATCATACATAGTGATTATTAGTATTTAGTTAATAAGGCAACACTACATCGATCACATGGATAACAAAGATGCAACAACCGTAGATATCAATTCTACATGACCTAGGAAAAAATGGTCTGGTGTTTGCTGGAACTGCCGTATGTGCAGTAAAGATTAGGAGTGCCATCATAACATAACATCTCATCTCCAGTCATGGGTGACCGAATTACCATTGCATGTTGGACTCATTTCATCTCTAGTCATGAGTGATCGAGTCCCCATCACATGCGGTACTCATCTCATCTCCAGTCGTGGGTGGCCGAATCACCATCACATGCTGAACTCCTCTCATCTCCAATCATGAGTGACCAAATCACCATTGCATGTTGGATTCATCTCATTAAACTCCTCACCCAGTATCTAACCCCTACTAATAAGGGGCAGCAAACACGGGCTCTCTAATTCAAATCATCATCATAGTTTAACATGTGTTTCTTCTCTATTGGCCTGTCGCCTCTTTCTCTCTTGCTGACCTCGTATCAACACTTGTACTTTTCTTTCTAGCCTCGTGCAGACACTAGGTTTATCCAGAATGGATCCCATTCTAGCATATTTTCTTATTCTGATTTTGTCTTAGCTATTTCTATACTCATTCATATTCAACTTAGTCTATACATTCCAGCAGGTAATGTACATGCATATTTCACATCACATCTCAACAAACATTCACTCAACATCATATTTAAGCATACATAAGTTAGTCCCCTCACCTATTTGGGTTGACAATCTCTTTCCTAGATTGCTTCGAGTACTTAGATATTTTTCTTCCTTTTCTCACTTCTCTTCTTGTTCACTTTTAAAGGTGTACTTACACTATAAGTTATTCTTTTATACTTTGAAAAATATACATTTTTATTTTTCTTATTCTTCTTATAAAATTTTACTCATTACTAACACTATACTAGGACCAAAATGGTCTTATCATTTCTACTAAGCATACTCTCATAAGGGCAGGCAATTCCTTTGGAAATGACTTCTTGGGGTGACCAGGGGCAAAATGGTCTTTTGAAAATGGCCTTCCCCCACTCTACTAAGATCTACTTCAAATGCTTTAACTCATATATAAAGGGCAAATTGGTCATTTGCAAATGTCCTTTCTACTTTGCTAAAAACTCATTATTAAAATGCCCTGGCAGAAGCCAAGGACAATCTAGTTATTTTTTAAAAGCCTCTCTCATCTTTTTTTTTTTTTTTCAGAAATCAAATTTGTATTAATAAAGAACATAAAAGAAAAGTATATAATACCCCTTATTGGATAGTGCTACCACCTTTGGCATTGCCATTAGCAGGAGACCCTCCAGGGTCACTATAACAAGACTACTCAAATCAAAATCTAGGCCTGAGTGAAGTATCCCATATGGGGTCTCTAGCTACTACATCAGGACACATATTCCAAACAATTGATCTTCTCTCCTTAGCAGCTTTTTTTGTTAAAATATCAGCAACTGTATTAATATCTCTACAACAATGAGAGAATCTAATACAGCACTGTAATATATGAGTAGAGGGTGCTCTCCAATCTTGTGCACCATACCATGGTATGTTTCCATTCCTATCCTCAAAGAGTATACACTGATCGAGAATCTGACTCCAACCAAAATTTTCTGAATCCTAGCTTTAAAGCTTCATCGATTCCATGTATCGCTGCCTTCAATTCTGCTACGTAGTTAGTAGTCACACCAATATCGTTAGCATATGCCAATAAAATCTTACCTGTAGCTTCTCTAATGACACCACCAGCACCAGGTATCCCAGGGTTTCCTAAGCTGCACCCGTCACAATTAACTTTGCACCAGTCATTGATAGGAGGCTGCCAACGAAGTTCAGCTATCCTCTTCTTTTTCCCCGGTTGTACAAGTAAAGATAAAGTCCTTACAATTCTGAGGTCTTCAGCTGTTCGAACCACACAGGGATCATTAACAACAGCATCACGACAGCCCATTATAACCCACGGCCATGCAGAATATAGAGATGGCTTTACATTATCATAGACAACAATGTTTCTGGCTCTCCATATAGCATGCAGTACCAAAAATATTTTAGTTCTGTTTTACTAGTGCAATTCTTGATTTACAGATCCACCATGCCAGTAGCCGTGAACCAGAATCAAATCTGTAATCCCAATCTGAAACAACAAGCCAACTTATGTACATAATTTTTTTGCAAAGTTGCATTCACAGAAGACAAGGTCTATAGTTTCTTCAGCTCCGTCACATAAAGCACACCTAGACGCCAACTGCACCCCTTTCTTTTTAATTAACTCATCAACTGGCAATTTCCTATAACACCATCTCCATCCAAAGCATGCTAGACGTGGTGTCATGGCTCTATACCAAACAGTTTCAACCCAATTCGGTTTAGGCTTAGCAAGCAGATTTAACAGAATATTTTCTTGATTGTTCCCCAATCCACATCAACACATCCTTTTTATTTGCAGCCAGAATAACTGAAAAAGCAACATTCATCCAAAAATTAAGGATTGGAGATTCAGCTATTGGCCACTGCCACTTAGCATTCACAATAAACCGAGATAAAGAACAGTTCATACCTTTGAATTGTGACATGTCCAATTGAAGATAGTCTTCCAATGAGAAATCACCAAGCCAACAGTCCTAGCCTCTCTCATCTAACTCTTTCTAATTCACTAATTTAAGCCTTAGGGGCAAAATGGCCATTTGGCCCTTCCTTTAACTTGACTATTACTCTACTTTTTATCCTTAGGGGACAGATGGTCATTTTTTGCCAAAATACCCCTTCCCCTATTTACTATTAAAAATGTCTCATGTTGTAGGGACATAAAGGTCAATTTATCCCTTGCTAAAAAATTCAGACTAATCAAGGGTATCCTGGTCTTTCTCACAAGTTTGGTCTTTAAGGGAGGCCAGACCCCAAACAGCAGGCCTGGAGCGCCAAAATGCACTGGGTAGCTCCAACATGACATGTCATGACCTAAACCTGTACGAGGTAAGAGTAAAGCCCTATGGGTGCTAATCTAACAACTGACCAAATAATTAAAAATTAAATTTTACTTTCCATAAAATAATCCAACTCAAAACAATAAATAAAATAATAAATCAATCAAAACCTATCACTAGCAATCTAGTGTGTCATAAACATGAAACAAAAAGTACTTATCCTCACACATGAATTCAAAACCCTATATATTCATTCTAATAAAATAAAATTTCAACTAAAACTAAAGGTAGAATTGCGCATCATCTATGCTTCCTCTTGTTCTTGATTAATCTCATCGTCATCTGAGATATCATGGAAAGGGGTGAGCTCACTAGTCCAGTAAAAAGAATATAATAGAAATACAACACCAAGATGATCACAAAAAACAATGCAAATAAACAATGCAAGAAAACTGGTTTTTCATTTATTATCAAAACAAGTATCATTTAATTTCACTTTCAAAACTATTCTCATTTAATTTTACTTTTAAAACAATTCTCATTTAATTGTTTGCAATTCTCATTCAATTTCATTTTTGGCCAACTGCTAAGAATTATCATCTACCATTGCCCTAGTATAAGGTTAACCACAAACTAAAACACATTTTTGGTCATCCATTCATGATCCCATTCTCGGAACCAAATCCTCTCCCGCGGCAGGAGATTCCTGCCGCTGATCCAAGGGCTGGGGATCAGCCGACCCGCCTACCAATACATTGGGAGGTGGGCCGACTGAAATCCCGCCCTTGGCCGGTGGCAGGTGGGCGGGAGAGGATTTTTATACTCCCATTCTCATTTATTTACAGTGTGACAGATAGCAGTTCAGATGGTAATTACTCTCCACCCTATTGTCCTCATTACCCTATACTATACCCAATGTAGGTAATTACTCTTTTATCATATTCTCAACATTTCCCATTACTTAGATGCGTGAAAACTCACAACTCATGCATATTATTAAACCGTAGAAAATGCATAACAAGATAAAAGCACTAATAACATCAATGTTCGATAGAACACATCATAATCAACACCAATCCATTCATACGATACTGAAATAGAACATAAAGAAAATTATCAAAACATAAGTCAAACTACAAAGTGTCACCCAAGTGTTGCAAATCTAAAATATTCCATTTACCTCTTCTCACACATGTAGACTGGTCGATGCTTCAATCACGAGGAAATTCCAGTCCTACATATATTATTTAATTCTGTACAATAATTAACAAACCAGGACATTTAACTAATCCTGTAAAACCTTCCACTCACATTTGTTTATTTAGTTTTTAACCACAAAAATCATTTCTAAGAATCTGAACTAAAACTAAAACTGATATAAGTGTATGACTGATATAAAGCTGATATTTACTCAGTAATAAACTGTTACTGGTCTATTATATAATTCTGATATGAGACTGGTATACTGGATTGTACATGCATATGGACAGGTATGCAGATTCTGGGTTGTACATAAAAACTGTATACCAACTAATATGCCTCGTATCTGATTCTAGAACTGATTGTGATCTGATTCTGGAACTAGGTACATATTTATATGTATATAAATTATAAGATCTGCTATATAAGCTTTAAAATCTAATGCAACCACTCTAGGAGTAAAATCAAATATAAACACACACACACACACACCCCATCGTATGCTATACTCATCTCATCTCCAGTCGTGGGTGGCCGAATCACCATCGCATGCTGGACTCATCTCATCTCATCTCCAATCATGAGTAACCGAATCACCACCGCATGCTGGATTCATCTCATTAAACTCCTCACCCAGTATCTAACCTCTACTAATAAGGGGCAACAAACACGGGCTCTATAATTCAAATCATCATCACAATTTAACATGTGTTTCTTCTCTATTGGCCTGTCGCCTCTCTCTCTCTTGCTGACCTCATATCAACACTTGTACTTTTCTTTCTAGTCTTGTGCAGACACTAGGTTTATCCAGAATGAATCCCATTCTGACATATTTTCTTATTCTGATTTTGTCTTTGCTATTTCTATACTCATTCATTTCCAACTGATGTGTTAAGCTAGCTAGTCTTACATGGTGGATAAGAAATCTAGGGGTATTTTGGTAAATTTATTCATGCTAGTAAGAGATAAATATTTATTATGTTGGGTTAACCAATGACAATTGTAAGTTTGATAGAATATGAATATACTCTTATGTTTGGTTGTGAGATATATAACTAAGGTAATGTTATCAAAATTAAGTTACGTTTATTACAAATTAGTGGTTGTAGGAAGTATCTTGTCTCAAGTAAAATGGTTATCATGTTTTGGTTTATTGTTATATGACAGACTAATGGTAACTTCTTAGCACCATATAGTAAAGATCAAAGGTTCAAGTCACAAAAGTCATGGACTATCATATTTTTTTTATATAAATTGTTTAGGTGTGGAACCTACAATGATGTGGTAGTCTACTATTGGAGAAATCAGAATTATGGGATATTATTTAAATCAATGGCACTATTGTAAATAAGATTTTAAGAGAAGGATAACCAACAAATTATAAAGTGGCATGAAGTAATTTAAGAATATTGCCAAGGGTATTTTTGGTCCATGAATTAAAAGGGTACCACAATCTCATAAAGTTGAGTGTGGGCATATGTTGAAAAAGGAATCCTAAGAAGGTATGATGGTCCAAGCACATTTTGAGGATACCCTAAAAATCTGGGCTACTCAATCATGCATTGGGTATATGATATGGATAAAATAGAGATTTCTTAAATAGGAAATATTTAAAAATAAAGAAATTGATGGAAAATGATAAAAGCAAAAGGAGAAGCAAGTTTTCACTCTTTTTGCTTGGGCTGAAAACGTATGAGAGGGAGTAAGTGATTCTCTTTGTATTGATGGAGAAAACTCTAAGTTCTTGAGAGTCAATGTCCAAGAATGATTGCTAGATAATTGAAAAAGTGTTTTTGTAGAAATGTTATTGTAATAAAGGAAGGATTTCCGGCAAGCTTGAAGTTAAAGGAAAAGAAAGAGAAAAAGCAAAAAAAAATTGTTAAAAATTTAGGTTTGTGATGAAGAAATTCTAATCTTGTTGGTGATTCTGAGATTTTTGAGTGTTGATAATCAGGTATTGAGTTGTAAGGTAAGTTCCAGCACTTCTATGAATTAATTTATTGAATTGCATGATGGAATAAACAATGGTGTAAGGTTTTCTTGAGGTTAGGGATGACACAATAAATTTGTTCATCATATTCTCTTGTTGTAATGGAAATTTGGTTTTATGCATGCAATGAAATTAGAGAAAATAATATTGAGATAAGTTTAAGAATGTTCTCTATCTTTAACAATGATGATTACATGGTCTTTGAGTTGTTTAAGAGTTAATATTAGTAATTTTGTAGAAATTTTATGTTCCTCATAAAAATTGATAACCATAGAATTGGTTAGATGTAATTGATGTAAATGAACCTTATGACGGTCTAAATGATGAGAAAATGATTTATTTCATATTCAGATTAAGGAGTTGCAGACCTTGTAAGGTCCATTAATGGAGGTTTGAACCAAAATTGAAGATGATCTTATATAATCCAACCCGTTTTGGGTTAACCTGTCATTGACAGGCAGGATTACCTTTTCTCAGTCAAAAGGCCATAACTTTCTACATATAGATCAAAATTCGATGAATCGTGATGTGTTGAAAAGGTATTTGAAAGGAGCACATTTTCTTTTGAAATAGGTCTTCCCAAATTCGGACTATTTCCTACTCAAAATTTCTATTGAAATTAGTACAAATGCATGAGAGTTAGAAGTTAGAAAATAATTTTGGGTATTCCTTTCCCAACTCCCAGGTCATGTTTTAGGGGTGTTTTCACTAGTTTTCTTGAGGATTCTGTAAGAACCATGTTCTAAAACTGGGTCTAAACCATGGTTTTATGTGATGACAGGTGTTCCAATTATAACCGGACCAGAGGGCGAAGCCGGGTGACGAACCACTCAAAGTTCAGGTAAGAAAAACTGTAAAAAAATACATAAAAACTCATACCGGTCTCACTATAGCGGTTGCAGTATAGTGCAACCGGTATGTGCCACCGGTATGGGCATATAATGCCCATAATGCCATACCAGCCTCACCATACCGGTTGCACTATGGTGCAACCGGTATGTGCCACCGGTATACCATACCGGTTGGACTACACCGGTTTGAGTGAGTCTGGGGTCTCCAACCGGTATGTGCAACCGGTATGCCGACTTCCGGCGTAGACGGACTCCGGTGAGTCCGTCTCTCGAAATGGAAACTTGGAAAATTTTCATTCTGAGGAAAAACCTTCCATGGATGGTCTCCCTCTATTAATAGAGAAGGAGACACTCCATTGCTCCTTCTCAATACCCTGGCCGTCTGGAGAATAACTGAGAAGGAGCAAGAAGGTGGAGGCCGCCCAGGAAGGAAGAGCACGCCGCCAACCGACAACGCCGGTAAGTGCTCTGTACTGTTAATAATGTTAGGAGATCAGATCGGAGCCACGAAGTGGCGCAATGATCCAAAAGGATTATAGTTTCCATTGTTCTTCTTCATTCGAATCTAACCTAGGTTTGATATGGTGTAGCCGAGATCCGAAGACCACTAGAGGGTTTGGACCTTAGTAAAGGGTAGGGGAAACCCTAGAGACCTAACTGCTAGCTGACAAGGAGGGGAGATCCAAGATCTCTCTCTCGGATCCAAACCGCGGGGTATACCGGATGGACTATAGGTCCAGCGGTATGGCCTTGCGGTATATACCGCAGCACATACAGGTCTCACTCAGTGAGATCTGAGTGAGACCGGTATGTGCAACCGGTATGGTGCCACCGGTATGTATACCGGTGGCACCATACCGGTTTCACCATAGTGAGACCGGTACCTGCAACCGGTATGGGTTTTCGAGCCTGGTTTGCTTGGCCAAACCTGGTTCCGACCCCTGAAACTTTAATAAATGAATTCTAACATAAGTATGTGGTTATGTAGGACCTGTAGACACTGTGAGTAAGCTCTCTGACGCACAATCGGATCAGTATCACGCGTCAGGTAAGGAACAAGACCCCAAACCTAAATAACTAATCAACAGTAAACCTCTGTGATATATTTCTGTATTTGTAAATACATATTGTTTGATGTCTGTGCATTTCACATGTCATGTAGTTGCTTTCTTTTATCTTATTATAATCATGCATTTCATATGCTAGGATTGTTGTATGTTTAGGCATGTGTATGTTTTCATTAGTGTGTGGAATGTGAAGGGGATGTGCCCCCGGGATATATCCACGACTAACACTTTTCTCGTATCGCCCTTACCTTAGCAAACTCGGTGCGAATAGGGTATCGGGGGAGGACGTGGGATTGTGGTTCTTCCCGCCCACCGGACTCGAGCCCTATCTCTATGTCGTAGGGGGGTTGTGTTGGGGTAGGGTTATATAGTCTTTACCTTAGCGAACTTGGTGCGAATAGGGTATCAGGGGGAGGATGTGGGATTGTGGTTCTTCCTGCCCGCCAGACTCGAGCCCTATCTCTATGTCGCAGGGAGCCGTGCTGGGGTAAGGCTAATGATATTGTATTGACATCTAGGACTGGTTAGAAACAGAACCCACTTGCAAGCCCTTGTCAATAGGGGTTTAGGTATTGGTACGGTATGGGATATCAGGGGGAGGACGTGGGATTGTGGTTCTTCTTGCCCGCCAGACTCGAGTCCTATCTCCATACCGGAGTGAGTGATATGGGGCAACAGCAGTAGTGTGGTAGGTGCCTGACTGTTGGGTGTGCTCACACTCTCGTGCATGGAGGTGCGGTGGCCGCCAAACCTTACCATAGCATATTTGCAAGTTATACCTGACCCAAAATGTAATGTTATATCATGCATATTGTACTGTTGCATTGGTCTTGTACTTACTGAGCTAAGTTGTGAGCTCACCCAAATATATATATATATATATATATATATATATATATATATATATATATATTTATTTTCAGATCTTGATGCAGGGTATACGGTGGAGGACTTCATGACTGCTCCAGCTTACAACACAGTGGCTGCCCTGGACTCCCAGACAGTGGAGGACGAGCATAATGCGTCATGTAAGTGCTCGTTCTGTGTCTTTTCTCAGTGATAGGTTTATTTTCAGTTAAATCTTTGTAATAATTACTATTTAAATTTTGATGGATGATGGAATAAGTTGGATATTTATTTAAATCACAATTTAGATCTCGGCTCATTTATTTATTTCCGCTGCTATGTAATATATCTCTGATTTTGTTAGACTGCTTGGGAATGATTGGTTGACACGGTCTATTAAGATCCTGATGTGAACCGTGGTTTAGAACCGGTTCACTCACACTTCTGGTTCAGCCGGAATTGGGGTGTGACAACTTGGTATCAGAGCCCTAGGCTCTGTCCAGCTAATCATTCTACATCTAACTGTGTCCAATGAGCTGAGTTAGGAAAATTAAAAACTTTAATAAGAACACACCATAAGCTTGTTTGATGCCTGAGACTTAAGAAAGATGCATAATATACTAACAATGAAAGAGAAATTATAAGCACTGATGACTAGGGAGAAAAACCAAATAAACATGTAATAACATGAACAAAAAGGAAAAACATAAAGTGTGTGACAGGGTACAGTCCATAGGTTGGACAATTACCTTGTTATCAAAATAAACTGTATATTAGAGAAGGAGATAATGTTTGGGCCATAATTGTGTTACCAAAAACCACAAAAAATGTGAACATCGTACCGATGGATGGTAATACAACTGTTGAGAAACAACCATAGCAAGCAACGCAACATACAACTTTCCCTCAGTAGTTTTCAGGAATGCCCATCCCTAACCAGGACCAGGGTGAATATCAGGGTCCATATCAGGGTGCTACTATGGTAGGAATCAGGGAATAAATCAGAGTGGCTACTCTTACCAGCCACAATGGTATGGTCAGACAGTGTATGGACAAGCACCACATGGACAGGTCTCATATGGACAGAGTAGTCTTTCTAGAGCGGTGGATGGGTTTTTAAAGCTAAAGGCACCAACTTTTATAGGGAAGCCAGGGAAAACACTATGGCCAGCACAGTGGATAGCCGAGATGGAGAAGAACTTCCGTCTACTGGAGTGTCGGGATGGGGACAAAGTATAATATGCCACCCACATGCTGAAGGAAGAGGCCAATGGGTGGTGGAATTCTACTAGATCGTATCTGGAAACAAAGCACCAGATCATCACTTGGCCCTTATTCAAGGAAGCCTTCTTTGACAAGTACTTTCCCAAGAGTTTTCGTGATCAGATGGAGAGGGAATACCTTAACCTGCAGCAGTCACAGATGACCGTAGAAGCCTACCAGCAGAGGTATAGGAGTTATTCTTCTTTGCTCCAACCAGTATACAGGAGGAAGAAACAAAGACTCGCCGTTTCACTATGGGTCTTCGGGGTGCTATCAGAGAACATGTGTTGGGTCGAGGGTTGAACATTTATAATGAAGCTGTATAGGTGGCTCGAGTCATTGAGTCAAGTCAGAGAGAAAGTTTCATAGCACAAAGTCGGGGTCTGAAGAGACCTAATCCTGAGATCCAAGGCGGAAGAAACAACAGGCCATACCGTCCTTTCAGGCCGCCTTCTAGTACAGTGCCTCCCAGACCGGCTCTTGCAATGCCACCACAGGTCATGGGGCCTAACCCTAATGTAAAATGCTTCAATTGCCAACAGGTGGGGCATTATGCCAGAACATGCCCACAACCAAAGAGAGAGCAACAGCAAGGCAAGGTGTATGATGTTACCACAGAAGAGGCAGTCGCATCACCAGATGTGGTTACAGGTATGATTTTGTACTTGTTTCTTAGTTGTTGCATTAATTGTTTATGCATTTGAAACTAAGGGAGAATTTGAACTAAAACCTCAGGTACAGTAATTATAGCAGGGGTACCCGCAAGAGTCATGTTTGACTCTGGGGCAATCCATTCTTTTGTATCCGTGTCATTCGGAAAAGGACTAGGTCAACCCATCAAGACTCTACAACCAAGTCTGTTAGTTCGGTCTCCCATGGGAATGGAGGTGGTATTAGCAGAATATTATGGTCCTTGTCCAGTGCATATTGAAGGACGAGAATTGGAAGCCAATCTAGTCCAGCTGGAGATGTCAGATTTTGATGTGATTCTGGGAATGGACTGGTTATCTAAACACTCGACGAACCTGCTATGTGCCGAGAAGAAGTTAATATTCAAAGACAATGAAGGGATTGAGTTTAACTTTAAAGGGGCTAAGTTGCCCAGGAAGAGAAAGCTCATACTCTCAGCCTCAAAAGCAAAGAAGTGCCTAGAGAAAGGGGGAGTAGGATACCTTGTGTCAGTGGTGGATGTGACCGCTGACCTGCCAAAAATGGAGGACATTGATGTAGTACGGGAATTTCCTGATGTATATCCCGAAGACCTACCCGGGTTGCCACCAGACAGGGCTACTGAGTTTGTGATAGACCTACTACCAGGGGTGGCACCTGTGTCTAAAGCACCATACAGGATGGCTCCTACCGAGTTGAAAGAATTAAAAACTCAGCTGCAAGAACTGCTAAACAAGGGATTTATAAGGCCTAGTATCTCACCTTGGGGAGCACCTGTGCTCTTTGTCAAAAAAAAAGATGGTAGCGTACATCTCTGTATGGACTATCGTGAATTGAACAAGCTCACTATCAAGAACAAGTACCCACTACCAAGGATAGATGATTTGTTCGATCAATTACAAGGTTCAAGTGTATTCTCGAAGACTGATCTGAGATCAGGGTATCATCAGCTCAAGATTAAGGAAACAGATATCCCCAAAACAGCTTTCAAGACGCGTTATGGACACTATGAGTTCCTAATAATGTCCTTTGGGTTGACTAATGCACCTGCATCCTTTATGGAGTTAATGAACCGGGTATTCCATGACATGCTTGATACGTTGGTTATCGTATTCATCGATGATATTTTAGTATACTCTAAGGACCAGGAGACGCATGCAATGCATCTAAGAGCAGCGTTACAAAGACTAAGAAGAGAGAAGCTATATGCAAAATTCAAGAAATGTGAATTTTGGTTAAAGGAAGTGGCCTTCCTTGGTCACGTGGTGTCTGCTGAAGGAATCAAGGTAGACCCCAGTAAAATCTCAGTCATCGTAGGATGGGAGGCGCCGAAGACTGTGGCTGAAATTCATAGTTTCCTGGGCTTGGCTGGATACTACAGAAGGTTTGTGGAGAACTATTCCAAGATTGTCATTCCACTCACAAGATTGACCAAAAAGGGGGAGAATTTCATATGGACCGACGAATGTGAGAAATGCTTCCAGACGTTGAAGTCAAGACTGGTATCAACACCTGTATTGACTATTCCAGCCCCAGACCACCCATTTACACTATATACAGATGCTTCAAGTTTAGGACTGGGTTGTGTGCTGATGCAAGGAGAGCAGGTGATAGCTTATGCCTCAAGACAACTGAAAGAGCATGAGAAGAACTACCCTACACATGACCTAGAATTGACAGCGGTCATTCATGCTATCAAGACTTGGCGACACTATCTGTATGTCGAGAAGTTTCAGATTAAGTCTGACCACAAGAGCCTGACATATCTGTTCACTCAGAAAGAACTGAACATGAGGCAGAAGAGGTGGCTCGAATTACTCAAGGACTACGACTATGACATTCAGTATCACCCTGGTAAAGCTAATATAGTAGCTGATGCACTGAGCAGGAAATGGGCATCGAACCCTGAAGCAGGACCAAGTACAAATGCAGCGTTGTGCGCTGCTGTTCCTGGCTCATCAGAGGATGAAGAACAACACCTAATAAAGTCAGCAGACGATCCTATTGAACAAGGGTTGATACACCAGTTTACCTTAATGTTTGCAGCGTTGAAGATTTTGTCCGATCTGAAGGACGAAATAAAGGCAGCAGTCCGACAAGACCCATACCTCAGGACAGTTCAAGAGGATTTGGAAAAGGGTCGAGCCAATCCTGATTTTACTATTGATGCATACAAGGTACTCAGATACCGTGGACGTATGTGCATACCTGAGGATGAAGAGCTGGAAATCCGAAATTGGGTTATGTTGGAGGCTCACTCCACCCCATATTCGGTACACCCTGGAAGTACTAAAATGTACCATGACTTGAAAAGGTTGTACTGGTGGAGGGGTATGAAAGCTGATGTGGCCCGACATGTATTTCAATGTTTAAACTGTCAACAAGTCAAAGCGGAAAGACAAAGGCCTGCAGGATTACTACAACCATTACCCGAGCCAGCATGGAAATGGGATTGTATAACCATGGATTTCGTCACCGGATTACCTATGACTCCGAGGTCGGTAAATGCAGTATGGGTAATTGTAGATCATCTCACCAAGACAGCCAGATTTATCCCTGTCAGACCACAATATACTATGGACAGGTTGGCAAGACTGTACGTGGACAATATAGTCAAACTCCACGGGGTTCCAGAGAGTATTGTGTCTGATCGAGATCCATGCTTTACATCTAAATTCTGGGAAGGACTTCAGAAGGCAATGGGGACGAAACTGAAATTTAGCACAGCTTTCCACCCTCAAACTGATGGTCAGTCGGAGAGGACTATTCAGATCTTAGAGGACATGCTTCGGGCATGTGCTATCGATTTTAAGGGGGCTTGGGATGAGAAGCTTTCACTCATTGAGTTTGCCTACAACAACAGCTACCAGTCTACGATC
This sequence comes from Protea cynaroides, assembly GCA_028583415.1. Lineage (NCBI taxonomy): Eukaryota > Viridiplantae > Streptophyta > Magnoliopsida > Proteales > Proteaceae > Protea > Protea cynaroides. The sequence goes on from CM053271.1 coordinate 32,562,726, forward strand.
CAGATGGCCCCATACGAGGCCTTATATGGCAAGAAATGTCGGACACCTTTATTATAGGACGAAGTTGGAGAAAGACGGATCGTAGGACCAGAATTTGAGGAAGAAACCTACAAGGCAGTAGATCTAATCAAGAACCGAGTAAAGACCGCTCAGGTGCGTCAGAAGCACTATGCTGATAACAGATGACGGGATCTTGAATTCATGGTTGGGGACAAGGTGTTCTTGAAGGTGCCACCAGTAAGAGGCTTGAAACGGTTCAGCAGAAAAGGAAAATTGTGTCCTAGATATGTGGGACCATATGAAATTCTATCCCGATGCGGCAAAGTAGCCTATCAACTTGCATTGCCACCAGCAATGTCTAGTGTCCGCGATGTCTTCCACGTGTCCTTACTGAAGAAGTACGTGAGAGACCCCTCACACATTCTTGTTGCAGACCCCCCAGATTTGACAGAAGACTTAACCTTCGAGGTGGTGCCAATCCAGCTCATTAGTAAAAAGGTACAACAACTTCGAAGGCGAGCTATCCATTATGTCAAGGTAGTCTGGAAAAGTCAGGACGTAGATGAAATTACTTGGGAAGAGGAGGATGCCATGCGACAAGAGTATCCCCATCTTTTCGACTCTAAAGGTACGTACAATTTCGGGGACGAAATTCTTTTAAGGGTGGGGGAATTGTGAGACCTACATGCAAATTTCGGGGACAAAATTTCTTTTAAGGGTGGTAGAGTTGTAAGAACCATGTTCTAAAATCGGGTCTAAACCATGGTTTTATGTGATGACAGGTGTTCCAATTATAACCGGACCGGAGGGCGAAGCCGGGTGATGAACCACTCAAAGTTCAGGTAAGAAAAACTGTAAAAAAATGCCTAAAAACTCATACCGGTGTCACTATATCGGTAGCAGTATAGTGCAACCGGTATGTGCCACCGGTATGGGCATATAATGCCCATAATGCCATACCAGCCTCACCATACCGGTTGCACTATGGTGCAACCGGTATGGGCCACCGGTATGGTATACCGGTTGGACTATACCGGTTTGAGTGAGTCTGGGGTCTCCAACCGGTATGTGCAACCGGTATGCCCGACTCGACGTAGAGACGGACTCCGGTGAGTGCGTCTCTCGGAATGGAAACTTGGAAAATTTTCCATTCCGAGGAAAAACCCTTCCATGGATGGTCTCCCTCTATTAATAGAGAAGGAGACACTCCATTGCTCCTTCTCAATACCCTGGCCGTTTGGAGAAGAACTGAGAAGGAGCAAGAAGGTGGAGGCCGCCCAGGAAGGAAGAGCACGCCGCCAACCGACAACGTCGGTAAGTGCTCTGTACTGTTAATAATGTTAGGAGATCGGATCGGAGCCACGAAGTGGCGCAATGATCCAAAAGGATTATAGTTTCCATTGTTCTTCTTCATTCGAATCTAACCTAAGTTTGATACGGTGTAGCCGAGATCCAAAGACCACTAGAGGGTTTGGACCTTAGTAAAGGGTAGGGGAAACCCTAGAGACCTAACTGCTAGCCAACAAGGAGGGGAGATCCGAGATCTCGCTCTCGGATCCAAACCGCGGGGTATACCGGATGGACTATAGGCCCAGCGGTATGGCCTTGCGGTATATACCGCAGGCACATACATGTCTCACTCAGTGAGATCTGAGTGAGACCGATATGTGCAACAGATATATACCGGTTGCACATACCGGTTGCAGTATGTGCAACCGGTATGGTGCCACCGGTATACATACCGGTGGCACATACCGGTCTCACCATAGTGAGACCGGTACCTGCAACCGGTATGGGTTTTCGAGCCTGGTTTGCTTGGCCAAACCTGGTTCCGACCCCTGAAACTTTAATAAATGAATTCTAACATAAGTATGTGGTTATGTAGGACCTGTAGACACTGTGAGTAAGCTCTCTGACGCACAACCGGATCAGTATCACGCGTCAGGTGAGGAACAAGACCCCAAACCTAAATAACTAATCAACAGTAAACCACTGTGATATATTTCTGTATTTGTAAATACATATTGTTTGATGTCTGTGCATTTCACATGTCATGTAGTTTCTTTCTTTTATCTTATTATAATCATGCATTTCATATGCTAGGATTGTTGTATGTTTAGGCATGTGTATATTTTCATTAGTGTGTGGAATGTGAAGGGGATGTGCCCTGGATATATCCACAGCTAACACTTTCCTCGTATCGCCCTTACCTTAGCAAACTCAGTGCGAATAGGGTATCAAGGGGAGGACGTGGGATTGTGGTTCTTCCTGCCCACCAGACTCGAGCCCTATCTCTATGTCGTAGGGGGTTGTGTTGGGGTAGGGTTATATAGTCTTTACCTTAGCGAACTTGGTGCGAATAGGGTATCAGGGGGAGGAGGTGGGATTGTGGTTCTTCCTGCCCGCCAGACTCGAGCCATATCTCTATGTCGCAGGGAGCCGTGCTGGGGTAAGGCTAATGATATTGTATTGACATCTAGGACTGGTTAGAAACGAAACCCACTTGCAAGCCCTTGCCAATAGGGATTTAGGTATTGGTACGATATGGGGTATCAGGGGGAGGACGTGGGATTGTGGTTCTTCTGCCCGCCAGACTTGAGTCCTATCTCCATACCGGAGTGAGTGATGTGGGGCAACAACAATAGTGTGGTAGGTGTCTGACTGTTGGGTGTGCTCACACTCTCGTGCATGGAGGTGCGGTAGCCGTCAAACCTTACCATAGCATATTTGCAAGTTATACCTAGCCCAAAATGTAATGTTATATCATGCATATTGTACTGTTGCATTGGTCTTGTACTTACTGAGCTAAGTTGTGAGCTCACCCAAATATATATATATATTTCTTTTCAGATCTTGATGCAGGGTATACGGTGGAGGACTTCATGACTGCTCCAGCTTACAGCACAGTGGCTACCCTGGACTCCCAGACAGTGGAGGACGAGCATAATGCGTCATGCGAGTGCTCGTTCTGTGTCTTTTCTCAGTGATAGGTTTATTTTCAGTTAAAGCTTTGTAATAATTACTATTTAAATTTTGATGGATGATGGAATAAGTTGGATATTTATTTAAATTACAATTTAGATCTCGGCTCATTTATTTATTTCCGCTGCTATGTAATATATCTCTGATTTTGTTAGACTGCTTGGGAATGATTGGTTGACACGGTCTATTGAGATCCTGGTGTGAACCGTGATTTAGAGCCGGTTCACTCACACTTCTGGTTTAGCCGGAATTGGGGTGTGACAGATTCTTCCCCAAGGTCTAAGATAAACTTATAAAGATGCATATGGACCACTTTGAGGAATTTTGTTTCTCAAGTTTTTGGTACCTAAATGGTTTTAGAAAGACCAAACACCATGATGAGTAATGGTTGAGAGTAAGTTAAATGTTTTGCTTGGTTTTCTTAAGGTTTCTTCCCCAAAGCCATACCTAAGTAAGAGAGCATGACTATGAATTATTTTGGGTACATTCCATTATAAAAATTCTGGATATGTATATGCTTTGCAAGTTTTTCCCAATCTTTAATGGTATAGGTGACTTATTGGACAGATTTGAGAAGTAATTAAATGTGGTTGTATGCACAGTCAAGAAATATAAAATGTGTTAGGTTTAGAATTGTATTCAAGGTAAAATTAAGGTGGAATGTTCTTTGAGGAAGAGGGGAATGATAATCTCAGTTTTAATTAGCATCTTGTGTTATGCTTCTAGGGAAGAAGATACCTAAGCAAACTTTGTTGGCAGCTCCAGAGTAACTCAAACTTGTGTTAAAATTCAGGTAAAGAATAAAGTGGTTGGATTACTACAGTAATATGTATTGAGTTTAGTTCTATGGTCATTGAAATGGTTTTAATGTCTATTATTGTAGATTGTAGGAATTAGTGCTCTACTGTAATTTCTTACCAAGTTCTAAGAGGAACTAAAGAAATATTTTGGTTACTTAAAGTCAGTAATTAGCTTCTTGTAATAGGCTATTATGTTCTATATATTTAGAGTGCATATGTAAATGTTATGTTTGATGCTTGTGCTCTGCTTTATGTAAATGAATGCTACAGTGAGAATACTATGGAAAAATCATGTGAAATATATTGCTTACAACTTTACGAGCACAAGTAAATACAAGATATATTGAATATGATGACAAATTGTTGAATGCAAGGAATGCCATGATGGAAATGCTTTTACAATTAATTCTATAGAATCTATACAAGTACCATGTTATTTGAAATGTTTTATGAATTTTTTTTTAAAGTCAAGCAAGACCTATTATAGCAAATGATATGATGAATGAATAACATGCATTATATTTTGTCTTTACATGTCAGAAAATTACTTATTGTTGATCACAGGTTGGCACTGAGAGGGGGGGGGTGAATCAGTGTCTTAAAAAATTCTTCTAAATAATCCTTTGAAGACAGACGCTGCCTTGAGCTAATGCTTTACTCACTAAGCACGACCACACAATCACTGAAGCACTACCACACACAGTCGTATGCACAACCACCTCACTACCACAAAGTGGCTAGGTCTACCATGTTGTGCATACCCATCCTGCAAGCCATTCCACGCACTTCACAATATATAGATAATCACATTTACAAGGCATCCACAACACAGAGGTATACGTGGTTCACCACCACAGTATGTGATGGCTAGTCCACGGAGTAATGCCCTACGGGCTCCGTATATACTCAAACTCAACTTTTAGCTGACTACACAGCAGGGAGTACATACACCCAGTTTACCCAGCATAAAACCAGGAGGGCACAGATGTGCTAATAATTCAAGTACTGAAGTACCAGTGCTCAGCACTCGTTGCACACACTACACTTAACCCGCACCCACGGGAAGCAGACAATATAGTTTTTGGGCTTATATCAATGCCCTACAATTTAATCCACACTAGCTAGGCATTCATCATTTATCACCTACAGCTAGCATACATTGAGTACAAGAAATAAACAATTAATTCATACAAGGTTAAGAAGCTTACAACCCTTGTCTGGCATTTTCTGGTACTCTGGGAGGACTCTGGGATGTCTCTGTAAAGCCTGGCATAGCCCTCAGGTCTACCGGAATCTTCAATGACGAATTTCAACCCCAAACCCTAGCCTCCCTTTCCATTTCACTTCCCCCTTTTCTTCAAAACATCAATACACCATTCAGTACTTCCAATGGCTCACTGTAGTCTCTGTTTTCTTCCTTGGCATTTTAACAAACACCTTGAGTGCATGCCTTTCCTAAGCTTTCACAATCACAATCACCATTAATGGCCAATCATTCTTCAAGGTCTTCAATAGACTCAATGGCATCTCACACAATCCATATAATGTAAATGAGAGAAAATAATCTTTCATATAAAATCAAATCGAAACCCTAGCTTGGTATTTCAGTCAAAACAAGAGAAGCTTCTTTTCCAAGCTCTCATTACCTCCATTAATGGCTCTCAATCATCCTCAAGCTTACAATGGACTCTCAATAACCTCATTGAAGGTTGGTGTATGTATTCAATGCATTAGAACTCACCGAAGCCTTCCAAGAGAGATTTTTCGCCAATAACCCGAGCCTCCACTGCGTTTTTTGTCCCAAAAACCTTTCCAATAGGTAGAGCATTCAAAACGAGTTCGGAGCAACTTGGAACGTCCGATTTGGACTCTGGATGGCCGAGATATGGCCATTATAGTTTCGGCCAATAGAATCATAACAAAGAGCATCTTTTGGAGAACTTTTCGTGCACCGCGCTACACAATAGCGCCGCCGTTCGCTGCGTTGTCGAAGTTGTGGTTGGTTCAGAGAGAATCTGAGAGAAGTGGCCGTCGGATCTGAGAAGAAAAGGCGGGATCGTCTTATTCCCGTCGGATCCGAATAAATAGCGTCAGCGAACCTCGGATTCGATTTCGACCACTGGATCGAGATCTTGAGCTGTCGTCATACCGTACGTGCGCCACATAGAATCACAGTTCTATTACCATGCATTGCGGACCATGGTTTTAACTTACGCCGACCCAATCAGATCATGCGCGCAAGAAAGAATCCAGACGCAACTTATGCGTCACACCTTAGCCCGCCTTCTTCTAGGCCGTCGGATAAGAATCTGAGCATCGTGGCTCATCCTTGGACGCAGATTTTGAATATTTTTCTTTTAATTGGACCAAAATACCCCTGTAAAACATGAAAAAGACCTCTGTAACTTTTAAGAGTTTTGTTAAACTTGCTACAGGGTCGATTTTCCAGAGAGGTTTTCTCTCTCCTGAAAAGTCGTCGAACACCTAGTGGGTAGGAGCACGGCATGCGGGAGAAGGAGCCAACGCGTGCGGCTTGCGGGAGAAAGTGCCAGCGCGCGCGGACTGTGCGCGATGGTGCCATGCGGGGTGCCATGCGTGCGGGCCTGCCTGCTGTGGTGCCATGCGGGCTGGCCTGCTTGGCCCGCCGTCCGAGTGCCATGCGGCCGGCCTCGCTTGGCCCGCCCTGCCGGGTGCCATGAGGCTGGCTCGTCGGGCCGGGCCGCCTTGGCCCTCGGCCAGGCTGGCTGCCTTGGCCCTCGGCCAAGCTGGCTGCCATGGTGCTCGGCCAGGCTGGCTGCCATGGTGGCATGCCACCTAGGTACAGTGGGTCCCACCCACATTTTTCTCTCTCCTCTTTCTCTCTCCTCTTTCTCTCTCTTCTGATTCTCTCTCTTCCTTCTCTCTCTTCTGATTCTCTCCATTCTTCATGCTTCAGAAGGTGTCCAACATAGTGATTAACACTGTCACATCACCTGTAACACTGTCACATCGCCTGTATCACTGCCATATCGCATGTATCACTGTCAGCTTGCATGTGGGGTCCACACTCTCTCTCTTCTCGCTAAACCAAGAATGGGACCCACTCTGGGACCCATACTTTCTCTTCATTTTCTCTCTCCTCTTTCTATCAGTATGTTGTCTATGTGGGTACTGTCCACATCACCAGTGGGGCCCACACACATTCTGTCACCTGTCGAAACTGTTGTTGCCCAGTCAACTCAATGCATACCTTCTCAATCACTCTCTAGAAGCTGCAGAATAATGTAGAACATGCCAAAGGCTTCATTGGCTCTGCCACTTGCACAAACACTATCTCTCCTCATTTCTCTCACTGTAAGCTCGTCAACACTGCCCACACAGTTAAGTTGCCAACAATGACAACACATGGCCAACACTTACATGACCAGATTACCTCAAGAATACTTATACATTATTAGTTATCCCACAATTTACAAGAGGACATGTGATAACAAGTTAAAACAGTATTAAAGAGGTTTCATTATCAAAGGTGAAATAGATTACAAGCAAATACAACAAGAATATATAAAAAGTGACAAGCATGTATTGTTACCCCAGAGACACAAGAAGGACATGAAAAGATGAGAAATAGAGATTCAAGCACTTTCCTGAACAAGATAAGACAAGTATGAATTGAAAAATATAAGAACATATTTGCATAGAAAGAAAAATCCTAGAAATAAGTCTAGGTATGCACGAGTATTATGAACAGCAAAATACAAGCATGAGTATTATGAACAGCAAAATACAATGACATGTTACATGGAAAGGAAAATCCTAGAAACCAGACTAGGTATGTTGGTAAGAAACAGAAACATCTCGTGAGCCAATCAAATGACAATAAACGAAAGCAGCCATTGAGTCAAACAAGTGGTAAAAAATGGAAGCATCCGGTGAGCCAATCAAGTGACAATAAAAAAAAAACCGTTGAGTCAAATAAGCGACAAGAAAAGGAAGCATCCGGTGAGCCAGACAAATGTCAAAAAACAAAAGCATCCGATGAATCAAACAAAAAACAAGAAACGGAAGCATCCGTTGAGTCCAGATATGTTAACAGATAGATAAATCATTAAAGAAAATAGTAGACTACAAGAAAAATAGTATGCAAGTCTAGTTAATTTATGAAATAGCCAAGTGTACAATAAGGCAAGAAATGTACATCCATTGAACCTAAGTCAACAGCTTGTAGTCAAGACAAGCAAGAACAGTGAAGGTAAGACAACAGTAATGATTAAGTCAATGAATCATAAAAATAGAAGTGAACTACAAGCAAATAAAAATACAGATCAGTTCATGGAACTATAGGAAAATGAGGAAGAACACATGAATGAAGATATGACCACGTTACGATAACTAGACAAGAAACAAGGATGTGAAAAACTAATAAGTAAATAACATATATGTATATAAGAATGTACAGAACAAAGATAGTTTGTTTTAATTCATGTTTATTATGATGTGAGTGCGTGTATTTCTGCCAAGTTATTAGCTATTCATGGAGCTTTAACTCATCCCAATGGATTTACATGTTTTACAGGTGATTACAACAAGTTAAAGAAGAAGGGACAAACAACAGATGGTAGTCCAGGAGGAAGTTTGGACCTCTTGGCTAATTAAAGTATTTTGATCATGAATGTATAAGATGTAACTTTAAATAGTTGATGTTTGATTGTGTGGGTAGTTGCTGTTTATATTAAGCCTACACCTTGGATGTAATTAAAGTTTTTTAGGTTCTCTTATGTAATAAGTAATGTTAGCCATTAGCTTATTAATGTTTCAGTTAAAACTTTTGTTGTATGTATAAATGAATGATTATTTTTCAAAGATGATGATGTTATAATAGGGTTTAAAAGATGAGATGATATGTGTTTGGATAAAAAAAAATTATAAGGTTTATCTAAGGTTTCAACTATAGTTAGTTTGACCATTGATTCATTTCCCTCACCTGGGAAGGGGATGCTACATTGGTAGTCCATTAACTCATAATGGCTTACGTTTGCTCTCTGGGATAAATCGTAAGCTGCTATATAAGACTCGAAGTCATATTTGGATAACTCCGGTCTCGGATTTAATCCCTTGGCTTTGTAGAATCTCCAAACATTGCTAACAGGAAAATCAGCCTTGTCAACTCGTCCAATGAAGAAAATTTTTTTATGCCTTTCGTTGACTGAGGATTTCTTTGTGCTTAAAATCTTAGGGGCATTTGCTCTCTTATTGAACTAATACCATCCCATGGGAACTCTCTCAGTGGATTCGGCCACCACTGCCTTATCCACATTCAAACTGAAAATACTTCTAAAAAGGTTGACTGAAGCTTTACGCTTGCGATGTTTAAAGAATATAATGAAAGCTACCATCTAGCACCAAGAATTTGGAAACATCTACCCTAGGGCAAGGCCATAAAATTTCAAAATCCAAACAATATCTATTAGAGAGGAAGTCAGAATCTGGAGACCAACATCTCCTCGTAGATGGAGATCTTTTTGAAACTGGGGTTACAAGGTGGCTCCTGTCTGCCAGGAAGACTGCAAACATATCGCTCAAGAATCGAGTACTTTTTTCCATGAAGGTCTAAAGAAATCTAGGTTAGGTCAAATCGATTTGTAGCATAGGCAAACTCATGCATGGTAGGACCGAATGCAATCACAATAGCTGAGCTACTCCCAACTACTGCTTAGCCCTCGGGAGGTTCTCCCATCGAATAGTTTTACTAGAGACGGCAATGGTGGGCAAACCAAACTCTTGTTCGGGTTTCTCACGGATAGGAGAAGAAGACATGATGAAAAGCAATGGAAAAGAAAGGAAGAACTTACTATTTTACTCATGGTTGCAGAAGTCGATAAGTGCTTAAGTTGCAAAGCACGTTCTTTGCAAGCGGAAGGAAAAATATAAAGCTTAGAGATGAAGTAACTCCAAAAATATCATGCCTGCCATTCATAAGTTTGCAAGGGACGGACCTCATTGGATTTCAAACACTTAGAAGCCAAGGGCAATCATGAGAGCCATCAAATCATGCTTGGGAATTGCACACTTTCAAAATCACATTGTAGACGACTTCAAAAAACACTCACCACTCACCGCGAGTACAATGCACCTCAGGCTCTCAATGGCTTAATTCAAAGAATCGCAGCACATGTGTCGCCTCATTCCTGACAAATGAGTATTTTAGAAAAAGAAAGGGATCATACTTTACATGTGGCATCACCCCACTGCTCAATGGATCCCTATGACATTTAACTCAGGTTTGCACTTCTTGTGAAATCTTAGATTCGTGCCTTGTAAAGTTTTTCAAAAAGCAACCGTCGTTTCAGTAATCAAGGACAATGATGGTTGTATAATTGCAGACTTCAAATCAAAGCACAACTCTGATAAAGCATTTAGACAACTTGCAAGCAATTGTTGAAGTCGGTCAAATAAGCATCAGTACTACAACTCGTATTAGGGTTGCTCCCTTACATTTTATAAATATGAAAAAGCAACGGGCAACTATTAATACTATGTCCACTAATGATGGGGCGACACATGTCCCCAAACCCGGGGGGATCCATATCACACCACGTATCATACATGTGGTGGCCTACATTCAAGTAGCAGTTTTCCTAATATGGTTATCAACCGCTCTCCAACTAAATCGAAAATTTTGGACCACTTCAGCCAGTTGCACTCATCTATATATACTCACAAGCACGAAGGTATTAGGACGGATAATCTGCTATCCAAACTCTTACTCAAATCTTACCCCACTCTCAAAGAAGTATTTTTTTTTTTATACTTCATACTGTTTGTACTGAAAATTGACTTAATCATCGAAGTGACCACTGGATTCCCCAATCCACCTCACCGTGAGTTTAACTTTGATTTCAGGATCACATCCATAACTCGACTATAACCGAAAACAAGTCAGTTACTACATGGTCAACTCGAATACAACATCAACAACTTGGTCGTACCGTTTACAACTCGACCAACAAGGCCTCCAAGTCAGCTAGACCAATTTTCAACAACAAGAAGAAGAGAATGTTAAATCTGGATAGAATCAAAGTGTAAACCCAGAAATTCATGGAAGCTTAAAGCTTTGAATAGTTGCAGAAATGTTGGCAAGAGCTTGGAAGGAACTGTAATCGTGATTCGAAGTTTACATTAAGGTAAGCAAGTCCTTCTTTCCTTCAATAATTTATCTTAGCCCAAGCATGTTAAAATCCATAGAAGATTATGTGGGTTGCAGACCTCGTATGAATTATTAATGGCAAAAATTTAGAGAAAATGAAAAAGCAACGAGATAAAATCTCAAAAGATAAAATCTCATAAATAACGAATGTGACCTTGATAAAGGGATGAGATTATACAACAAAATAAAATTGAAGTTGGGGTTTTTGTAAATAGAGGTATTGATTGGGTTATTTTATAATTAGAGGTCTAAGTGCAGGGCATACTTGGTTAGATGACAGCTATTATTGGCCAAGTACTTGCATTAATCCCTATTGATTGGGTTATTTTATAAATAGAGGTACTGATTGGGTTATTTTATAAATAGAGGTTTAAGTGAAGGGCATACGTGGTACTTAAATTAGAAGGGTATCAAATAAAAATGGTAGTCTATCTCATGCAAGCATATGCATAAAAAGAATTAAAGGACAAAATGGTTTTCATGTATTAACGGTACCAAGGAAATATGGCTCTATTTTTCATGCAAGTGTTCTTTAAAAGATGAATAAGGGCATTATAGTCTTTTCACATATTAATTAGAAAAACAACACAAAAATTTAAATAGCTAGAGATTCCATAGGAATTCATTTTGCTGAATTCGTTGGCAAGAAAGAGTGAAGGAGTGAGTTTTGAAATAAAAACTTGAAATCAAGAATAGGAAATGAGATTGTTGAAAGTCTGTTCTAAAGGAAAAATCTAAAATTTGGGAGTTCTAGATGTTGAAACTGAATCTGAACAGGAAGGAGAGAATGTTAAATCTGGACTGAATCAAAGAGTAAACCCAGAAAAAGAGTAAACCCAGAAATTCGTGGAAACTTAAAGCTTTGAATAGTTGCAGAAATTTTGGAAAGAACTTGGAAGGAACTGAAATCGTGATTCAAAGTTTGCATTAAGGTAAGCAAGTCCTTCTTACCTTCAATGATTTATCTTAGCCCAAGCAAGTTAGAATCCATGGAAGTTTATGTAGGTTGCAGACATCGTATGAACCATTAATGGTAGAAATTTAGAGAAAATGAAGAAGCAATGAGATAAAATCTCATAAATAATGAATGTGACCCTGATGAAGGGATGAGATAATACAATGAAATAAAATTGAAACTGGGATTTTAGACTGATGTTTAGGGACCTAAACCTGAGGTTGAAGATGGGTGAAGAAGGAACCCCTTCACCCAACCTACCTGAAAATCTGACTTGTGTCTGTCCGGATGCAAAACCCAAACGGTCCAAACGGACCGGATAGACCTAGTTCATGCGATAGCACACTTCTCGAATGGTTCTCTACAGAGGGACTGAGATCCGAACGCATGTCCAGACAAACATTTTCAAACCGCACCTTTGTGTCCGCATGATCTTAGCTACAATTTTATTTCTGAAAGTATTTTGGTGTTTTCTTTTTCCTACCTTTTAAGGCATGGACTAAGGACCCTAGGGAACATTTTTACAGACCTTCCACATGTTACTACACATGAGTAGGAACTAATTTGGGTTATAAATGGGATTGATTATAGGTGATCAATTGAAAGAATTAATACAACCCTCAAAGGAGCAATAATTTACGAGATAAGAAAAAGGTGAGAGACTTCATTTCTATTGTAGTAGATATGTTATATGTGGTATGGTTTAGTATGCATGTATGAAATGAAATGCTTGAATTATGATAAAGGATATGCATCTTCCCTATTATACCAATGGTGCTTTAATCACGATGATATGTAAAGGACAAGAAGGATTATGTATTATGAAAAGAGGAACTTATACAATGGACCTATAAATGAAGATAATGTTATGCAAGCATGAGAAAGACAAAACAGTAAGCATGTTTATGAAATGAGAAACATGAACATGAATGCTAAGAAAACGTAAAGGTACAGAAGACAAGATGTAAGTTACCCATGAGTTTGAAGTGCAAATACTAAGAATGTAACAGACATAGTAGTAAGTAAAAGTAGAAGCACTGTGAGGTAAAAGACCAATGGAAAACGGCATTGGTGAACCAATAGATAGTGGAAATAATAAGCGAATGTAGAGAGGCCTTGTGAGATAAAAGACCAATAGTTCAGCATTGGTAAACCAATAGACAGTGGAAGTAATAAGTAAAAGTAGAGACACTGTGAGGTAAGACCAATGGAGCGGCATTAGTGAACTAATAAACAGTGGAAATAGTAAGTAAATGTATAGAGGCACTATAAGACAAAGGACCAGTGTTGCGATACTGATGAGTCAAAAGATAGTGAAACAGTAAAATTAAAGAACAAAGCATGAGAGTATCTAAGTGAAAAAGAAATACTAACCAGAGACACAGAAAGTGAAGGAAGAAACATAACAAGTTTAAGTGAAATCAGTGAACTATTTTTTTCATGACTAATTATGTTTTTATGAAGCATGCATTACGATATGGTATGATTTACAGTATGAATGTTTGTAACGCCAATGGTAATGATTTTCTTCGCTGAGCCAGTGGGCTCATCCCTTTATGTTGAATGCTTTTCAGGTGAGGAGCAGGAACTTCTGCTTTGAATAGGCAAGCACGATGAAGTTGGTTATCCCGTTGAATAGATAATTTTTTTGCTAGTTTAGCACTTGTAAAAAAAAAATTTGTTGGGCAAGCAAGATATGTTTGGTTCATTTATGTATTTAAGTTTAGATTATGTAAGTAAGCTCAATTTGCCACCAAATACTTAAATGATTAGTAAGTTTTTATGTTAAAGAAAGTCTTCCGCTGCAATTTATGTTATGAGATATGAATGGACAAATGATAACAGATGGCTTTTTGCTACCCACCTCATTTATTGTAATAGATCTGATGGATGTTTAAGTTGTAACGCCCTTGAAATATGAATCTCATCTAGACCTGGTTTGGGGGCGTTACACTTACCCCTACTGAAGGACCACAAACCCTTCGACGGCTGCTTCCATTTGTGGGTGTAGGCGACAACGCAGCTCAAAAAACCCATGCTCCAAAATTCTATGGTCGAAAGTGAATAGAAAATATTTAAGTGCATGTATGAAAGTACACATAGACATTGATTCCAAGCTTCACTGAATGCAGAATAAAGGCTGATAGTCGAAAGTGGTTTTAAAGTGTATTCATGTGCAGATGAATGTACATATACATTGATTCCAAACTTTATCGAATAACTGAAAAAATGGTGAACAAAAGCACCATTAGTATTTGATTCAAAGGTTTTTAGCTATTATTATTGTTGAATGTCGTCCTTAGTAGGACTCTCTCATATATGATGTGTTTTTAGTTTATTTGTTTCCTTTGTGAACTAGGACTCTAACTCTTTATGTCCTTATTACTTAGACTACTAGTCTCTCTAGGATTCCTAGTGTCTCTTAGTTTGTAACCTCTTTCTTACAGTGGGAGAATGAGAACTCTCACCTTTCTTCTGATTCAACATGGTATCAGAGCCCTAGAACTATCGTCCCTTTGTTCTGGGCGGTACCCTCAACCCCACATAAACCCATCGATCTCCCTCACCTCCTCTCCTTTTCCCCTGAAACTCTGAAGGAGAGTTCCCTAACCCTAGGCGACTTGAATCCCAAGTTCTTACCTGGTGAAACCATCTATGCTGAAAGAACCAAGCCTCGAAGCACTGCTGAACCTGCAACTACAGCCTGGTCATATTCCTAGAACTCGATATGATCCCTTTGGCTTCATATTTGACTGAATATGATGTGCAATCAATAGGTATATGAGTTAGCAATCTTCCCTCAAAGTTTCAGCTCCAACCGACCTGATTTGAGGAAGTTCTTCTTCCTTCAACCAACTCTGGTTTCCGCTGTCTGCTTCGGTTTTTTTCTGTCGTGAGGATGAAGACTGCTTAATTGTTTTGAAAGGGTAAAGTTATATTATAACTTTCTTTCCAGATTTGCCCTTAAATAAATAGTTTGTTTCCAGTTTTATCTTAAGGGATCCTAAAGGTCTGTTTGTTTCCTCCACAGTTGTTAAATTCTGATTATTTATAATTCTACCACTAATAGTATCCTTCACTGGTTGAGTTTTTAACTTATTAACGTTTCTACCACAAGGGCCTGTTTGGTTATGTAAGGGAAAACTTCAACATTATTCTTGATTGTTTTGTTTGAAATTATTTTTACATAACCAAATCAAGATTATTTCTTCTTGTGATTACAATGTCTTCTGATATAACATCTCGCCGGAATGGATTTTTATAAGATGGAAAATCTCACCATTCCAACAAATACCACAAAACTTGATGGTGGTAACTATCAAATGTGGTTTCGTGCCACACAACTTTCTATCACTGCTCGAGGATTATCTGGCTATCTCACAGGAGCCAAAACTAAGCCCATTACTGAAGATGCTACTCTAGACAAATGGAACGCTGAGAATTCCTTAGTAATGCAATATCTCCTTAATTCCATGCAACCTGCCATAGCCGAGGGATACCTCTTATTGGATCTTCTGCACGATCCGGAAGTCTCGCAAAGGACACATATTCCCGGGTTGGGAATGATGCCTTAATTTATGCTCTCGCAAAAAAGGTTCATGAAACTACTCAAAAAGCGTATCTCAATATTATACTCAGTTGAGGAGTCATTGGCAGGCCATTGACTTTTATGACTCCATACATGCCAAGAGTGAAGAAGATGTTACATTGTTTAAGAAACGGGAAGAAAAGTACAGAGTCTATACCTTTCTGGCAAGATTGAATGTTGAGCTTGATCCTATTCGCTCACAAATCCTTAGTAAGGATCCTTTCCCTACTCTAGAGCAGGCATATGCTATGGTTCAACTTGAAGACCAAAGGAGAGCTACTATGTTATTACCCTCTGTTCCTGATAGGTCTGCTCTCCAGACATCTACTACACCTCCTAAGGGCCCTGCAACATCCAGAGATACAATAAAATGTGAGCATTGTGGTAAACTCTGGCACACTAAAGATACATGCTGGAAACTCCATGGGAAACCAGCAGACTTTGAAGCCAAGCGACGTGATAAACTTATGCAAAAAAATAAGCCTTTTAAGGGTTCCCAGGCACATCAGACTGAAGCTCATCAGGTTGCTGATCCCACAGTTCCACCGCAAGACAATCAGATCCTTCAGGCACTCGGTCGTTTGCTCCAGCCACCCCCTGTTGCTACTTCCGGACCGCCATCTGTTATTGCTCCTACTTCCACCACTCCAGGCTCTCACCTTTCCCATTCAGGTATGTGTTTCAGTGGACACTGTGCGTCAATGGTCTCTAATCCTTGGATTATTGACTCTGGTGCCACGGACCACATGACCGGTAACCATAGCCTCTTTCATCAGTACTTCCCTAATCCTAAACTTAATAATGTTCGTGTGGCGGATGGGACTCTCTCCTCTGTATCAGGGAAAGGTTCCATCCAATGCACTCCTTCTCTAACTTTGCAGTCTGTTCTTCATGTTCCGAAATTTAATATCAACCTTATGTCTATTAGTCGTATTACCTCTGCTCTAAACTGTAAAGTGACATTTTTTCCTTCTTATTGTCTGTTTCAGGATCTGGAAACAGAGAGGACGATTGGATGTGGTAAGATTTAGGGTGGTCTGTATTTGCTTGAGGTAAGTATCCCATGGTCAGTTTCAGCTTCCCCAAACCCAGTACATCAACTCTATTCGGCATCCTCCGATCTCCAACGATGGCACCAACGGCTCGGGCATCCCTCATTTAATGTTTTAGCAAGTCTTTTTCCCTCTTTAGCAAATAAATGTAAACGAGACGAGTTTTTTTGCGAAGCTTGTATTCTAGCTAAGCAGACTCGTTCTTCGTATAGTCTTACCTCTAAACGCAGTAGTACTGCCTTCCATCTAGTTCATTCTGATGTTTGGGGACCAGCCAGAACTAATTCCATTACTGGTCACCGTTGGTTTGTTACATTTATCGATTGTTATTCTAGAACCACTTGGGTTTACCTCTTACATAATAAAAGTAAAGTATTCCAGTCCTTTCGTCAGTTTCACCAAATGATTAAGACTCAATTTCAAGCTTCTTTAAAGATTCTCAGGAGTGACAATGGCCGAGAATACATGGATGGAGAGTTTCAACATTATCTGGCGGATAATGGTATTTTGCACCAGACAAGTTGTGTTGATACTCCTGGTCAGAATGGGGTGGCTGAAAGAAAGAATCGCCATCTCCTTGAAGTAGCTTGTGCGTTGATGTTTGCCCGCAATGTGCCACCACAATATTGGAGTGATGCTATCCTTACCTCAGCCTACCTTATCAACCGTGTTCCAACCCCAGTCTAGGATCATAACTCTCCTTTACAGCTTCTTCTCCGTGATGCCTCCCGTACTATTCCTCTTAAGATCTTTGGCTGCGTGTGCTATGTGCGCAATCATCGATCTCCAGGAAAGCTTGAACCACGTGGTTTTCGTTGTCTTTTCTTAGGATATTCTCCGACCCAGAAAGGCTATAAATGTTTCCATCCTCTCACCCGTCGCACTTTCGTCTCCATGGATGTTATCTTTTATGAGCACCTCCCTTACTACCCAGCGTCCCATCTTCAGGGGGAGCCTAATCTTCAAGAAGATAGGCTTATCATCACACCTATGCCCTCTCCCCTTCCATTTCAGGGGGAGACATCACCTCCTCCTGAGCCTTCACTTGAGCATACATCACCTTCTATTGGACCTTCTCCTGAACACTCTACTGAACAAATTCCCATGGAGACCCCTCGCCTTCAAGTATACAGTCGTACTAGACTCAAGCAGGGAAGGACCACCAACATCAACGCACCTACACACATCCCTTCGTCAGCTCTGGCTCCAGAAACTGTTTCAGAACATGAGATCCTTCAGTCTGGTAATATTCTTCCCTCTGAGTCAGATTTACCTATTGCCCTTCGTAAAGGCACTAGGTCCTGTACTCAGCATCCTATATCTCAGTATGTTTCTTATAAATCATTGACTCCTTCATATCTTGCTTTTGTCTCTAGTTTGTCTTCTGTGTCTATTCCCAAACATTGGCAGGATGCAATTGCAGATGAGAGATGGAAGGCAGCCATGGTAGAAGAAATGACTGCCCTAAAAAAATGAGACATGGGACCTAGTTGAACTTCCACCAGGGAAGAAGACTGTTGGGTGTAAGTGGATCTTCACTGTAAAGCAGAAAGAAGATGGGTCTGTAAACAGATACAAGGCCAGATTAGTTGCTCGTGGATTCACACAGACTTTTGGAATCGATTATCAGGAAACCTTTGCCCCAGTAGCAAAAAATGACTACTATCCATGTCATTTTAGCCTGTGCAGTACACTTTGATTGGGATCTACAACAGTTGGACGTCAAGAATGCATTTCTTCATGGGGAGTTAGCAGAAGAAGTGTACATGGATGTTCCTCCAGGCTTTATCTCATCAGCCATTGAAGGAAAAGTATGTAAGCTGAAACGATCTCTCTATCGACTTAAGCAATCCCCTAGGGCATGGTTTGGGAGATTTCACAGAGCTATGACTTCTGTAGGCTACAAACAAAGCAATGCTGATCATACATTGTTCATTAAGCAGAGGGAGGGAAAAATTACTATTCTTATAGTATATGTTGATGATATTGTGATTACTAGTAGTGATGATGAAGAAATTAGACAGTTAAAGATCTTCTTGGGAAAGGAGTTTGAAGTCAAAGACCTAGGAAAACTGAGATATTTCCTTGGGATTGAGGTTGCTCGCTCCACCAGAGGTATCTATTTGTCTCAGAGGAAGTATATACTTGATCTTCTCTCAGAAACAGGTCTCTTAGGATGTCGGCCTTGTGAAACACCAATTGACCCTAATGTCAAATTGCAAGAAAAGACCGGTACACCAGTTGACAAGGAACAATACCAACGACTAGTTGGAAAGTTGATATATCTGGCTCATACTCGACCTGATATTGCTTTTGCAGTGAGCTTGGTGAGCCAATTTATGCATGACCCTTATACTTCTCATATGGATGTTGTTCTACGCATTTTGCACTATCTCAAATCTGCTCCTGGAAGAGGAATCCTACTGACCTCTCAGGGTCATCTCAGAGTTGATGCCTACACTGATGCAGACTGGGCAGGAAATCCAGATAGAAAATCGACTTCGGGATATTGTACTGTATTGGAGGGAACCTAGTGACTTGACGCAGTAAGAAGCAGAATGTAGTTGCCCGTTCAAGTGCAGAGGCTGAGTTTAGAGCCATGGCTCAGGGTATATGTGAGTTGTTATGGTTGCAAGGATTACTCAAGGATCTGAGAATCCATACCACCCAGCTTATGAGGTTATTTTGTGACAATAAGGCTCCAATCAGTATTGCTCAAAATCCAGTACAACATGATAGAACCAAGCATGTGGAAATTGATCGTCACTTTATCAAGGAAAAATTGGATAGTGGATAAATCTGTGTTCCATATGTTCAGTCCAGTGATCAAGTGGCAGACATCTTTACAAAAGGACTCCCAGCAAAGCAATTTCATCTATTATTATCCAAGTTGTGCATGGCTGATATATATGCACCAACTTGAGGGGGAGTGTTGAATGTCGTCCTTAGTAGGACTCTCTCATATATGATGTGTTTTTAGTTTATTTGTTTCCTTTGTGAACTAGGACTCTAACTCTTTATGTCCTTATTACTTAGACTACTAGTCTCTCTAGGATTCCTAGTGTCTCTTAGTTTGTAACCTCTTTCTTATAAATAAAAACTGGGCAGTGGGAGAATGAGAACTCTCACCTTTCTTCTGATTCAACAATTATCTAAGATGGTTTGTACTGGAATGTATTAATGCTGCCTTTTTATCTTCGGAGTGCAGATCTCAAGAACTTAGGAGGAAGTCAACGAAACTTCCATATATCAGGTCAGACTCTAATTCGTATGATTGTTGCACCAAAATATAATAATTCATATGATTGAAAAAAAATTGTGTTCAGAAAGACGAGGGAGCAATGAACCACTAAAAAAAAGTATATAAACAAACCAGTATTCTCTGTTTTTAGACACCATCAATCCAAAACAGTGTAATTGAATGTACTGATGAAAGCCAGACCACTAATGCTCACATGTTATTTAAAAACAGGATCAGATAGAGCCTTATCAGTATAAAAAATAAAAATAAAAATAAAAAATGAAAGCCAGACCAGAAAAGCTACAATGTACAAGATAAGCAACAAAGTCAGGTAAAAGACTTCGTAAATGTGGGAGGCAAGAGATTGGGCAGTTTAGTTGTAGAGAGATGTTCAGCCACATAATGTGGGTAATATGACAACTGACATAGCAAACATAACAATCTGAAAGAGTATGACAATTGGTATATCAAACACCAGAAAAGTAGTCACACCTGATATTGAAACTTAGATGACTAAAGGAATACTAAGTGCCCGGGTGTGGACATGTGGTCATGATTCTCCAAACATTCATTAGTCTTCCTTTTTTTTTTCTACCTTCCTCTCTTTATTGTCTTCCTTGATTTTATCATACTTTAGGATTTAACTAACTTCACTTAAGCAGCTACATTCCCATGACCAGTTTAGCACATTTGATCAAACTAATCCAAAGCTTCATTCTACTTTGCTTTAGATGACATTAGTAGGTAAGTTCTGCCATTCTCATTTTACTATACATGTATGCACTATTCAACTATTTTAGACATGAAACTGTTTCGAATTCAGACTTGATGACAAAAAATGATCCCTATAAAAAAAACAGCACTGAAACTAAGATTACAGTAATCAGCTTTCTATTTTTCAACTTTTGTCTTGTGACTACCATACAAACACATAATGATGGACTACAATTCAGTATGGTATGAATGATGGACTATAATTCAGTATGGTATGAAGAAGCAAAATGAAATTTAACTAACATAATCACAACCTGACCATATGTAGAAGCCCACTTGTAGGAGGATAAGACAATGTGGGATCTGAACTTGTATACCATCTACAGCATAAATACCATGATTTTCATACCCTCCAAGTATAAATTTCAATGGCTTGGTTGAAGAATAGTTCTTGGTTCAGAAAACGCAAACCAGTTCTGCAGCTTCTGCTCTTACAAATTGACAAGCACTTGCATGAGGCAGACCCTTATCGACCTTCTATCAAAGAAACCGTTACCTCATTCAAGGAGCAACTTGGTGGTCCCCAAGAAGATGACTCTATGCTAGAAAGACTTCTCTTTATAAAGCCAGCTGGTCGTTTAGGACTTGGAAGAGTTGCAATTTCACTAGCTAGCATCACAAGAACTGATGCCACGGTGGGTCGATCTATGGCATCTTCCTGAACGCATAAGAGGCCCACATGGATAGATTTCAACACCTCAGAGGAATTGCATGTTTCTTTTAATGATGGGTCCATTAAGTCCAATCCTGTGCCTTCTTTCCACAATCTCCAAACCTGGACAATTTTCAGTCTATGCTTACAAATGAAGACAATATGAAGCACCAAACTTTTTGAAAGGATGAGATTTTCTTTTTCTTTTTTTACTTACATGACCTGGAAAGCTCAAAGAGTGTTCAGAGTCATAAAAGCTAGCATTCTTATTTCCACTAATGATCTCAAGCACGATGATACCTAAGCTGTAGACATCAGATATCACTGAGAAGAGTCCATCTAATGCATATTCTGGAGACATATAACCACTGCACGCCAATCTTAACAAAATTAGACAAGTATTTCAATACGTAGTTTCTGGAAACTGAAAAGTGTTTGCTCATTCATTGTTGAAATTTTTGACTTGTACAAAGGGGAACGGGGGTTAGCGAGGCTTAATATATCAGTTAGATTTAGATGAGAAAACTTACTATGTACCAACTACTCGTTTTGTATTTGCTTGAGTCTGATCGCCACCGAAAATTCTTGCCATACCAAAATCTGATATTTTGGGTTTCATCTCTTCATCCAAGAGAATGTTGCTAGTTTTCAAATCCCTGTGAATGATCCTCAATCTAGAGTCCTGGTGTAGATAGAGAAGCCCTCTAGCGATGCCCAAGATGATGCTAAAGCGCTTTTCCCAATTCAATAAAGAGCTTCTAGTTTCATCTGTCATTGATCAGAGATGAATGCTTAAAGTTAATCATCACTGACATCATGTCCAGAAATCTGATCTGGAATATTGGATCTTGATAATTATTATACGAATCATGAATTCTATGTTGACTAGTAGAATCTCAAGGAAAGGAGCTAACCAAAGATAAAGGAGTCCAAGCTCCTGTTAGGCATGTATTCATAGATTAGCATCTTCTCATCTCCATGAATGCAATAACCTAAAAGCTTAACAAGATTCCTGTGTTGTAACTTGGCAATTAGCATAACCTCATTCTTGAATTCTTCTATTCCCTGTTGAGAAGTCTTAGCTAGCCTCTTCACTGCTATTCTGTGCCCTCCAGGTAAATTACCCTGGGAAACAGATCATCATCGTAGTTAAAATTTTGATCTTTTCAATTGTAATTGTAGAATTAATAACCAGCTAGAAAACCAAGGGATTAAATTTTTCTAATCAGGGAAAGTCTTACCCTGTATACAGGCCCAAAGCCTCCTTGTCCCAGCTTATTTGATTCTGCAAAGTTACTGGTTGCAACTTCTATGAATTCAAAACTCAAAAGTGGTATGTCAATGACTTCATTTTCTTCTTCTTTAAAATTAGCTGCATCCAATATTAGTTTTGCAGAGGAGAAAGTAACTCCTAGTGAACCTGAACAATGGAGGAACGTGGAAGTTTTAAGTTATATCCACTAAAATGCAACATCTTGCGTCAGAGTGCTCAAAAAGAGAAGGGGGGGGAGAGAATGTGTCTATTGTACAATCCATCTGGTTCCACAGTTGAATCGCTTCAGCAAGGAGATATCCAGGGGCGAAAATCAGCACCGTCAGTTATTATAAACCATTTGATCTAGTTTATCTGGAGTTCTGGAGCCATTTTTTTAAGCCATCCAAAGGAATATTATAAAAAAAAATTAAAAAAATAAATAAATGGAAACAGATCGATATCCAACCATATTGACTTCTTGAACTGTAGGACTCTTAGATGGAATCCATCAAGTGTTGGGCTCAAAACCTCCCAGCTGGTTTTGTGTCCCATCTTTTGCTTAAAGACAGTCATCTAGAGGATAAGTTCTCAGGCTCCAGACATTCCTATTAGAAATTGCTTAACTCTTATTGATCAAAAATCTATTTCACCTTTTCTCTCAATTAGCCACCTCATTAACAAGCCCAAGAATAAAATTCCTGTAACAAAGATCACTACAGCAATGACAGGAAACCATTGCCTCTCACGTGTAGAACCCCCTGCACATGGAACAAAACAGAAGGCAACATTCAATTATCATAATATTGAAGTTGGGTGGCACCCATCATTTCTGCATTCCTAGGCACAATGAATTGATACCTTTGCAATAAAAAAATTTTATTTGCTACACATTATATGCATGTAGTGGAGGTTGTAAAGACCCACCACTGAACAGTCCTTTGAGATTCCAATGACCAATCCATGGATTAATTTGGACAATGCTATTGGTTTCCTGAAATGCATGTATAAATGTTTCCATCTGGTACAAGTCAACAGTGAATTGTTGAAATCAATCAGTTATATTGTTTTTGTCATTAGTTATCTCTCAAATGGTACTAGATGTTGATTTGCATTCATTGACAACCTTACATATCACTGATTATATGCATACTTTGCCTAGGGAAACTTTGGTTCCAAATACTCAAAGATTCTAGGCTTCTTTTATACAATTTTAGTGTGTCAACATTTACCTCAAAGATCAGTTATTTTGTATGAATCACCAAAACTTCTTGTATTCTCTTCACTAGTTCACTTCCAATAAGAAAAATGAAGAAGAAAGAATCTAAGTAATCTAAACCTCAACTCACTAAAGTTGCTATCAGGTAAAACTTGGCAAGTTGAATAAAGAATTAGGATCAAGTAAATCAAATATGAATGTAATTATAAGGGATGATTGTGAAAAGAAAGACCAACTCCCCACCCCCCGAAAAAAATTGGCTGATTTTCATATTATCTGTGTGAGTTCTCTAGTAAAAAACTGAAGTACAAGAGGAATGGGCATGATTCCAGTGGATTAGCTCTTCTTGTGAACTAGAATTCTTGACTGGATACTTTTCATTGATCCCTTGCGACGAGGAAAAAATGTCTCATATTAAAAAGTATTTATTTCTTATTTTGTTTTCAACTTTATACTTCATGTATAAATAAAAAAAAAGGGCAACAATCCCACTACCAGCCCCAAGAACCACCTCTTCTTCTTTTTTCTTTTCCCTCCTTTGTAAGACTGGAGTGGAATTAATCCAAAGCATATCATTATCTTCTTCTGCTTGCACTGGTACAGGAAATGGTTCAATATGGTCTGACAACATTTGAATAAGAGGAACAACAAATAATATTAGTTCTATAGACAAAAAGAACTTACACAATTTAGATCCTGTGACACGTACATACAGATCATGGCTCAGGCTGTTGTCGTCTCGAATATCAACCAACTCACCAGACCAAATGAAACAAGAGAAGTTACTACCACCCACATCAACGTAGGCATAAGCACTACAATGGCAGCTATTTAGGCATTCAGCTTTGCAGTCCTCTGCACTTGCAGATCCTAACCACAATGTAGATCTTGTTATGTTTACATTTTCCACAAGCAGGAAGCTGTCCTGTGATCCACATTGTAAGGGCGTCTTTCTCTGGCACCCATATGTAAAATCACCCAATTCCCAGTCCTGGAGTGATGAGGGCAAGAACCCCGGTAAGCACTTACACTTTGGCAATTTGTAGACGTTGCATATACTGTAAGCCCCACAGGCAGCATAAACACTGCACCGTTCAGTTGGTTGTGACCAAATTACAGTCCACTGCTGACTTGTATTCAACCACGTGTACAAATTCAGCTGGCCTGATGTTTCCATCACAAGCCTTGACATGGTCATCGAAGAGGAAAATTCCAAGTAAACAGCTTCCTCTGTCTTGACTATGTGTGGAAAGAAATTCTCTTGTTCAGGGATATTGACCAACATAAGTGGCTGCCCAGTGGTTTTAGGCCATATGAAGAACTGATTCAATGCTTTTGTGTCAACTCCAAATGTGTAACGTCCTAAAGCTGGGTCATCCATATTTTTCCACGAGCTAAGGGCCCGTTTGATAAAACTTCTGCTTCTGGATTCTGGATTCTGGATTTTGGATTCTGGTTCAAATTTGGATTCTACTCCTAGCTACTCTAGGATTATTTTGGAGTAGAAACTTGTTTGATAACGCAATTCTGAAATGGATTTTAGAGCATCTTTGGATTAGAAACATGTTTGATAACACACTATCCCTCCAATCGAAGTCTAGAAAAACAGTCGTAGTAGTGGTGGTGGGCGGTGGTGTTGGTGGTGGTGGTGGAGGCGGCGGTGGTGGTGTTGGTGGTGGTGGTAAAGGTGGCGGCGATGGTGGTGGTAGTGGTGGCGGTGGTGGTGGTTGTGGTGGTGGTGGTGGTTGTGGTGGTAGTGGTGGTGGTGGGTGGTGGGCGGTGGTGTTGGTGGTGGTGGTGGAGGCGGCGGCGGTGGTGGTGTTGGTGGTGGTGGTAGAGGTGGCGGCGGCGGCGGTGGTGGTGGTAGTGGCAGTGGTGGTGGTGGTTGTGGTGGTGGTGATTGTGGTGGTGGTGGTGGTGGGGGTGGGCGATGGTGTTGGTGGTGGTGGTGGAGGCGGCGGTGGTGGTGGTGGTGGCGGTGGTGGTAGAGGTGGCGGCGGCGGTGGTGGTGGTGGTGGCGGCGGTGGTGGTGGTGGTGGTGGTGGTGGTGGTGGGTGGTGGGCGGTGGCGTTGGTGGTGGTGGTGGAGGCGGCGGCGTTGGTGGTGGTGGTGGTGGTAGAGGTGGCGGCGACGGTGGTGGTGGTGGTGGCGGTGGTGGTGGTTGTGGTGGTGGTGGTGGTGGTCAAGTGATAGTCATGTGAGTGTTGACTCTTTTTTTTCTCTTAAAAAGTTGATCCAACAGCTTGGAGCAAGTATTTATGACTCCAAAATTTTGGATTCTGGAGTCATTCTGAATCCGGTTCACTCTGTGGGAGTTGGAATCTAACTGGACTTATCAAATGTGCTTCTACTCCAAAATGGCTCCCTAGGAGCCAGAATCCATAGAATCCAGAAGCAGAAGTTTTATCAAACGGGCCCTAAGAAACCAATTATCTCCTGTCCTTAGATTCACTCCAATCTTCATGCCAGGCAAAAAAGTATTGGAGGGATGATCAAAACTCTGCCATAGAATCCGAATATGTGGATTGTTGGGGCCTTCTTCCATGACGATTAAGTTACCAGAATCAAGAAGCCTTGCAGTTATATTTCCTGACACCATGGACGAGTTTGTTGACCAGAGAGTGGTCTGTCTCCGGTCTGAAATCACAAGATTGCCATCATTTCCAAGAGTAAAAACTCCAATCGAGTGTGCAAGTGGGTTTTGTTAGAAAATTATATGTTTAGGGTTTCAATGAAACTCATTCCAATCCCATACAGTTGCCCTAGAACACAATAGAGAAATCATAAACTATGAATCATAAAGACATACCTGTCTGTGAAGAGATTAATTCCATACGCTCCACGACGCTCCAAGCTTTGATCGAAATCCCTCGGCTCCGGTCTTCCACGGCCTCCCAGAGGATATCCTGACGTCTCTTGCTAATGGGTGCAGAGAACTGATTAATCGTGGCTGTGGGGACTCTAACCCTGTATTTATAGAATACAGATGTAACCCTAAAACCCTTCCCACAATAGAATTAGGGTTACCAAACCGATCATACCGTGTGACGAACCAAACCAAACCGGTTATACCGTGTCAATCAGATTCTCACTGAATTAACTAGTTTAGGTAATTAATTAAGCCCACATAAATCTAACAATCTCCCACTTAGGCTATATTAATTACAAAACTATCGTTAACCAGTGTGGCCACGGAATCCAACACACTAAATCGTCACTAACTTTGAAACATCCATCAAGCTTTCCAATGCGAGCAACAGCGAATAATACACCTTAACGTATGGTGTATAAACTTCTGTCAGCCACAACAGAGGTCTACTCAATACATGAATCGTCTGAGATAATGCATGAAACTAAACTCCCATGCGAGTCCAAACTTGATTAAAAAACCTTAATCAAAGTGCCCCAAAACCTTTATGGGCAACTTAACATGGTATTTAAATATTTCAAAATTATAATACCATACTTTGGCTAGACACCGCCTTTATTCTTTGATATTATCCTTTCATAGCAAACCGCCTCTAACTTGGATTAATACCAGACTTTGACTTACCGTCATTATTTGTATGGTTGAATACTGCCTTATATATCTGACTGAATACTGCCTTGAAACTTTGGCTAAATACTGCCTTGAAACTTTGGCTAAATACTGCCTCATATCTGTGACATGTCAAACACATAACTATGTATGCAAAATAGCAATAACGTAAATGCTAATGTAAACAAAATCATAGTTACAAAAACTATACCCATCAAATCATGAGCAATACAATCAAGCACAATAAGCAATATGAAAACACAAGTATAAACATAAAGAGTCTCCCACTGATTAAGCATATCTAGAAACTCCCACTGATTCCTAGATCTTTGGTCACTTAAGTCTCTGATAAAATTATTTGTTTTCAACCATTCTTATATTGGACATACCGTCCCTTAAAGACTCCCACTGACAAAACCTTCGTCTGAGAATCTACAACGATATAAAATCTTATAACATCTTTCTTACTTGAAGAGATTTGATCTCCATTATACTTTGAAATCCTAGATTTCATATTATTCATTGAGAAGAACACAGTTGAACCACTGTCAGAATACATCTCAATAGATTTAGAAGTGGAGTCTACAATCTCCAAATTAGAGAATAAATTTTCACACAAGATATCTTGTTTGTTATCATTATATAGAGTTATAAAACCCTACTACCATGACAATGAACCTTGATGTTGGTTTCTTGTCATCAATACAATCATTATAAATTACATCAAAAATAGCCTAGAGTGTCACTACTTTTATAAATGAACATATGACCTTTGGTCCTCTGCATATACCGCATGACCTTCCTTTTCCCCATTGTCCAGTAAGCTATACCAGCATCCAACTGAAAACATCCTATGACACTCAATGAAAAGGCTATATGAAAAGATTACAATCTTAAATATATATCAAGCGCTTTACTGCATTGTAGATGCTAATACTCAGTATCATTCTTTGCTTACAATTCTGTCAATTTATCTCATTTACTGATCTTAGCATCCGCAACTTAGTAGTTATACATGCATACTGAACCATTCAAAAACACGAACAATATTTATACTTTGAGATAAATCCATAATTTTATTTTTCCGGTCACGAGCAAACTCAATTCCATGTACAAAGGTACTTGCTCATACAGTTTTACATGTCGAAGTTATCAGACAAAAAAAACATTGATTTCAACTAGTAAACCATGTCACTACAAGCCAATGAAAACCATCAACACATATGACAGAGAAATGAATCCACTCCCACTGACCTATAGATATATACAATGGTCAATGACAATCTCAACAAAGTTGAAAGAAGATACAACCCTGTCAAACTTCAAATACCCTTATCCGGATACTCGTTTAATCCACAGATTGACTTTATAAGTCTACAAAATATATCTTCTTTATCCTTACCACAAAACCTTGTGATTAAAATATATAAACATTTTCTTCAAGATTTTCTTTGATCAAAATGATCTTTACATCTACCTGATGCAACTCCAAAATAAACCTCAAAATTTGAAGTTCTCTTTCTCTTCCCTTTGTATGATTCCACTTTGCTATAAATTTTACTTTGTAGCAATCAATTCTCCCACTGGAATCACACATTTTCTTTGTATATCCATTTTTAGCCTATGAGTACACCGCTCATTGACTAAAGCATAAATTTCAAGTCTCGTTATTGTTCATAGACAACAACAGATCCCTTATGATCATTAAACATTCAAGAGCAATTTCATTACTAATAACTTGCTCAAAATCATTAAGATCTTTATTTTTGTCCATCACCAAAAAATATATATCTTCAAAATACGACATGTGATTGGATGAAATCACAGATCTACATGATCTAGTATATCTCTTCATTGCCTCATCTGGCTCTGCTACTATGGCTGAAGCATCGATCTTAATGAATATTTCTATAATCATTTCATTATACTCTGGTAACATTTCTGTTATATCAACTGGTTACTTCACATCCATTTTCATGTGGTCTCATCACACTTCAAGTTTCTTGGGTATATTTTGACATCCCATATAACAATTCAATGTCCTAAAATAATCACTCTCCTATGAGTGTTATGAAATCATGTCAGTTTTACAGTCTCATAACAAGAAGATAACTTAAACTGAAACTGAAACTGAAAACTGACTAACTAGCACTCTATTAATAATATAGGCTGCAATATCAATTCTTTCCTTACAGGATCAAATACATTCTTAGGTTTTTTGTAAACACTTGCTTAAATTTATCAGGGAATAAACCAGTATCACATGGTCTCCCAAAACTCTCTCATTCAGATCCAATAGTTTTAGTTCTTTTAATAAAAGTTTTTCCACCTTAATTTTTTATTATTTGGAAAAACAATCATAGACTAAACTGTAACAAGAAGTCCTAGATGAAATCTCGATGTCCACCAGTTCCAATAAATCCTTGTTGTGAATAACCTTCACTTACTTTAATCTTATCATCTTCTCTTTTAATTAATTTTCACATATATACATGTAATAAATCTTGGAAGGAGAATTTCAGAATATTATTCTTTCTAATCTTTCTTTGGACAACAGTCATGAATCCTTATGACCAGGATGGAAGATTACAATATACAGTTTAACTTCTAAAGATAGAATTAATTAAAGATTAATGCTTAAGTATCCAATATACTGCACCTTCTTGCTCAGAAGTTTCATAATCCTTATTCTTTTTTTCACTTGAGCTGTCTAGCTTTATAAATTTTTTTTTTCTTTACATGTCCCTTCTGGGTCACTTTACAAGAATTTTATTCTACTTAGATCCATTTTATCTTGTAGTTTCTTAATGTCTAATTCTTTGTCATAAAGTTTCTGACTATTCCATGAAAAATATATATTTTCTTTTTCTTTCTATGGGATTTCCTGCCCCTTTTACAACTTGCCTTTGTCTGGGTATATATTATGCACTATGACATTGGCATTCATATTTTTCTCTTTTCTTTGAACTTTTATCATTAATCTTTCACTTTAGGGTTCACTATATTTTTGAGCACTATAGGTCACCAGGATCAGACTATACAGTTCTTGTGAGGAAGTGAAAAGTTTAAAATGTCACTTACATAGGTTTTAATGAACCTACAAATATTCACTTATCCTTGAGCTTATCATTAATACTTAACAGCTCTACCTTGTATTTCCTCACATTTCGAATACCATCTCTTATCATCAAAAACTAATACTGATGAACTTGAGTAATAAAACATCTCTCTGCCCCTTCTTGAAAAATCAAATCTTTCTTTGGATTTTTCAGAAAATATCTTTTTTTTTAATGTTCCTCATCTAAACATTGCTTTACTTGATCTTAAGGACTGAACACCCTAAGGATCATAATATAATTTTTCTGTTGAGTACATCTACGTTAAACAATCCTAGACTAGTTTTCAGTTTCCATGCCAATTCATAAAACTGGCAGCCAAAGACAGGCATCTTAAGGTATTTAATCATTACATGTCCACAACAATGTAAATAACTATAAGTCTACGATTAATATCAAATAAAATTAGCTAGCAATAATATATATACATAACATGTGCAAGCTAATTAATATCTTTGAAAAGTCAACCGAACTACACACACATCCTTTGGGACAATATGTGCACTGGTCCTTTCAATATCTGTGCAATAATTACGAAGAGATAATGACTTTCAAAAATTTCACCACCTTTGGGTGGATGAAGACCCCTAAAGCCACAATCCTTCAACCATGTGCATGAGTTCTTTATTTTCTTTGACAACGCCACCTTTGGGTGGACAGTGTAATTCTTTGCTGCATCCATAAAAGTGAGAGTTTATGTTAGTGTCACTTTTGTGTGAACACTATATTTCCTTGTAGTAGTTTGTAAATGCATAAATACTAGATTTGAGCATATTATGATAGAACTAAGGTTGCCACTTTTGTGGTCACACCATAATCCTTACACAATAGCTATAAATCATAATTTGAATAAAATTGGACAATGTCACCTTTTGGGTGAACATTATCAAAACTGAAACATTTACAAACACATATTGTAGAATTTGAACATATCATAATAAAACAAGGTTGCCACTTTGGTAGTCACACCAAGTTCCACCATGATATGAACAAATCCTAAACTGCAGCTTATGTGGGATATTTATTTAACCATGAATGCTTTAAAATACAATTTTATAAGTCTAAACATTCATATGAACATGCACATTACCTCAATCAATCAATTTTGTACAATAACTTTAAGAAAAATCAGCAAAACATTGCAAATCGAGTTCCCATAGGACTTTTTTCCATAATAACATATTTTTCAATGCATCAAAATGTACCAAAATATATACCAGATTGAAGAGCATTAAAAATGGAGTCCAACAAAACAAACCGGAGGTCAATCCGACATTCCTAGCTCCCAGAATCACTGTTTAATGTCCTTTTGTTTAAAAAATAGAAACCAAACAGGCCCTTATAAGAACCCTGTCTGGGTCGGTTCGGGTTGGTTTGATCCGGTCTGACCAAATCGGTTTGGTTCTCTCAAAACCGAA
Source organism: Protea cynaroides (assembly GCA_028583415.1). Taxonomy (NCBI): domain Eukaryota; kingdom Viridiplantae; phylum Streptophyta; class Magnoliopsida; order Proteales; family Proteaceae; genus Protea; species Protea cynaroides. The sequence continues at coordinate 32,594,500 of CM053271.1, forward strand.
CCGAATATTCCTTCTTTTTTTTTATACTCCATTTTTTTCTAATTATTACTTTGGTCCAAGCCGAACAACATGGCCTGGGGCAGACCGAACCATGGTCTGGTCCAAAGGGTCAACCGCCAGTTTATCCGGTCCAATCAAATGGATAAACGGGTCAAAACTGGGTTTTCGGGTCAAGTTACCGGATAAAAAATCGGGTCACTGGTCAGATCATCGGGTCCAGGAGGCCGGGTTCTCGGGTTGTAAAATGGGTATCCGGGTCAAACTGGTCGGGTTCGGATTGACCCATCCAAGTTTGGGTCGGGCCTGCCCGGGCTGGACCAGCTCGGCAGGTTCGGCCTGGGCTGGGTGGACTCGGCCCGAGTCACCAGCTAACCCGTTAGGGTTAGCGATTCGGCGCCGCATTTTTTTTTTTTTTTTGACGACTCGGTCCTAGTCATGGTTGAACCCGTTAGGGTTGTCGAGTTGACCCGGTGATGACCGGGTCAACGCCGCCAGAATTTTTTTTTTCCTCCCACCCGCGAGTGGATCTCACTCGCGGATTCCGCCGGCGATTGCCGGCGCGTCCGGTGATTTTTATATCGCCGGCTCCGTCTCTTCGAGGCCTTTCCAACGGTATGTAGCTTAATTTATTTTGTCGGTCGAAAAAATTTTCGTCTATGGAAAACTCCGACAAATCTGATCGAGATTCGATCCAAAACTTGAGAAAAATTTCTCTTTTAATTTGACCATTCATTTTCAGTCTTTATAATCGATCTCCATCGATTCTAGGTCTGTATGGTTGGCTCTGATACCAACTGTTAGAAAATTATATGTTTAGAGTTTCAATGATACTCATTCCAATCACATACAGTTGTCCTAGAACACAATAGAGAAATCATAAACTATAAATCATAAAGACATACGTGTCTGTGAAGAGATTAATTCCATACGCTCCACGACGCTCCAAGCTTTGATCGAAATCCCTTGGCTACAGTCTTCCACAGGTCCTCCGGAGGATATCCCGACGTCTCTTGCTAATGGGTGCAGAGAACTGATTAACCGTGGTTGTGGGGACTCTAACCCTGTATTTATAGAATACAGATATAACCCTAAAACCCTTCCCACAATAGAATTAGGGTTACCAAACCTATCTCATAGCGTGTGACGAATCAAATCAAACCGGTTATACCGTGTCAATCAGATTCCCACTGAATTAACAAGTTTAGGTAATTAATTAAGCCCACATAAATCTAACAGGTTTTCC